>JAPFBL010000013.1:1200000-1597500 GCA_026182355.1 Hermatobates lingyangjiaoensis | reverse complement strand
GTATTATTGAATAGCCTATCTATGGGCATGTACACCAGTATCTTCCAAGCTGAAGTCCATGCCATCTAAAGATGTGTACAATTCAATATGGATAAAGGATATAAGAACAGACATATAGTAATAATGTCTGATAGTCAAGCAGGAATGAAAGCATTGAGCTCAAACCTTATTAGCTCAAAGATGGTCCTGAACTACAAAAATAAACTGAATCTCCTGGGTGTCAGGAACAGGATCTCTCTCTGCTGGGTGCCAGGACATGAAAGAGTAGAGGGAAATGAACGAGCAGACGAACTTGCGAGGGAAGCTGCTCAGAAACTGCATATATGGTAGGTCCAGAACCATATTGTGGTATAGATCAACACACTTTACAAGAACTCTTTAGGAAAGAGGATAGAGAAAACAGGAAGTAATACTGGGATTCTCTTCAAGGACACAGACAATCAAAGATACTTCACAATAAGTTTGAGAATAGGCAAATGTTGGATTGAATGGAAAGGAGCAGGAATAATCTAAGGATTTTAACCGGATTTCTAACGGGTCACTGCAAACTTAATGGCCATCTGCAAAAATAGGCATTATCACTGATGATTTATGCAGGTTCAATTAAACATTGAATATTATGTGGGAGATGAGATCAGGTAAATCCCACATTATCCAAAAGAGCCTTAAGGTCAAATTTATGTTTTCAGTAAATCTTTTTTTTTTACGCTAAACGACTGACTAAAAACAAAAGAATTTAGCCCGAAAATTTAAAAAAAATAGCTATAAATAAAAATAACATGCAAAATTTCAATGACTGCAAAAGGCAATAAAGCTATAAAAACTGAATTTATTCCGGACTATTAGATCACCTCCTATACATGTTGGATTTATTGATATTTTTTTATATTATTAATATTATATGTAGACATTTTTGTGTTTATAAATCTTATTATCTTTGGCTAATATTAAACTAAAAGGATTGACTGAACTTATTTAATAGACAAAACAAACATTAATTTTAAGCTGATTCTTCGATGACACTGACATTTTCTCTTCCTTGACTCTCAAATTTTTTTAGAAAAAATTGTGAATATTTTGAAGACATAAAAGGAAAGCTTTGTCTTAAATGTAAAAGGAGGTGAGATAAACGTTATTAAATATAACAGATTCTCTGGCGAATTATTGTTGTATATGATCCACTGGTTATGGGAATAAAAGTCATGTTTTCCTATAAGAAATCATTTTGTAACACGACATCTTCACTTGAGATTTACAAAAGTGTTACATTGTAATACATTGTTGGTATTAGTGATATTCTATGCATGAATGTGTGGTATACAGAAATATGTGTGTAAATTGATGACTGGGTTCAGTCCCTATCCGTACAACGTCAAGGAATGAACGCTAATAAACATGTGCCATTTAAACATTTAGAAATGGAATAGTATATACTCAAAAAGTTTGATATTATATTTACTCACAATAAAGTTGAAGGTAGCCCATTCCAGGGTTTTTTTTAAAGTTTTATTGCAAAAACTTTTTCTTAAGCTTATAGTGAAATTGTTATTTCTGCACAATTTGTAAACCCTTTCAGATTAACTTTATCAAACTAATTTTGACAACTCAGTCAATTATATATTATATATTAATATATATTAACAAATTTCATTTTTAATTTTCATTTAAAAAAATGAGTATCATATTTCATTTCTTTATCTTTTAAATTTTTAAAAGTTAGGAAGTTTAATTGTTCTCCTTCTCTAACACAAATAACTATTAGAAAATGGTCTATTAACTTCATCAAACAACAAAAAAAAAACAAAAACAAAAGCATCATTTCAAACAAAATTGAAATGCCCTTCCAGTGTAGATGTACATATTTTTAAAATTGGAAAAATAAGAGTGGTATTTAAAATCGCGTGGATGTCAAGGAAATGACTTTTAGAACTTTTTTAAAAGATAACCTCTGGCTATAAGCCGTGAAACCATTGCTTCAAAGTAAAAATAATTTACTACTGCAATTTAAAAAGAAATAGGTAGTATATTCAATTTATAATAATGGCTATGGGCTAAAATGATGAATAATCCTCAATTTCCTTATATTTATTAGGTGATGGAATTATTTCTTTCATTGATCCATATTGTTTTTTTTTTTTAAAGAGAAGCCTATCAGCTTTGAATTTAAAAGTAGGTATAATTTAAAGTAAGTTTTAATTGGATCATTTTATCAATGTAGTGTCTATCTGAACTGAAGCAAGAGCAGAAGATCAAAGGAGATTGAAGCACGATGCTGGAGCATTTCCTTTTATTTCAAAGTGATTAGAAACCACTGAAGGGGTTCTCTTTCTAGACAACTGACATCCACAAATGTCATTTCGATGCCTACATCGTTTTTTTAAAAAAAAAAATCAAACAAGAACCTTAACTTAATAATTATACTTTCAGAAGTTATTTCATATCCACTTTTTCCAAGCCGTAATAAAAGTTTATAATGAATTAAGATTTTTCATAAAACTATAAAATTAAATTTTCTAGATAGAATAGTTATTTGTTTGGTAATGTACGAAAGAAAGTATTTATTGACATCCTAATATTTTACATAAATTATCTTTATGGATAGGGTGTCCATAAAGTCTCTTTAATTTGAAAAAAAATATTACAAAAGCAGTTTATAAGATATCTTATCTAAGTTTGTTTTATTTTAACAAGTGTTTATTAAATCATATAAAGTAACATTAAATAGTGTCTTTCATATAACACTTTTGTGTTTCTGAAATGGCTGTAATGGCTGCTCCTGAAGAAAAAAACTGAATATGTATCGTGGTTTAATGACACAAAGTGGGATGTTCAGACTCAACGAAACAAGAGAACAAACATGGAATACAGCCATCATCATATTCTTCTATTCGTGTATGGTGCTAGATATGTATGAAGATAGGGATTAGATAAAGAGAGGAGCGGGCAACCAGTAACAAGGTTTCAAAAAAAAAAACAAAACAAAACAAAACAACCGCTCGTGTTCCACAAGCCTTTACTCGTCACTTACGCTTCTACGCTTACAAAGTGCAACTGTTACAGGCTCTAAATGCCTGTAAATGTCAAGTAAAATGTTACTTGATCCAAATGACAAGACAAAACGAAGAGAGTTTATTGAATAAATAAATACTATTCATACAATAGAACTATTCATGAATAGAACTATTCTATTCATACTATTTGCAACTTAGTTCTATAGTTTCGTTGAGTCTGCACTTTGTTTCAATGAACCATGATACACTTTGCGCTTTTTCTTAAGGAGTAGCCATTTTAAAGGGATTCAGTGAGTCAGTTTTCTTCCATCAGCAGAGTATCTGAAACACAAAAGTTCTATATGAAAAATCTTTAATAGACACTAATTAAAATAAAACAACTCTGGTTAAGATATCTTACGAACTGCTTTTGTAATATATTTTTTAAAGTGTAAAGAGACTTTATGGACACACTGTATATGTATTTCAATTACTAATTCTGTACACAACTGTTTCGCACGCACTGCTGTCATAAAAATGTAAATGAAATAAAAAAAGTAATCGGAGATGAGCTGTAACAGTATACTCTGGAGGTTATTTCCTGTTTTTATGAGTGGAAATTTAAAGTTGTAAATCAAATAAAATTGTTTTTCTAAGCTTGGTGAAATTTAATCATGTTTAATCACTCTTAAAGGTGTTTTACTGTAAACTGGTCATGTTGAAGCATAAATAAGCCTTTAAATCTTTATTATTAATGGAAATTTCATTTTTACACTTTGATATCATACGAATGATTTTTTTTTTCAAGGAAGACACAAGTGCCGAGAGGAGTGGCCTAGCACAACGACAGAAATATGTTTCAACGTCTTCATCGACATTATCCTTCTATTCATCCCTCTTCTCATCATGTCCTTGGCTTACGCCCTTATTGTCACCAAGTTGTGGAAAGGTCTACGGAGAGAAATTCGAGATAAACCTTCAACTCAATCAAACAGTTAGTGCAATTTATTATCTTTTTGTTTCATATATCATATGATTCATGATGACTTCATCGAAATTATAAAATAATTTTTGCATGTTTAAAATCACATCATTTTAACTACTGAAGAAGAGAGTATTTATCCTTTTATTTTGCAACAGTGACGTCATCCGTAGTAACGAAATTTACAATATGCACAAGGAATTGTTGGTATGAAGTGAAACTATTTCTGTATCCTTATATATTAATAAAGGGACATATTTCAATAGCGCTTGTCTCCCACACCCTTCTAGACGACTTTCTACTACATGTTAATATGTCTGAGAAAATCTACATAGAGGAACACTGCTTTATGTAACTAGTTTCCAATCTATTAAAATAACTTTAAGACTCAACTTATTTAGACTAAATTACAGTAAGAACTATAGTGTCCCCCTATGTTTTAAGTTATATAATATACATCAGTGATTTTCCACCATGGTTCCATCAGTATAATCAAGGGTTTTGCAATTCTTAAAAGAGAAAAAACGTAAATAAAAACCATTTATTTAAATGTGTACAACTCTGTTTATTTCATGTATGATATAAATATACAATACTCTGATTATTTTTATTTCATTTCATTAAATGCTATTTTTTGCATAAGATAACTAAATTATTTAGTTGGAGATGTCCATGTAGAATATTTCCATGTGGTTCCGCTTCAGTAAAAAGGTCAAAAAGTAGTTTCACATTTTTTAATTACACATGGTTTCTCATTATAAAGATTTATTACTTTAATTGCTGTAAGTGTGTATGAGCTATATAGCTGACTTTAGAACTGTGTATACGAGTATGTGACTCGTATGTGACCATTGAATTACAAGGAACTAATTTAATAATCGCTAAATTATTGGCAAACCTAGAATTATGACCCTGTTTTCTATGTGTTAAACTTAAATTCATTCTAACGAGTTAAAGATAGAAATCATTAATATTGGAGACGTGACATTATATTGATTGGACGACACCTGCTTTCTCGTCATATATAAAGGTTATATTTGAGATTTTTGGAATACTCAATTCAGATGTCTTAATTAATATAGCTTAATATTAACTTTTCAAAATTTTATTAAATACTTTTCAATATAAACTATCTTGAATAGTGAACATTGAATGAGGATTACATATGTAGTGGAACGGGTCCAATGATACTCAAGTTACAATATCTGATAGATAGAACAAAAGGAACTTCAGTCTACGACAACTATATTACAAATTAAACACAGAAAAATTATATAAATGTTGATTCATTAGTTGTGCAATCCGTAATTGTGTGGTATTTACTCATTCTGAGGTAAAATGGATAAACCAACAAAAGTCTCCACACAAATGAAGTTTTATTCAACGCGTTTCGAACACTTTGTGTTCATCATCAGGAAGACACCAAGGAAGACTAGTTGTTTTCACTTGACCAACCCGTCAGTACCACTTCCTTGGTGTCTTCCTGATGATGAACACAAAGTGTTCGAAACGCGTTGAATAAAACTTCATTTGTGTGGAGACTTTTGTTGGTTTATCCATTTTACCTCAGAATGAGGAAATGTTGATTCACTCAAATATTATATCATAGTATACTAGCGTAGTTATCAAACTCTGAAGATGTTTATCGAGGTAGTTTTTCAGGTTGTATGCAAACTCTGATTCGTTATTGCAATGCTGTCCTGTTCCACTCAATTTCAATTTGTACGATATTTGAGATAAACTATATATAATTAGACTACAGAAGTGGTAAGGTTTCATAGCCCAATTAGTAAAACATTACAAATTTTCAGTAATATTTAGCATTAACTAATGATTTATATTCCACTAATGATGTTTTCTCTCCCGGTAAACACTGTTGTTGCTTTATTTTTTTTTAACTTGCTTTTTAACTACTTACTGTGATTTACACAAAAAAATTTTTAATGAAAATTATACTTTTCACTGATTTAACAGTTTTGTGTAATAATTTTGTTACTGGCTAAATCAGTATACTAGATGGAGAAGAAGAAATCATTTTAATTTTTAAGATTAAAATTACTTTAGCTACTTTAGTAAGATCTTAATTCTCAGACCATTTTCTTTTTGAAATAATAGCATATAAGCAGGTTCCTCAAGAGGGGGACACAGCCGGGGCGCCGCGCAAGTGCACATCAGAGTCTCGAAAGCATATGAATATCAAAGTTAAAATTGATATGGGCAATTATGAATGATTTTTTCTGCTGTTGAAAAAGAAAGGGACTTAAAGTACAGTATCGTAACCGTTACTCTTTATTCTCAAGGGTTGCCAGGTTCTACTTTTTTTTTAAGAGTTTAGCATCAAACAATAACTGGTTGCATTTTCCTGTAAGTTGGTTTGTTTTATCTTTTTTTTTTTTTTTTGACTTTTTACAGGGAAATAGTCTTCAAGTAACGGGAGTGAAAAACTAGTCTAAAAGAATTGACATTTTATCAAGTAATGTATAAAATAACGGCTTCGTTTGATGAATTTAAAGTCAATCTTTCCCAACAGTCAGACTACGGCAGCAGCTTCTGATGACTCAGTCCCCATGACTTGACCCTAATATCCTAGCAAAAGACATATTTTTGTTAATCTTATCTTTCTCATGTCTATAGCTTAATCGAACCGCCCTTTGTAGGACCATGAAGCCCTACCACAAGCTGCATCACCTTATATATTCCACAGGTTCTTTGAACCAGAGGCTAAAAAGGCCACTGCTCTTTCCTTTAGATGAGCAGATTCAGTAGACCTTTGGTCTGGAGTTCGATCCGAAACTCTTAAAATAAGTTGGTACTATGGGTAGCAAGGGCCCATGGAGGGATTCTCTCTCCATCCCGCCAACTAAGTTTGGACTCGTAGTGGCAGTTAGTTTTCACCCAAGTTGGCTAGACCCGTGTCGTCGCTGTGTGAGAAGCAGTAACTTCTCGAGAGGATGCCTGCTTAGCATATGGGGGAACTAAGAACCTAAACCCTTACCAGTGGGAACAGACCTAAATCTCAGCTGATTGGACTGGACAACTGGTACTTGCCTAATAGAGGCTCGGCTTTGAACGGGAGCTCAGAGTGAGATCGATTAGATACCACCCCTTCGAGCCCTTATATATTTAGTTCTCATAACTAGCACAGAAATGGTGGTGTTTAGCCTGCGAGAGGTTTTAATCTCTCTCTATGAATCGTTTTCTCTTCAGGTACTAAAAACACAACTTTATTGTTTCATACTGAATAGGGTTGTGGTGTTGGGTATTAGACTAAATATATTTTCTTTAAACTATGCATATATATATAAACGCAGACACTCACAATAAACATATATAAAATGAATTATAAAATTGGAAAGGAGACCCAGAAAAGGTCTTGCACTGGAATAGAATTTTCTCTGAAGGATCTTTTATTTAGATCTCAAAGGCAGGTATTAAATAAATTTTAATGCGTTTAGATAAAAAATTATTTCTACAGGGATAGTCACATGTTGCAGAAAAAAAATTATAACATTTTTCTTAAATGAGAAACATGTTCAAAGACATTGTAAATTAAAATAGAAGATTTTCCCTTGATAATAGAAGGGATTCGTAAGATAGTGTTATTTAAAACACGGATTCAGTGGTCGTGGGGAATATAATAAATTAAGAGGAAAATCTAAATAACTATCTTTCTACCAATGTATACGGCAAAATAACTTACAAAGATAAGAAAAGCCCAATACTCCATATATTGATTTTCAATAGAGTACACACACTCTGTTTTCTTTGCTTTTATTCGCACACGGTTTGTTTTATCCGGTGCTATCCATATTTGCACTACTAGTCAAGTTGTTATTTCAAACATAATACTTCATATAGCACATATAATAGTGAACAAACACTTCCAACTCTGATCACTATTAATATTGATATAATTTATATCAACAATATTAAGGTGATAAACTAATAATATCGCTTAGGTATTGAAACTCGAGAGGGTATCCTTTATCAAGGATTGACAACTGTAAAATCATTCATAACACTGGAAAAATAGCAGAATGAATCCTCATTAATTAATTAATCCTCAGAATTAATGTTTGTCATTAATGAGATTACAATATTTAGACTTTATTTAAGTAAATTTGATACCAAAAAATGATTCAAATATCTTTCTTATGATAGAATATAGAACAATAAATTTAAACTAAGGAAAATATAAGAATAATTATATAAAGTCATCATGTGGTTGTGTGTAGCTAAATATGTATAAAATAAGAGCTAGTTTTTAACTTTAAAATATAATTCTTATGAACATGCATAACAAGATTACACAATTAACACGTGAAATAACAATCAACGTCCAAACCACAATAAGAAATGAGAAAAAAGACTTCGATATTCAACTGTAGCAAGCGCATGAAATGAAATGAAATCAGTAGATATAAAGGTCTCAGAACATTTATTTCCCTAGTTTTTCTTTTATCTTCTGGTTTAAACTTTACTTGTATATATAAAAGAATACATATCAAAAGATGGCCGGTTTTCCATTTTCAAATCAAACATTTAAAGACATGCTTTACATTATACCTGAAGCCTATTTCATATACTAAAAATTAAGATAGAAGTGAAATCAAACAACATTAACAAATACACAACAACAAATTCAAAATTACTTTATAATATTATACTAATGTTATTTTAAAAATAACATATCTTTATACAAAATTATAACTGATTACAAACACATGAAATTAAGTTAATGAAATTAAGATTTTGGTATCATATTTACGTTTAAAAAAAATGCTTCAATGCTATTATCATAAAATGTCAAACCATCTCAGATAACTGGTTTTAAAACTTTTTTAACTGCCTGCACTAATTTCTGAACATATGGAAATTTGGGAGACCATTTATCTTGCACTTCTACGGCAGTTTTTCTAATATTTGTTGTTTCTTGTTACATTTCCTGTTACCTTATTATCTTAAGTTATTAGAAAAAAGAGACTATTGTAAATAATTAACGGTAGTGGTTAAGTCCACAAGGAGAGCAAGCCCCAAGGAGGCATATAAATGCCTCTTCAGTAGCCCTAAGGGTGACATGGGTCTTCATATATATGTATATATATAAAAAGATTTCACATAAACACGTCAAATAACAATCAATGATCAAACCACAATAAGAAATGGGAAAACAAGACTAAGATCTTTCAACCGTAACAAGCGGTCTTCGTCAGGGTCAAAAACCCAACTAAACACTAGATGCAGAAAACATCTGGTGAGAAGTTGAGAAGAGTGGGAGGGAAGAGTGGTATTTTAAAAGGGTGAAAGCGCAGGAAAGGACTAATGTCCAGAAAGGGATGTTTGGGGAAACAAAATTATAACAAATTTTAAAGTAAACAATAATTGAAATAAACTACACAAAGGCAACATAACACATAATCACAATAAGGTAGGTTATCGAAAAGAAGTGAACATTGTGAGGTTTCCCCAGGGTCCTGGTTACCTTCCATCCGTCGTTGCATCTGGGAAGGTACTAGATTGGCTTCTTTACCTCTCCCTGACTGGTTCGTCTTCTGACTACCTTCATACAGTTTTAAAATTCTTGTAAACCCTCAGCCCTGGCTGTTAATACTGGGTTGTTTTTCTAGGATAAAAATGGCTTCTACAATGTATAATCTGGTATGGTCATGCACCTGTTCTAATACCATTCTGTTGTCCGTTAACGTTTCCCTTGTTAATTTTAGTCCATGCATTCTTGTAAGATGTTTTTTAAATCCTCCGGATGCAAGATGCATGGTGGGCCTTCTTGAAAGCTTGGTTGTGTTAGAACCATCGTATCTGAAGCGTAAGGACTCGCAGTTCCCTAAGTTGAAACAAAACTCGTATACAACGTTGGTTTCCTGGAGGGGTGTTTTTTATGATTTATTCATAATGACCATTCTTGATTTAGCAAAGTTATTATAGTAAATTCTAAGTTCCAATCAGTCATCCAGATTAAGGACTATTGTATTGGTCTTGATAATCCCATTAAATATGCGTTCGTCAGTTTTATATGCTTCAGAAAAATGGTTTTTGTAATGTAATATATGTGATATGCCTATGTTTTCATGATTATGTTCAATATTATTACCATGGAATTTGATGAGGCAACCTTTCAAGTTGGAGTCAAAGTGTCTGTTACTGTATCCGTTGTTGATTAGGACTTCTTTGAACTAAGTTCCTGTTTGAACAATTCCCAACTAGAGGACATTTTATATTCCCTTCAAATGAGTTTCTTTATCATGCCATCCTTGTACTTGTCGAGGCATTCGCTTTTATAATTTAAAAGTATTCCACTGTTGGTAGACTTTATGATCATTGATATTTCAAACTTCTGATTTTCCTCATTATTCTTAATTCTAGCGTCAAGAAAGTTCAAGCTATTATTGGCTTTCATCTCGTATGTAAACTTTAAAACAGTGTCAGATTCAAATGCATATTTAATTTCTTCTATATATTCAGGTTTATGTGTCATCAGGAAGCAGTCATCGACATACCTGAAACATATATGAGGCTTCCAGGCTGGATTTCGAGCTAAAATCAAATTCTTAAGGTTAACCAGAAAAGTTATCAACTAAAAATAGGCATTGGTTTTAATAGGACATGTATATAATATATATATATATATATATATATATATATATATATATATATATATATACATATAAACAAGACTAAGATCTTCAACCGTAACAAGCGGTCTTCGTCAGAGTCAAAAACCCAACTAACCAATGAACCAAATTATTTATTTTGCCAATATATTATATTAATATTTTTGACATTAATAGCTATTAAATAATTCATTATGAAGCATTATATATTAAATAAGTATGCTAAATTGTCTTAAATATTTTAATAATTAGATATAATTTAATAATATTAGTTCGTGTATTACCCTTCAATTTTTAACTCTTATTGTGTCCAGTTTAGATCGTCTTTACGATTTTATAGTGAAATGTTAATGCTTATATATATGGCGTAAGTAATTTAATTTTATTGTTAAATAAGAGAGAAGGTTAATCAATCTTTCACTCATAAGATGAAAATAATCAGACTAAAAATTCACAAAATACTGAGAACGGTAACGTTGTTAGTGCTTATATACGTTAATACTTAAATGTAAACAGTGAATATTTAAGTTGGCGGGTAATGTAATATAAGGCTTGCTCATAGTCCTGTAAAGGTAAACTAATTTGCTTAATTTTTAATAAATATACATTAACAATTTAATGCAGGGCTTTTATAAAGAGGATATTTCTAAATAAATGGCAAATAAGAAACTTTTTATGCAAATGTTTTTTGTTACTTAACTAAAACTACTTCTTTAGGAAGTCCCTTGGCTTGACGGAGCTTTGAGGCTTTCACTAATAATAGGCCTATTCTACCTTCCTTTGCTACAGCTCCACTCTATCTCTCTTTGCTTTCTACTTAGATGGGACTCCTTTAAAATTCACTATCACCACTAAGTTTCACAAATCGACTTGGTTTTCTCCTTGTTATTTCTACTTTCTAGAATATAGTGTAAAAAGCTTCTACTTTTTTTAATCTATGGTGAAATAATTTTGCTGAACTGGATTCATTTATTAAAAAAAAAAAAATAAATGATTGAAAATATAAACTGTAGAGATAGTCACATTTTTAAAGGTTTTACTGTACCAGATGAATTGGATATTAGATATAAGTAATATACGGTAATCACATAAAATCTTATTACTTGCACAATCTTTTATAATATGGTATTTACTCATAATCGGTAATTAAAAAAAAATTCGTCTCCATGTTAAAACTTACAACGCGTTTCGAACACTTAGGGTTCCTCCTCAGGTTTGCAGCTATACTGTTGAGGGTGTTCTGGTAACACGACTTTCTTCTTCCATTGTCCGGGTTACTATAACGCCCTCAGCAATGCAGATGTAAACACTAAGTGTTTGAAACGTGTTATTAGTTTTAACATAAAGTTCTTTCGTGTGTAGACATAATTTTTTGAAATTCCCTGTTATCATATAACATTTCATAATAATACCCTATTTACATTTTTGACATCATTAAATTAATTTTTGAAAAAAATTGATGGTTTTATATATATATATATATACCAATTAAAATAAGCAGTGACACATAAACAGAAACACAACAAAGACTCACTTTTCAATATTTCGACCGTAATGGTGGTCGTCCTCAGGAGAAGAAGTGAATTGACGGAGGGACGACAGTCAACACTGTCCTGTAGTGTTAGTTGACTGTCGTCCCTCCGTCAATTCACTTCTTCTCCTGAGGACGACCGCCATTACGGTCGAAATATTGAAAAGTGAGTCTTTGTTGTGTTTCTGTTTATGTGTCACTGCTTATTTTAATTGTTATTTGTCCTGCCGGACCGTTTTTCGTTTATCATGGTATATATATATACCAGATAAAGTAAACAAGGAAAAGAACAAAAAACAAACAGTAAAACAATTTTTTTTTGTTAGTTTCATATCCATGGTTCTCAGGAGCAGAATTGATTTTATCCTACACGTCAGGATCTATAGTTCTCAAGAAGAGAACTGATCTTATTATTATTTCTTCTCCTGAGGGCAACAGATGTCAAATATGGCAAATCTATATCATGAGTCATTGGACCCCCTTCCAAGATTAGCCAAACAACAAGATTTTAATATAGTGTTTTCTAATTGTAATATCGTGGGCAATATGTTAATAAAAAACTCTCCCAGCAAATTGGAATCCAGTGGTATTTATAAAATTACGTGCAAAAATTGCCATAAAATTTATATTGGTCAAACTGGTAGATCATTAAAGACACGTGTAAAACAACACCAATACAACGTAAGTGGACAGGAAAAAAGTAGTGCCTTATTCTTGCATATAAAAAAATGAAAATCATCATATTGATTGGACAGGGGCTAAATTTATTTCCTATGAAAAATCAATGTTGTTAAGAAATATTATTCAATCGTCTCTAATTAAATTTAATAGATCTAATATTATAAACATTAGTAACTCTTCTAATAGTATCTCTTCTAATAGGGTTGATAGCTAGCAGATAGTTTTTTACTCTTTCTTACTGTACTCATTTGTTTCCCAAAACATCCCTTTCTAGACATTAGTCCTTTCCTGCGCTTTCACCCTTTTAAAATACCACTCTTCTCAACTCCTCACCAGATGTTTTCTGCATCTAGTGTTTCAGTTAGGTTTTTGACTCTGACGAAAACCACTTGTTACGGTTGAAAGATCTTAGTCTTGTTTTCCCATTTCTTATTGTGGTTTGATTATTGATTGTTATTTCACGTGTTTATGTGAAATCGTTGTATATATGTATATTTATAAATATTGATAAAAGTATCGACCGTGGAATGGATACAAAACTAAAGTTTATTGAGACTCAGTCAATTTTTCAGGTTCAAATTAACTGTTCATTCAAACTAGACAGTTCTGATTCAAATTCAGAGACTATTTTTCTTTCTAAACGAATTTGTAACGTAATACTTAGTTTTTCTGTTTGAAAATTTATACATCTGTCTATGAAAAAAGTTTTAAATAAAAACTGAAATGTTGGCATTGAGAGTTTGTTTTGAACCTGAAGAACTGATAGAGTCTCGATGAACTTTAGTTTTGTCTGCATATAACATATATATTTATATGATAGATAGATAGTTTATTTGGTTTGCTAGGAGAAAATCATGCTAGAGAAATTTCGTTTTATCTTAGTTGCAAGTATAGCAAAGATTTCTAGGAATTAAGAAGAAATGAGTAGAAGTGCTAGAGTTCTAAAGACTATAATTTAGTTAATTGTTAACAGATTAACTCACAAGAACTCACTCAATTATAGGACTAGAACCAGTCTAAATCTTTCAGTTGGTAGTTAAACATTTAGGAGGGCCTAGTCATTGTCTTTCTAGGACTTGAATTCTACCCACTGCAAATTTAATTCACTTTATTGCCCTTGTATTGATTTTCTTCATGAAATAAACGAAAACATTACTGAGTTATCGATAAATATATTAAACTTAGAAAATCAAACATTTTTATTTGTAAAACATCTTTGAAACAGGATGTTCCCATTATTTGGGGTATTACAATAATAAATAATCAAAATTATTTCAAAAATTAAAGAAATAAACTACAGGAGTATTGTTTGTAATAAAGTCGTTTCAACATTAGTTCTTTACTTCACGTGTTTATTGAGAAATATTGTTATTAAAATAACAACATATTCTATGATGGTTTACAAGGTATGACGTATGGTTGATTAAGAACGTGTTGTAATCCAACTGCATATTGTAAAGTTCAACAAAACGTAAATGACACATGTATGACTCTTGATGTGTTTAAGATACTCATTGTCTTTGCATAATATTTGAAAAATATACACATTTTGTTATTATTAAAAAAAGTGAATCTAATTACAAATTAATAATTTTTTTTTCGGTGATTCCTTAAATTGGGTATTTGGATAATATGTTCCTGAATTCATTATATTAACTATACATCTATATACATAGATGAATTTCTCTAGGAAATGTAGAATGGAGTAAACTATCGAATGCAAGAATAATTTATGTAATCGTTAGATCTAAATCAACTAGAACTATGACTAATAATGGCTTTTCTCAAGGAAACGTCCGTCACAACAACTGTGGAGATTATTTGTCGATGACCTACTAGATATAATAGTTATATATACTATTATATCTATTATATATACTATATATAATAGTTATATAACCGAATTTACTATACACATGGATAAGTAGATGAAAGTATTATTAGAACTGCCGTACTAGATGGCACTTATCTATGCCATTAACTATGTGTTAATGCAGCATGATCACCAAATTGTTTAAAGATCGCAAAAGGATAAAGATCTATATGTAAAACCCTGCTAAAGTAGTCCTTATACCTAAAACACAATTATTAAACATATTATACTCGTAGATCTACACATAATGTACAACATCACCACTACTGCTGTAATAGTATGATTTGCATGCTCTCCTAAAATAAATGAAAAAGGTATCCATATTTTCATTTATAAACTACAGAGACATAAAGTCAAAGGTTAGCAGAAAAATGATGTTCTCCACTACCTTCAGCATGGATAAGATATTAAACGTCTTATTACAGATTTTTTATCAAGAAAAAAGTTCCAGACTACCGAGATTGGTACAAAATAGAAATTTCTATTCCAGGCATGAAAGTTGCAAAAGTTTATTAGAAATGAACACTAGTACTTTGGCATGTATGTTTACAAAAGCACTGCCCCTTATACAGTATTTACAAGTTTATCAAACTCATCACAAATAAACACCTCAGTTGTACGTTTTATGTTTTTGAGCAAGGTTATATTGATGGGTTCGAAACTAATAGCATAACCTGTAAAATAAATCACTCTAGATGGAATCTGGGGGCGAAGAAGTTGAGGGTAATGAGTCAGTAGAGAGATAAGATAAAGTTATAGCCAAACAAAGCTTCTACAGACTGATGCCTTTTTTCATCACATACCAAGAGCTTTTGTAAGAACAGTTGCAGGAAGAATGATAAGAACAGTGAACAAAAGGTCTGGAAAAATTAATTTTCATTCAGTTTACGAAAATTCATTTCAACTGAACATTTATTTTTTATAAAAATTAAAACATCTTGATAATAAGTATTTAGCGCAATATCATTTTTTTATACATCTCTTAACAAGCTGCAATTATTATAATAATAATGCAGACGCTGTCTTGATGGGACTTTTGAATCTTTTGATCATATTCTCTGAGGAAATTGCTTTTATGAAGTTGATGTTTTTAGCAAGTTGTGCCTAAATCCAATAAACTTGAAATATATATCTCTAAGGAAATTCTAAAGTTTGTTTTGTAACTTAAAATCTGAAGTTGATTTTAGAAAGCAGAAAATAATGCACAGGAGCAAAAATATTGCAGGCATGTCAACAAGTCCCATGAGTCTCGGAGTCACAGTTCAATCATAATAAGAAGCATGTCAGATCCTGCTAAATCAGTGCTTTAAAATATGTTATTCCTTATCAAAAAAAATAAACCATTAAACTGACCAATTATGGTTTTTGTAACTTTTATTATGATGTTTGTTATTCCATCGTCACTATAATCACATTGAAATAAAAACAAACTTAATTTCAAAGAGTTTGTTATAATATTTACATATAGCAAAGTTGAATGTAAACCACTCAACAGTTTTTTACAACTTCTTATGCAAGATCCAATAAACATCTTACAAGTAATTCAGGCTCTGTTCTCGATCAACAATTTGAAATTTGTTATAACTTAAAAAAAATTTTAATCACAATAAAACAAATGAAATCATTAAATTGACTATTTATAAATTTGATAGTTTTTTGCCTGAGTGTATATTATAATATTTTTTGTAACTCAGTTTGATCCTGGAAATAAGAACCTGTCCAATTGTTCTAGGTCAACGTTTTCAAATTTGATTCAATTAACAAAATTTGTAAAGCTAGAATACAACAAATGAAACATTAAATTAATTACCAATTATTTTGATAATACTTTAATGGAGTATATACTATAACTTAATCACAATATTTACATTAAAATGGATCAAAAGATCAATTGATAGTCAATGTGTTGATTATGCTTACTTATTTAAAAATTGAATTATTAATTATTAAAATTATAATTAATATTATTTCTTTAATTCATAAAAATTCTTTTTAACTTACTGTAATATATTTTCTGCACTTCTTTTTGGATGCATTCAAATTATGGATCAATGGTCATTATCAATTTACTAATTTTTTAATTTTAGTTGTATATATTTTAGTAACTATTTCATCCACATGCATATTGTTGATACCACTGAGGTTAGTATAATTTATATTAGAAATAGGTAAAACTGTTTTACCTCGTAAGATGATCATGGAGTTTGAGCGCTTTCGGACGTTGTCTATCTTCGATCGCTACAAACCTCTAGAAATTTGTTGCGATCGAAGATGGACAACGTCCGAAAGCGCTCCAACTCCATGATTATCTTACGAGGTAAGACGGTTTTACCTATTTCTAATATAAATTATTCATCCACTTTCTTAATTTCAGAATCCAGGAAAATGCTTGATTGTATACAAATTCTTAAATAGTTTAATGGAAACTAAACGATCACTTCTTCTTATTGAAAAACAAACTACTTAAAATTCTCACGATGGCTTATTCATTTATTTTTTCAAAAAAATTCATTATAAAAAAAATAATCACTAGTTAACTTTTAGAACTTCATATAATTATATGAAAAACTAAAAATAAAATTCAATAAAATGGGCTCTCAATATTTTACAATCGCAAAGCCTGCGACCTTCGATTTTAATGCCATTTACATAAAACAACTGGATTTCTTCCCATTTCTAGACCTCAAAGTATTAATTTTGCATTTTCAAGTTTGCTAATTTATTTTGTAAGTAATAAATATTTCGCATTTTGATATTATGTTTAAAATAATAATATCAATGTTAATATAAACCATTTTGTTTAAAAAATTATTTTGTTTATATATATATATATTAAGGAGGTTTTTAAAATTACATTTTTACTATTCAAAAACAGTAATGACAATGTTCTGAGTAAATGAAAAAATGTTCTCAATTAAAGCATGACGACTAACTACAGCAAAAAGGTCTGTAATAACGTCGTTGGCCATTAGGGTTTTAATGTATACTCCCTTCAGTAGTTACATTAATAGCAAGGATCAGACTGCCTTTAAATTTCAAAGTTTCATCGACCAAACAAGTCTCAGATATATCTCAGATAAATATTGCAAGGTTGAACTCTCTCATCAAATATAAGTTTCTTCAAAGAAAAATTCCCTAATATTGAGGGAGAGTCTACACCACAAGGATTTTATGTCACATCCTTGAGGTGAAGACTTACTATATTTTTCTTCACTACAGTGGAACCTCTACATACGAGCTACTCTACTTACGAGAAACTCGAGATACGAGAAGTCTTTTGAGCAAAAATCTTGCTCTACATACGAGAGAAAATCCAAGTTACGAGAATTTCCAGATGGTTCCGCTAGGTGGCTAAGTTACGAGAATCAGTTACGAAACTGATACAGTAATGTTAAAAAGCAAAAAAAAAAGCAGAAAAAAGTGCATAAATAAATTAGTGCCGTAAAAAATTTAGTTTTTCATAAAGTTAACTTTAATTTTAAGTGGAAGTGCTCATAATAAACTCGCATTTTATTTCATTAATATCATCTTATTTATCTTATTACTGTATTTTTTTGTTCAGCCACTATTTGAATGTGCTTTTAGTTATCAGGAAGATGTGTTCATAGTTATTTGGGGTTAACTTGAATGATTTTGGGAGGCCGGGAACAAATTAATTGGTTTTCAGTTATTTCTTATGGGAAAAATTCGCTCTAGATACGAGCACGATCCGGGAACGAATTAATCTCGTATATAGAGGTTCTACTGTATTTAGGTTTATCCTCAACAGCTAGTAGTACCTCATGATGAACACAAAGTGTAATCATAAGAATTCATAAACTGATTTAAAAAAAAATCATCTTAACTCATCCTGTTGAGATTGTTCTATTTGTAAGTATACTTTCATTTTGATCCGTTAAACGGTATGGCTTGTATCGTTCATGGCTCTCAATCATTCAATGCTATAAAAAAATGTTTTTTGCACTTCATAAAACCATTAATGGCTTAATAAATAGGCATGATCTGCGAGAGGATTAACATATTAAAATTTCATTTCTGAATTCAGTTAGATAACACAAAAAGCTTAAGGAAGCAATACTTTTTCTGCATTTAAATTAACTCAAAATATTTTTGTATATTAGTTTTAAACCAATTATCCAGTATCTTAGTATACTAAATACTCTACAAACCTAACATTTATTGAAGGTTTTTAACTACAAATAAAGTATAGTGTTCGTTAAAAAATTTGATCGGTTTTTGACGGAATTGAGTATGTATTCAAAGATTATGGCCACGCTACGGTGGAATACGCTTCAATGGATCAAGTTGATATTTTACTCCAAATTAGGCCTCATAATGTAGATAAGCCCTATTGTTTGTTTTGGATCAATTATGTATGATGAGAAGTTACTTTTCTTACCAAAAAACTGTTTTTAGGCTACATTTCTTCTCTCTAAAACTATTAATTGTAATGTTTTAAAAATTTGCCATTATTTTTGAGGTCACAAATACAATAAAAGACAAATAAAATCAAATTTTTAAAACAATAAAAACATTTTTTTTTTAATAAAATATTAAGAATTTTGACTTATAATTTAATCTGAAAGCTTGTGCGAGCGATACAAGCCATAAATTTTGACCTAACAAAATGAAACTATACTGAAAATAGAACATTCTGAGAAGAATGAGTTGAGATATTGTTTTTCGAAGTTACATTCAGCAGAAGGGCGTTTCAGAAAATTCTCTTTATTTAAAAAAAATTTTTTGACGCTAAACGGCTCATTAAAAAACATGAAAATTTTCCAAAAAAGTTAACAAAAAATTGACAAATTACAAAAAAAGTTCACATAATTTTAATAAAAAATAAATAATAATGACGTTATAAAAACTGATTATTTATACATAACTAACAGATCACCTGCTAACTCGACAATTTTATTGATATTTATTTACATGATTTACATTGAATTACACATTTTTTGAGCAAATCCACTGACATAAAATTGATGTTTAGAACAAAAATGGAGAAAATTATATAATTTATTGGGAAATATGAGATATAAGAGAATAATATTTTTCCATGTGAAAACTTACTACCAATAACAAAAAAATTCTTTTATTTTTATGATATGATAGATTTGTCTCACAAAATGCTCTAATTAATCTACATATTGCACCTTTGAACAAAACTTAATTCCACTTGAAAATTATTTTGTGTTTATGAATGGGTAATATTAAGGTGTGTGGAATGGACTCTTTCCTCAAGACAGAGAAGTTACCTTTGTTGACTAATATCCAGATTCTTCACTTTTCTTGTCCAATAGTTCATATCTATTATTTTCAAAAATTAGAAACTCCCGGCAATAAAAGTTTTAAATTATACTGAAAAACCAGCTTTAACTTTGATTTGAGTATGTAGAACTGGCTAATTACTATTGTATTTTTCTCAATATATATTAACAGCAATCAGAGTAAATTTGTATACAAAAGGAAAGAATAGTGGTTTTTATTAAATGTTAGGAAGCCATGAAATTCCTAGTATAATAATTCTTTAAAAACCAAAAATATAAAACATAATTCAATATTGAAAATATTCCCTCTCGAAAAAGAAATGTAATTATACTACAAGTTAAATTAAAAATTATGGTAAAACGACATTTTTTCTTAAATGTTTCTGAATTGTTTCTGATAACATAGAAAATCCGCAATGTTTTAAATGGGGAATATTCAATGTAGAAGTAGGTCAGGTAAACTGTGTAAAAGATCCACTGGCTGTTAGAACAAAAACCAGGTTCTCCTATAAGAGATTATTTCGTAACACCAACTCTACTTTCTCGGTTTTCAAGAATGCTACTGCTGCTGTAGTTTTACTAATATTATATGCTTCAGTGGTGTAGTGTACAAAAATAAGCGCATATATTGGTAAATGGATGAATCACCATCTGTAATGCCTCCAAGAAAGACAAAATAATAAACATCTCCCATTTGGACATTATATTACATCTAAATGGAGCATTATTTATTGTATACCCAAGAAGTATGGTATTATGCTTACTTATTGTAAAGTTCAGTGTAATCCACTCCAGATTTTTCATATCATATTTTTTCAGATTTTGCCACTCATAGTGATATATCTACTTTCTTAAGATTCACAATATTCATTGACTCCTAAGAGTTGTTTAAGTTTTGAGTATTATAAGTTGTGTCTGATTACTTTACTTTTTCATTGTGAGTAAAGAGTCAGTGTGAGGCGTTTTGTAAACACCCTAATATCACTTGACTAATACTAAAGGAATGTAAGCTGTAAAAAACATTTTAATGTTGTTATAGTGATCATGGTAAAACGTATAATCAACATTACACTCGCACATTCGTTTAATTCAAATTTTTATCAAAATCCTCCAAAAAAAAATTTTTTTTAAGTAAAAAACTGATTTCTGATATTTAGGAAACTCTAGCAGTCTTCTGCAAGTTTTTTTTTTATTTAAAAGCTTCATACATATTGTCAGTTCTGTATTCGAAATAATTTAGATCCATTTCAGGTGAGTTTGAATTTCTAAATAATAGAGAATCAAATAAAGAGGACTTTAATTCATCTTAATCAATATTAGCCAACTATTAATTTGAAACGTATGCAGAAATAAAAAAAAAATAAGATATTTGACAATTATTATTAGCTTAGTAATATTGCGTAACTAAAAATGTTGCCGAATAACAAAGTAAATTTTCCACTCGTTGATCAGTACTAAAGTTGAAAGCGTTAAAGCGAAAGTGTTGAAAAAGTTAACAATTAATTACATAACAGTTCTGAATTTCACAAATAAAATAAAGTGAGAATAAGAACAGTTAGATCATAAAGTGGAGAAATAGTGGACAAATATAAAACTTGTTCGTTAAGTACCCCTCCCTCATTCACTAAAAGATGAATGTCAAATTGTAAATAAATGGTAAACACGGATTTTACAATTTTATGGCTTCTTGAGATTTTAAGACTTTATTCGACGTCACAATCGAATATAACTATTCTAAACAAAAGTTGTATTGTATTACATCAGCTATTTTTTCAGATGTTCCTTAAAATTGTTTCCTTTTAAATCATTAGTTGTGCAATCCGTAATTGTGTGGTATTTACTCATTCTGAGGTAAAATTATTCAAAAGTTTCCACACAAATGAACAATTACGGATTATACATTCATTTGTGTCGAGACTTTTGTTTGTTTATTCATTTTTCTTTTAAACATTTTAATTGATTTTTTCCATTCATTTTTTATATATTTCAACTTTATTGTAGACATTTTTTAATTGTGTTGCACAAAGCACTTTTCATACTTGTTCGGTATATAGTATCTGTAACAGAAGGACCCGAACTGTTAATATCATCGAGAAAATGCCAACCATGCCACTTATTATAAACGAATATGTTATTATAAACTATTATTGAAATTAATTATTGATATATTTTTAAAATTGAGATTGAGGCCAGGTGGGGAGCGGGCATTAAGTAACCAAATGTGAGCCTCCTCAGAGGCTCTCAAAGTTTTAATATATATATATATATATATATATATATATATTAGTAAACGAAATACATTAATATGTAAAGCAGAGTAATTTCCATCAACACATGGATGAACATATTCAAACAACAAATGAAAAAATATATAAATAATAGTATAAATTATTTTTGTTACATTGCACTATGAATCCAAAAAGTTAATAAATACGAAATCTCTGAGGCGATTAAAAGCCCACATCTCTCAACCGGTATCTATCTTAAAGGTGAGAAAAGCTTAAAAAAAACTGATATAGTAGGTAATGTTTGAGTTTCAAACAAATAATTTTTTCATGACGAATAATGATTGCAATCTGATGAAAGATCTCTAGAGGAGTCGAGAAAAATGTCGGATTATCATATTTAATATTTACTTGAGAGTTTTTAAATATTTCATTTTTAACCAAAGCTTCTGTTACTATTCACTTTATTCGTGGTTTCTATAATGCATTCCTCTCTTGAGTCTTGAACCTTTTAGTATCTTTTTCCCTTCTATCAAAAATAATTGCAGTTTTTGATTCTACTTCTCTTATATAATTCAACACACTAAGACTTAGCCCAGAACACTATATTTTTAATATACTCTCATGGATCCACATACGAGTAAAATAAAAAGATTTCACATAAACACGTGAAATAACAATCAATGATCAAACCACAATAAGAAATGGGAAAACAAGACTCTGAGTTGGGTTTTTGACTCTGACGAAGACCGCTTGTTACGGTTGAAAGATTTTAGTCTTGTTTTCCATTTTACAAGATGGGAAACCATTTGTGGTTTGATCATTGATATACATATTTATATATATAAAAGACAAATAAAAACGAAAATAGAATCAAAAGATTTATACGCTAATGGTTTTAACGTATGTATATTTTGTCAATCTATAAGATAACGGTATTTAAAAAAAAACTACAATTAAATATATCTATTAACTTAAAGATATTTTACCCAAAAAGTGTTCAAAATAAGGTAAGAGTTCAGGTGACATTAATTTATGTTGTTCAATCGGCCAGTTTTGTTCTATAGTTATGGTAAACGGAATTAAGTTTTGCCTGTATGGATAGAGCAGTGGACAGTGGTATATTTACTGATGTCATGTTCGGACATTAAGTCCGTCATATGTATAACTTGAATTGTTAATCGTCTGTCCGTGTCGTCACTGCCTCCTTGAATCTAAATCATCTCCATGACCCAATCATTTCCCATGTTTTCCTTTTTAAACTTAATTTACATATAATCATGATTAATTATTATTAATATAACTTTTTTGAGTGGCTTAATTTAATTTAACGCTGGCAGATTTGTTGATTATTCGTTTTTTCTATTTATATCAGTGGTGACAAACATGCGATACGGCCTGCAGGCTGGATTGGGCCTACCTGGGTTTTTGGTACGTCCTGATGGATAAATCTGAATTATTATATAAAAAATCTGGAGTGGCCTACACTCTACTTTACTATAAGTAACTTAATGTCAAATTTCTTGAGTATATAAAACATAACGTCTCATTTAAGCATAACGTAAACATCTAAATGGGATATAATTATTAGCCTGTCATTCCTGAGGTAGTACAGATAGTGATTGAAGGACATATCAATTTATAAGCTTATTTTTGTACATCACAAATAATTTCATTAGCATAACTACAGCAGTAATAACATTTTTGAAAAACCAATTTGAACATTTCTTGAAACGAAATATTATCCTACAAGAGAACATGGCTATTGTTCAAATAGCCAGTAGATTTCTTACATCGTTTACTTGACATCCTTCTACATTGAATATTAATGTAAAATTTTCAAATTTGAAACAGTAAAATACTCTTTTTTTCTCTGAAAAACTTCTTAAACAGCGAAGAAAATGTTGTTTTAAGGTGATTTGTTAATTAAAGATGTACGATAATTACAGTTATTAATCTCTAAACGAAAGATTTATATTTTGAATTATCTTTTACATTTTTGGTTTTTAACAGAATTATTATACTGGGAATTTTATGGCTTCTTAGTATTTAATAAGATCATTTTCCTTCCCCTTTGTCAAATAACATATATACGAATTTTTTTTTAATGAGTGTTATCATTTACCTGCACAATATTATTCCTCTTACATCTCTTATAAGTCAATAATATATTTTCATTTTTCCATTAGAAACATCAATTTTATCTCAGTGGATTCGCTCAAAAAATTTCTAAGTCAATGTAAACAATGTAAAAAAATACAAAAAATTCGACAAGTATAGCAGGTGATCTCTTAGTCTAGAATAAACAAAGAGTTTTTATATCGTTATTGCTCTTTCCCGTAATTGAAACTTCATGCATTTTTTTTTGTGAATTGCTAATTTTTTGTTCCATTTTTGGTCAAATTTTCATTTTTTTTTAACAAGCCGTTTAGCGTCAAAAAATCATTTTCTGAAAACACAAATCGTACTGTAACGCCCCTTTAGCGAATGTAATTTTAGAAAAAAATATCTCAACTCATTCTCCATATAATGTTCTATTTGTAGGCATAGTTTCATTCTTGTCCGTCAAACAGTATGGCTTGTATCGCTCTCACAATGTTTGAGATTGAATTATAAGTCAAAATTTTTACATTTTATTGAAAAAAAAATATTTCCTGTTGTCTTAAAATTCTGAATATATTTTTCTTTTGTTGCATTTGTAACTTCAAAGATAATGTCAAAATTTCAAAACTCTAGGGTTATCAGTTTAGGAGAAATAAATGTTTTAAAAAAAACGGTTTTTGGCAAAAAAAGTGACTTTCCCATCATGCAATTCTTCCCAAACAATAGGGATCTTCGTCTAAATGGGGCCCGTTTTTGTGTAAAATATCAACTAGATCCATCAAAGATTCTGGACCGTAGCTTGGTAACAAGCAATGCTAACACACGCACCCACCCACGCACCCACCCACCCACCCACCCACACACACACAGACATCATTGAAAAAACTTCATAAAAGGACTTCTGGGACCTCAAAACATGTAATTCCGTCAAAATCTCGAGATCGAATTTTTTCACGATCACTATACTTTACTTATAGTAAAAAAAAAAAGAATGATTTAGCTCAAAGTTTCTATAAACCTGTGGTTGTTACATTGTTTGCAAGGGGCCCAGATTTGTACCACCAACTGAATCGCAAAGTACAGTCATTTTTGGCATTTTCTGTTGCAATGTATGAGATTATTGATATCATTTCAGCTCAGTGGTTAACGTACTCACCTTTGAACTCGTAGAACCAGGATTTAAACCCCACCTGGCCCTCGATTTATTCACGCAGCAAGTCAATAAGTCTGAGTACGTCGTCTCTCGGAGAGGACATTAAGCCGTCCGTCCTGAGCCTGTACGATGTCAGATACTTGTTAAAGACTCCTACTCAAAATTCACATGAGTTAGGAAAATTTAGGACTCTCAATGTACAATCACCAATCAAACAAAAAACCAGTAAACGGCTGACCTAGCAGTAAATCACCCGCTTGTGGATCGGTTTAAACAGTAGAAAAAAAAAATCATATCATTTGTTCAAATTGCTTTTCAGATAATGAAAATACACTGTTTTCAAGTTCCACAAAGCTGTGAATAAATATTATGCAGACATATTACTATTACTGTTACTAGTACTAGTACAATACTATTATGACAGTTTTATGCATAGCCTAATTAAATAAATGTTAAACTGAAAAAAAGTTCCTACTAAAATTGCACATGCTTTTTTAAGTTATTAGGTTATTCATAATGTATTTTCTAAAAGGAAATTTCATTTTATAAAGACTTTTATAATTTACTTATTTTCTTTACACTAATTTTTAGCATTAGTGACTAATACAAAGAAAAATGTGACTTATCGTTAGTTTTATGTAATTTTGTAATGAGAACACTTGTTCGGCTCGCTTGATATCAGCTTAAGCTGTTTTCGGCCTCCAGACTAATATGAGTTTGACACGCTTCATCTATTATATGTTTAGGGCGTCAATTATTTGCAAAGACGTTTAACAATGCATCTACAGAAACAATGAAGAAACACACTATGATAGCTATATTTCCCGACAACTCTTAAATATATATTGCATTTCTTTTATTCTAGCTATTTATTTAAAAGCACCGATTCAACCTATTAACAGTACTAGAACAATACAGAAGCACGACGATTAAGCCTGGTTGAAAATATAGACGGAAAAACATATAATAAACAAACAATATATGAGTTGTGCATACATTCTAAGTCCATAAGAGGATTTACCACCAACTGAACGCCAGAGCCAATCACAAGGCAGTAACTCCGCAAACTTATTAAACCGCTCTTCAAACGTATAAAATGTATATTTCGGAAGTTGACAGAAAACATTTTGTTGTAAATAGAACATACTAGTGTATGTACATTATTTATAAAATAAACAATATTATTCAATAATAATAATAAACTTATTTCATTTAAATTATATTTAAATTAAAAATAACATATATATAGAGAAATATTTAGTGTTAATTCATTAATAGTGCAATCTGCTATAGTGTGGTATGTACTAATATTAGGGAAAGGATTATGTGTCCACATAAAAAATGACATGTGTGGAGACAACACCCTGTTACTTTACTGCTAACATTACAATTTATATGTTGTTTTAACCTCTCCCTTTTCTAAATCTCCTCGAATTATATTATATACGTGAAGTCAAGCAAGTTTAATTGTGTGATTAGGAATAATTAGATGACTGAACTTATTACATTTAATCAATTGAATTTTATTAATTATTTATTGAATACATGTTTAAATATACATATTTGGTTGAGGTGTCAAATTTAATTGGTTAGACTATATAATCAGTTCGTAAATAATGGTATCGTTCTCTCTTTATGCTCATTAATTTCTGTGTAATACAACCATATTTACAATAATTATTGAATCACAAACATTCAAAACAAACATAGCTTCCCAGAAATGTCCAACTGTTCAAATCAAAAGCGACGATTACATTTTCAAAATATCATTCGCGCTAAACCATAAACATACTAACAATTAAAGAAAAATGAATCATCACTTTTACCAAAGTACATTTATCAACGAAACCCCGTCGGTTTCAGTGGCCGCATTTCTTCCAGATGAATATAATATATGAGTGTATATGGACGTTGGTAAACTGTGAATTCCTAAATTCCTCATATTTAGGATCGACTGTTAAAACCCTTTCTAGGAGGCTTACCATGCACCTGGCCATAGAAGCCCCCCCAAAGAACACTTCCATAAGGTTAATAAAATAAAAATATACAGAGAAACCATAGTTAGCAATACAAAATAATAGCCAGAGAGAACAACCATAAAAGGTTAAGAAAAGGTTTAAGAAAAGTTGTCCACTTTTTTCCTCTTATATCTAGCTGAATTAAACAATGAAAATTGAGCTTCACTTCCTTTTTTATTTCTTTAAAGTTAATTAAAATAAGTCGTTCAGACATCATTTTTAAAATATTTTGATGGAGTACTAAATTAATTTCTTAATTCTTCTTTCAATGAGCTTTATCTGAGTCTGTTACAGCATTCTTTAGAGAGTCAAATATTTTAAAATATACCAATACAAAGAGAAATATGCAATAAGAAGTAAACAAAAATTCAGTATGATATTTATTCAAAGAAAATTTTGTACAGATACTGTATTAACAAAACTTCGTTCATATTAACCCTTGATTAAATCAGTCCATACTTGATAATACTGGACTATCTCAAGTAAAAGTTAAAAACTAGTATAAAATTGAATAGAGGACTTAGTTCTTGAAATATTACCTCGGAATAAAATATTATTTATATTTAATGTTGCTTATAACCACAAATGTATCAAAGCTGTTATTTTTAAGTATATTTATATGATTAAAAATATTTCACATAAACACGTGAAATATAAACCCACTCTTCTCAACTCCTCACCAGATGTTTTCTGCATCTAGTGTTCAGTTGGGTTTTTGACTCTGACGAGGACCGCTTGTTACGGTTGAAAGATCTTAGTCTTGTTTTCCCATTTCTTATTGTGGTTTAATCATTTATATGATTATTTCTTAATTTAATGTCTTAACATTGTCATAAGCTGTTTTCAATAACTCCGAGATGAATAAGCATTCACTTTAATCGCTACTGCTAGAATTATTATTGAAGATAAGTAACACTACACTGTATTACTGTATTATGTGGGAAATACTCTGTGTTAAATATTATATTATAATATAATTATATTATGTGTTAAAACTCTACACTAATCTTGAAAAGGAGTTTGGCAGAAGAACTCTGCGCTGATATTTTCTATATTATTCCATTAGTCAGTTCTAATTCTGTAAGTAGGATTTGAATAAATAGAGCTGCCAGTATGCTGGCAGCTTTATGTAAGTTGAGAACACAAGGACTTTTAAAAGGCCATGTAGTGTTACCCCTATTGTTTGGTTGTATGTGACCCAGTCTTGATAGAGCTATGCACCAGACAAGTGATTCGTCCAATATGCTGCACTGTTGAATTATAAAATATTCCATTTTAAATATGCAACTAATTTTCCAATAGCTTTAATGTGAATTAAGTTATTAGAATTCGGAAGAGCAAAAACTATTATTCTAGTTATGAAAAACGACTCTTAGACAGAAAATCAAAACTCAGACTAACGGACAGACTCCACATGTAAAACATAATCTTCAAGGCTTCTTAGGCTTATGCCATAGGACTTTGGTGTTCTGCCAAACCTTTAAACATTCAAGCCATTCAATCAAAAATACTTAGAAAACTCTCACTTCTCCCAGTTTACGTTCCAAACATAATCATTCAACATATCTTAATGTCCCCTTCATTCGCTACGATGCAAAAGACCGCTACAATAGATTCCACAGTAAACTCACAACTCATCCAAACCCACTTGTCCAAAATTTTTCCCAACTAGTAATCCCCACAAATCACCAAAGACGACTAAAACAGCAATAGCCACATGACCTTCTGCCGTCATAAAGCCTAAATATAGTTACGGAGTGCCACCCATGGGTGTCTACCCAATTTGCGCTAAAAAATCCAAAAACTAAATCAGAAACCCTAAAAAAAATTACTTCTAATGACATGAAATTGTAGTCAAAGTATCCAAAAATAAAACAAGTTATAAAAAACAATGTCTGTATAAAAGAATACATCCTATATTCTTCAAATCAAAGATTACACATATGGCAGTGGAATTATAAGGCAACTTGTTTGAATGATCAATCGCTGCAAAATCTTCATGATGTAATTTTAAGATAAAAATAATTTATCTTAATAGTTATAACTGGTTAAATTTTTGATTTTGAGTTTTTGGTGGAAATACGCACCTTAATGTCCCCTGCGTTCAATAATAGACGTTTCAGTTGGATATACATGAGAGAAAGTGAGAGGGAGAAAGAGAGAGAATAGCACAGATATTGCAGTTTTGTAGGGAGTAGATTATCAGAAACGAAACTTTTTTGTAATTTTGCAAAAATGTGTACACATTTATTGTTTAGTTTGCTCTTGGTTGCCAGCCAGAGCATATACTCTCTGGAAATCATAGATTGATCTCTTTCAATGTTATGAGATATGGGAAATTTTAATTCAAAGATTCAGAGTCATGCGCTAATCAGAGAAATTAAAAAAACATTGTCAATCTCAGATTGACCTGTTAATAAAAGACTCTGAAAACAATATAAGGAGCTGGCATTTTGAACATAGTGGTCTCGGCTAACTCAACTAACCTCTCACCCTAACAGTTAATAGCTTTTTTCCTTCATCTGAATGACTTTTCCAGGCCAAGCTGTTAAAGTTAGGGATGGTCATCAGCGTCCTTTATCACAAACCGAAAATTAGATGGAGGCGTTCTCGGTTCCCTTGCAGCGTTAACAATAAGAGACGCAGCCTACTGTCAGAGGCTCATGAGGCGGTTAATTGGTAATCAAGGCATCAGTACTGGAATGACCGAGGTATCATTTGCTCAGTTTGGATTATGAAATAAAACAAACAGAGTTCTAGTATATCTCCTATGCTATTATATACCGATAAGATTCGGTAACATTAAATATATTTAAAATGAGTAAAAAAAATGACGTAGGTATGAACAATGGTCGAAAGAGTAAGTTATGTAATATTTATGTATCGCAAATAAACCTAAAAAATAAAAATGAAACAAAAAGATTAAAAGACAAGGGAAAAATTATATAAATAGGGAAACTTATTTTGTATGGTCCAAACCATGTGCACTAAGTACCCTAAAGAACCAGATGTGTACCTCCTCGGAGGCTTTAAGGACAAATGTCTTGTCGGTTGAGAAGATATATCGCAGACTATGTCATTCTTTGTTATCGAACAGTATTTGACGCAGATAGTGAAGTCCATGTTTGTTAGCATATGACTGACTCTTGTGTTCAATAACTGACGTTTACAAATTTGGGTGTGTATGAGAGAGAGAGAGAGAGAGAGAGAGAGAGAGTGTGTGTGAGAGAGAGAGTGAGTGAGAGAGAGAGAGTGTGTGGAGAGAGAGTGTGAGAGAGAGAGAGTGTGTGTGAGAGAGAGAGACACAAATATTGCAATTTCGTGAGGAGTAAATTATCAGCAACAACTTTTTTTTTGTAATTCTTCAAAATGTGTACACTTTTCTCTTCTAGTAGGCTCTTAGTTGCCACTAGAGCATCTACTATCTCAAAATCATAGACTGAATAAATAAGCAATTTGAGAAATGACGCTTTGTATTCATCGTTTCTGATTGTCATGAAACCAACGTCTGCCTACATCACAAAGACAAACTCCTTATTGCAGTCTTTGCCCAGCAAAATCCAAACATCAGGCAAATATTGAATTATCAGATTATTATATTCAGCACAATAGATGTAGTTCACCTCGTAAAACCGAATTTACGTATCAAGATATTTCATTCATCTTTGTTTGTATCACATTTAATAAGTTAGAAACATCATGGAAACTCGGAGCTTTTAATAATAGTGTGAAATGATCGAAAGGACGAGTGTAAAACTTTCATACGTAGACGGTTTTCAGTCCTCAAGGCCTGAAATTACATCAGAAGTATGTAAAGTTTGAAAATGGTACATTTGTCAAATAAATAGCTGTGTACTTTGGCCGTTCCATAATAAAGCCACTCCAAACAGTAGTTACTAGGGTGTGGCTGTTGTATGACAATGGTGGGAGGAGATATATCACAGAAGTAAACTTGAAATTCAAAGACTTCGTGTTTTATTATGTCGAAGGGTGCATTGCATACTGCATAATAATAAATTATTAGATATTTTTCTTCCAAATATAGATATTGATTTTAACATTATTGCATACTTACGCATGCATTATTCCAACGTATATCTCATCAGTAGAAGATTTTACAGAACCATCCTCGAAAAAACCGTCAAACTAGGCATTCAGTAATCACACCATTGTCCTATCCAAAGACAACTCCTTTTGACTCGACAAGAAGAAGAGATCGTAATGAAAGTAAATTTACTGGTCAGGAGGAAAAACATTTTCTTTAAGCATGGATTACATATCATTACATAGACAAAGCAATCTGGATTGCATAAATAATATAAAATTCTGGTAGTAATAATAAAAATTTAATTACGCTTCAAAAATATGGAGTATGAAACAAGCGAAAAGAAAAAAAAATGATATTATCATATATCAGCGTTGAGTTGCGTAAGATATAAATGTCTTCCAGAGATAAATGTTTCCCAGTTGACGATATGTTCAAAATACGATTTTCTTTGTATATTTTGTTCTTTGAGCCTACAACTAAGATCATAGGCATTTTTGGAAACGTTTAACATTTTTGTAAACTGGGATATTTTGTTAAGATAGTATTTGTGCATGACGTGAAGGTGAATCATCATTTTAAATTGAAAATAAAATCACCACTTAAAGTTTGTATTGGAAAGCAAAACACTAAAGGTCCGGGATAATTGGTATATTTCCAGCTTCACTTGAGAAAGTTTTGGAACAAATAACTCAATTCCTCTATTTTGTCAGGATTTTTAAGAAAACGTGTACTGCTATGAAGGCAGTCTATATTGTATTTACTTTTCGGAGTTCATGTTAATTAACAGTATTTCACCTGATTTAATAATTGGATATCTATTACGCATTCAACATATTTCTTTAACATCATTCAACATTATACATCAAGTGAACAAAGGCATATTCATGAGAAGAAATGAAATCATACATTGTGAAATCCACAAGTGACCTGAAAATTTGTGGGGAATCTGAAATGTAGGGGGAGAATTAATAAATGTAGCGCAAATTAAAATAAATTTTGTTGGTTAGTTAGATTTAATTATGAATGGCTGATTAAAATAATTTTCATTCAGTTAATGGGACAAAAATAATGCTAGAAATTTAGACAGAATAGCCACAACTAAATTTCTTCCAAATTTAAACATCACTATAAATGGTCTGAAGAGAGAAACTCCAAAAAGCAGCAGCAGTTCCGGCCGATGCTGGTGTCATGGAAAATAACCTAAACCTTAATCATTAACTGCTCTGAAGATTAAAGCGATTTCAGAAAATTATATTTCTACATATTCTATAACAAAAATTGCACGTCAAAGGTTTAAACAAATACAGTAATAAATCATTTCACAATTAGCAGTTGTCAACAATAATAATTGACATTTGCAACAAATAGTAAATTATGACAATATTTAAACAAAAATAGTGATACGGAGGAATTGTATAGAAAGGGATTCTACTTTTGCACTAAACTTGAGAAATCACTCTAATTGATCGGTATGAAAAAAAAAGAAAAAATACAATAACTACTTAATAAATTATTATTCTGCAATTTCAGTCAGCATTCGCAATGCAGCTCACTAGAATTCGCAGTTAAACATTAGATTATAACACCCATGTCAGATATTGTACCCACTACCTACATGAGTGGGATGATATTTGTGCCAGTTGTTTGGACACTGGGTTCAAGCACAACCGTCGTTTATTATCCCGTGTCTTTACCCATTTTTGAATAAGAAGGTTTCATAAATCTCACAAAAATAGCTCACATTTAGATATCGAAAGATATTCATTTTTAGATATCGAAAGATATTCGATATCTAAAAAGACCAATGTAAAAAAAAATATGTATTTATGCAACTTTTGCTTCCCTATTATAATGTCCACCAATATTGATACGCATGTTTCAACATTGAACTAGATTTCCATACCTGCTGAAAAGAAGTGTCTTTCTTGTTTTTTAGCCACTTTTCCACAAGCTCTTTGTCCTCCTTGTTGTTACTGAACTTTTTCAATGTTATAACTCTCTAATGACCAAAGAAATATAAATGACTACTGTGAGGCAAAGTCAAATATTTTGTATAAACTAAACATTTTGTGTTGTACCACGAAAATTACTACTTTTCCTTCTCTGAAGGGAAAAATTACTACTTGGACTAATTAATCATCTGTTATAATTTTCTTTTTCATGTACAAAAGTAATTAAAATGAATAAGTTGGCTAATTTCCTGGACTCCAACTCCTCAAGGTGGAAAATATGCCCCGACTACACAAAAGATTGACTCAACCACAAATATTTATATCAAAATTATTCTTTCAGAACATATAATTACTTGAATTACTCTTTATAAAATGAATATATTAAGAGGAAGTCTGATCGAACATGAAATATAGGACCAAATTAAACCTTATTACACAAAAATTGAATACTAAAACCTAAAACACTGCCTTCTTGAGTTATATTGTAAATATATATATTTAATTAATACAAAGAATATTCTCCTTTTTCTCCAGGAACAATACTCAGTCTAGTACATCTTTTTATTACCTATTAATATACAATAGTGTCATTAGTAGAATAATAATATTACTGGGATAAGTAACCAGAAGTTTTGGAGCATAATGAAAAAATCTTGAACAAATTTATAATTAATAAACAATGCATCTAATAAAATTCTTGAAAGGAAGTTAACTTTTTCTGGGGTGCTGGTATAAAACTAAAATAGAGGTAGAGTAGACCGGTACTAATTTTGCCATAGGTCAATTCATAGCAGTATATTTTTCTCTTTATTGTGATGGTTTTTACTTATAAATAGGAATAAACATATAACTTAGTCAACAATATTAACACATTAATAATAGGTAATAAATGAGTTACTGCAACTAACGAACAATTGATACGATCAACACTTCAATATAATTGATACTTCAATGATTAAAGCAAAGTAAATCACATTCACAGCGCTATACTGACTACCTGAATTTATTACAGTAGGACCAATATTTGGTACCTTGACGGAGTAGATGAATAATCAACCACAGAAGTTTGCATTATTATTAATTATTACATAAATATTGATGAATACCGAAACCTAATAGTTCAAAATACCAAATTATTATCGTTTAAAATCTGATAGAGCTTTTAATTAAAACAAATGGACTATGAATTATGCTGTATAATGATATATGAGGTTTTCCGCAGTAATACACATTTGGAATGCATACATTCATGATTATTAAAATAATTATGACCAAGAACACCAATCATAAACTTATTAGTGAATTTTAAAAGTCCAACTTGGGTTTACATCATCATACAATCACATCTTTTAGAATGATGAACCATATCATTTCAAAACAAACTACCATGGTTAAAAAAATAATCCTTCTTAGTATACTTTTCGCCTGAGGATGTAGTGCAAAATATTCAAAAATGGGCTCAAAAAAATCAATTACTTACTTCAATTATATTCGATTACATTATGGTTTTGTACATAAGAAATAGTCAATGGAATTTATTTCATCAATTCAGAAAATAAAATTAGGTAAATAACATCCGAGTGAATCTTACTTAACTGTTTGCCTACTAAAAATCAGACAAATATAGAGGAAAATAAATTATTGATTTGAAAAGGAACAACTCCCAAAACAGAAATTACAGACTGAGCAATTTTCATTCCGATCACTACATAGTGATATTAATAGATTTAATAATAGCTAAAAATTCTATTATGCAAAATTAGGTTAATACATAAGGGAATAATAAAAAAAATATCAGTGAATAGAATTATATTAAATAAAAAATAATAAAAACCTTCCAATTAGACAAAATACAATAAGCAACACTAAGTATATCTTCTTTTCTGACTGCTTATGTACAGAACGTTGTTTCCTCTGAGGAAAGCATCACCATACTTCTCTTTTAGTTGTCCATTCACATATTCTTCTGTCTGTTCAAGGGCTATATTCATATACCCATCCAGACAAGCAAGAACACCTACAAATAATAAAACACAAAGTACAGTAACCTGATGGTAATGTGATACTTCCACTAGGTAGCTATCCAAAACAAGTAATACCCCTGTAATCTACACCACTGTTTAATTTTACCACAACAGGCCGACCGTGAATGGATTGAATAAACTGTGTTAGTGGTTCTTTCCTGCTCATGATTAAGAAAGTAATAGAAACTAAACAAACACTCAAATGTTCATCACCAGTAATACAAGAAAAATAACTCCACAGCAATGAGCTAGTCAGTAACCTAATGAGAACCTCCAGCGCTTGCGCCAAGAATAGAATCGATATTGCATAGCGATTCCTCCACCACTTTCTTTCATAAGTCTTATTCAAATTTAAAAAAAAACTGTACCACCTCCATGAATTAGAATTAATATTACAATGTTATTAGTTAAAAAAATTACTTCCACCTTTCTAGTGAAATTGAGCTATTTAATATTCATCTAAATGAACAATGAAACCAATTACACTATCGATTCTTACTTGAGTTAAATAATGTGGTATTGTTTAATTGATTTCTCACGTCGTTATTTTACTGAATACTAATTACAGACTTTTTTTTAATGTAAAGTAATATATTACTAGAGAGATATAATATATTTTTTGCTATCCAACATGCCTCCAGTTTCAGTTTTCTCAGATGTTTTATTTTGTTAGTTCCATTAATCATTAAGTTATATTTTCCTTACATATAATTGTAAGACATATTTTCCTTATCTAATCCTTGAACAAAATACCTTTAACTGTTAGCCCATTATGTACCACTTTTATTCCTGAAAATATTGCAAAAAGTTAAATATCCTAATTAATTATGCTCAGATAGTATTTCTAAATCATTTTTAAAAACCTGTTTGTCAAACGTTACAGTTTTTTTTCTAATTTGGTCCCATTTGGGGATTAGGGCACGTCAGAGTTGCTTCAACACATGGTACTAATCATCTTTTATTTTAAATAATTATTACTTATGTAAGATATCAAGGATTTTAGCATGATATAATATTTAAATGTGAAATGGCATAATAAAAAAAATAACAGTAATTATAGAGTAATAATTCAAGTTAAAAGAAGTGAAGTGCAAAAGAAAATGAACTATTTCAATACAAAGAGTTTGTACCATTCTTCCCACGTCCACGTGCAATCCACCAATACATTTAGGTAAGCGTTTCCTTTCTATCATTTTTTTCATAAATACTACATTTTCTTTGTTTTCCATAGTATTCATTTTATGAAATGACCATGAATTACATAGTCTTGCTTCTCATGACTTATAGTAGTCACCTGCAAGGGCTTTGACTGATATAAATAATCAACTCCTCAAATATCCTCGACAAAGAATTATTCAGTGTTATTCAAAGTTCATTATCTGAAATATTGTACTTACTTTTATGGCATCTTTTTTTTTTCGTTTAGTTTATGTACAAAATTAATCATCCTAGAATTAATAAGTTCACTGTGTTACTTCTTTTAGCTCAAATATTAATTTAATATTATCTAGAAAGTAATTTATGGATTTAAATAACGAAAAATAAATTAAAAATTACTTTTTCAGTGATATATTCTCAATTACACTCTAGATGGATTGTATCACTTGTTTCATTGTGCTGAATCCTGACAAAGGTAATTATTTTTGGTGAAATAAATTAGTCAAATTTGTGAATTCCCTATTGCGGTTTTGATATGTACATGTATCGAAAAAACTCAGTGCTCTATTTCAACGATTTCACCATCTCTTCGAAAGATGAGAGTTAACCCGAACTTTTTTTTAATTTTATTTTATCTCTGTTACTACATATCTATTTATCTCTATCTCTCCTCCCTCCACAAGTTGGCTACGATGAGTGTGCCTTCAATGAATATGCTAAAACAATTTTTTTTATATTATTTACTATAGAGATGAATATGACTCTGAAGAAGAAGCTTGGTTGAATTAGTTTTATACTACGTTAAAAACATTTGTGTAGAGACCATTTAAGGTGACAATAGGCTTGTTGCGACATAGTTATACGTCACAGTACATATCACTTTCATTTCTAGTTTGGTCATGCTTCGTTTAAGTTGCATAGAATTCATGTGATACTTTAGACAGTATTGCTGGTTTTTTAATACAATACATTAATACTTCTGTGTATCTCATTTCTCTTGGTTCAGCCCAGCTAGAAAATAAAACTAATTGTTATGAAATAATGTAAAAGAAACGTATGAGAGTAATAAAGTAGAAAAAACAAGTAACTCTTATTTCATTGGTTGACCAGAAAATGTTTCTATATCTAAATTGTGACTAAAAAGGTCGTTAATACATATATTTCTTAATTTATTAAATACATACATATTGTTAGTGCCACAGAGGTTAGTAAATAAGATATCATTATCAACCGTCATACCTCGTCTATCGCTGGTGAAATCGCCCGACCGGTTTCACAATGGCTGCATGATCAATAAGACTTGACTTCATCAAATGGGACTTCATAGTCCCATTGGTGATGCAGCCATTGCGAAACCGGTCGGGCGATTTCACCAGTGATAGACGAGGTATGATGGTTGATAATGATATCTTAATTTATTGTTTACTTTACTATGAGTAAACTACCAATAAAAATCCTGAATGAAAATATTCGATGTCATTTTGTGAAAAGATATACACGCTTTATGTCCTTTAAGTCAATTATTGACAATTTTGGTTAGAAATATGTAATGCATAGTGATCATAAGGAAATTTTATATCCATATTTTGACCAATTTACACGTTTTGAGATCTATTAAGTTCAATTTTAAAGTTAATTTTTTGATTATGGGTTCGCATATATGCATGTGTGTATGTAAGTGTATGTATAAGTACATGTGGATGAAATGAATACACTAGATTTCACCATTGAATCTATCAATAACAAACAACAAGATAAACCTAGGAGAAGAATATGAGAATAAATAAATATATCACACTTATTCACAAAAATTTAGTTTTAGTTTTATTCTAATGTAGGAGTATTTATCATGAAGATTTCATGTAGACAAAATATACATACTCTCTTATAAAATATTACCAAATTCATAGATAATAAATTTAAAAATGGCCCTTTAGTGCTCTCTTAATGTTGATATTTGATGTATTAAATAGTGTAGGATGTATCATGTCAACAAACTTTTAGACACATACAAACATTCAAAAAACGTCAAAATACAACTTTGGGGACATCAAAACATTTAAGTCTGTCAAAATCTTGTTTGGATAGTCCTTCGTTTATGTTCTTCATCCGGAGATGAAAGGCTCTTCGATATTTTTATAGGACGTTAATACTATTTATAACCCTACTTGAGTAGTTTAATAGAACAAGCCTCATTAATTATTGACGTGGTATACCTAATTTAAATAGTATACATTTAGGTATATTAAAAAAGATTTCTCAAGAAGTTTCTATTAAGACACATTTTACTTGGTAATTTTATCAAAAAATATTTTGTAGGTGCTTAGTGAGAAATTGTTCCTTAGTTGCTTATATATTACTTGCATGAAAAGTTATTTTCATCAATTATGCATAACTTCCTATTGTGTAAACACCTTAGTTCTGTATTCATATTTATTAGTCTTAAAATATATAATCAAGGGTTTTCCATTTTCAAATAACCTTAATAATGAAAGTTTTGTTTCCTTCTTTACAACCTTCTTATGCCTATTTTTTAAACACAGTTTAATTATCTGAAACTTGGTTATGTGGCCAATTCTTGGTTTTGTTTAATATTTTTTTATTCCGTTCAGTGGCATAGGAAGGAGAGGGCGGAGTGGGCGGTTAGCCCCAGGCGGTGCGTTTCAGGTGGCAGCATTTTGAGGGGGGTAAAATTAGAAAATAGAAAAAAAAAATTATTAAAATAAAAAGCGAACAAAAAAATTGTAACTTTATACCAAAAGTTTTTGAAGTCGTAATTGCTTTTATGGTTTATTTTGAATAATAATGTTTTTTAACGGATTTTGAATAATAGTTTTTTAACGGATTTTCAAACGTAATATTTACAAATTAAAAATAAATTTATATTAAATATTTTAAAACTAGTTTTTTAGTGTGATTGAAAATCTATTATACTTATACGTATAGCAAGTCAATTTAATTTAACAATTTTTTTTATGATTTGAATTAGGCGTTTTGGTTTGAAAAATCATTGGTTTTCTTTGGATACGAGTATATTTGTAATCGAGTACTGTAATAAGATGAAAGTCTGGGTCCAATGACAGCAATCTAAAATTAGATCCTATGATTGTAAAATCAATATTCAGAAGTTGTGGAGTGTTAAATGTTAACACGGATTATCAACGGTAACCATGAGAGGGGGGGGGGGGGATGATCTTACGACCGCCACGAGTGGCAAAAATAGTTGCTAGGCCACAATGATTCTATGAAAAACATTTAAAAAAATCTCAACTTCGGCAGTAGAGTTGGGTTGAATTTACAAGACTATGCAAAGCTTGATTTATTTAAGTCGTTTATATATTTAAAAATGCCTGCAAATGTAAAATTTTCTATATGAAGATGTCAACAAATATAGACGAAAGGTTAGATTAAAGGTGATATGTTTGTTTTTACCCCACTGTGCGATGGTTGGAGACCAACAGTGTTGTCACACGTCTGCTCGTTCAAGTCAAGTAAGTCATCTTACTTGATTGTTTCGGACTTGAACCGGACACGCAGTTCAATCTAATCCATATATTAGATTTATCATAATTTTACGGTTAACATAAATTGATGATAGACATTGACAGCGTTAATTGTATTACGCATTATATATAGTTTGATCAACAAGTGCTTAAAAAATGAGTGGTAAACCAAGATTCAATTGGCTTGTTTAAAATCTTGGTAGATTTTAGCATGTACTTAGCTGTGAGGATATGGAGTGTATGTATTTGACTAAAAACACAGCACAACCAATTAGGCCCCGTTCTCCCTTCAATCAAAAGGGCTTCTCTTATTTACCAACACTCCCACGAATGTCAATACCTACATGCAAAGTCTCTATATAACGTCGAGCAGTGGTGTCAAAATGTTATATAACATCAGATCAACGATTCTAATATCACAAGACTGTTGTGTATTTCAAACGAAATGCAAAAGTTAAACATCCGTAATTTACACATAACTTTCAATTATTTATGCATCAAAGAAAAACTTTTAAAGTACACAAATATATATATATATATATATATATATATATATATATATATATATATATATATTAAGACGTTATGCCAATTTCACTTTATTTAGTATTGTTGAATAATTTTTCGAACTTCGTAACCTTTTCTTGAATTTAGACGTTATTCAAATCTAAGATTAGATATTTGACATGTTTCGGCACTCTTATTCATCATCTTCAGAATTAAACAATTTTACTGTACGTAACAACTATTAATCCAAAAAAATAAAATTTATTACACTAATTATGTAAACATTCTAACCAGATTACACAGCCAGGCTTGAGGTTGGCAGTGTTGGTATCAGATTTTCTAGGTCCTCAGATCTCTAGAAGGTCCGACGTTTTTCATCTACTGCAGTATTTGAATATCTTTTGTGACATCTTAATTTCGGTTCGCCATCTCGTCTCATTTGCTTGAGGTTTCCAAACAAGCGCAGCTGGTTGCCGAAGACGTCCTGGTTTTCGTTCATATTTGGAGCTTTCTCAAGGATGTATAGTGCTTCTAGCATTCTGAGTCTTTTTCTCTCCTTTTCTGTCACATTTTTTACACCATGTGTAATACCAGTTCCTGGTATTATTAGAAAATTCCCTGGAAATTTTTGTTTTGTTCATCTTTTCTAAGTGTTTTCTTGGGGCCCCTGAAACCAGATTCATAGTTAGGCTTATTGAAAGGATAGTGACAGTCGATTCTGTATATGAGGAATATAGAAACTCACACTTTCGTAGTGGACATTATACTCAAATACTAGAATCGTCTGTTTCAAAGACTGTTTTCTCTCGTCCTGGTCCCTTATAATAAATTCCGTAGTAGATCTGTTTTTGTAGAAAATAATGACTTGGATCTTGTCTTCTTGTTTCTTGCACTTGATAATATTCTATAATATTGTTTTGAGTATTCTTTCGTCTGTTTTGTAGCTTTTAGAATACCAGTTTTCATAATATAACTTGTAGGTAGTTTGTTTTGTCACTTCATTTTTTCCAATTATCTAATTTTTCTGATTAATATAGTTTTTGAGAGTTTTGTCTAATTTGCTGTTACTATAACCATTATTTATGAAAACGTTTTTTAAATTTTCTACAGTTCTGTTGAAGATACTCCAATCGTCTGAGACATTAAATGCTCGGTCTATTAATGTTTTGATTGTGTCATATTTATATCTTGTGGGGCATGCGCTTCCGCTATTAAGCCATATCTTGCAGTGCGTTGGCTTGGATATATAATAAATGATGATAAAAGTATTGACCGTGGATTAGAAAGAAAATAAATGTTTATAAGGACTCGGTCAGTTCGTCAGATTCAAATTAAACTCTCATTGCTAACGCTTTGGTTTTACCCCATATATAAAAACCAAATCACTGCAATGAGAGTTTAATTTGAACCTGAAGAACCGACTGAGTCTTGATAAACTCTTGATATCTATATATATATACATATATATATATATATATATATATATATGAATTCCTGAGGTAATGAGAATTTGACGAAACCTACAATGCTGTCTGACCCCTCATTAGTTTTAAACCTATTTTCGAACATTGTTCAAATTGTATAATATACATCTATATATGCAAATGTTCAAATCACTACAAGAAATGGAAAAATAAGTCTAAGATTTTTCAACCGTAACAAACGGTCTTCGTCACAATCAAAAACCCAACAAAAACCAAGTTGGTTTTTTTTTTACTCTGATGAAGAGCGCTTGTTACGTTTGAAAAATGTTAGATTTTATTCCCTATTTCTTATTGTGGTTTGAACATTGATTGTAATTTCACATGTTTAATGTCAAATCAATTATATATATATATATATATATATATAATAGTCCATTGGGACAACATATGAAACGATTAGAAGAAAAGAGGACGTAGAAACATCACAGAACTCACTTCAATATTTCGACCTCGTCGAATTAGTTAACTGAAGTCCCTGTTGCTTGTTCTGCAACGGTTCTTTAAATCGCCTTCTTTAGGTCCTTCCTGTCCATACAATGTAGTATAATATGAAAATGTTAGAAATATTGAAGGATAAAAAATATACATGACTATTGTAAACCAAAAATCTAATCACCCAACTTATTTAAAACATGGTCAAATTCAGTGATATTAAGAAGAACAAGCGACTGACACGATAGAAATAAGGATAACAAATAGCACAAAAAGTGGAAAATAAGCTAAAGAGCTTAGAAAAATGTTGATAATAATATCGAATTATTGATAATAAATAACCAATATTTAATTCACAATATTTATAATCCAATAAATTTAACAATAAGAAACCCATGTTCTGATAAGCTAACATTAATAGACAAACATTTAGTCAAACCCTAATTATTACTTTGTGAGGATGGAGTTGTTCCGAAAGTACTTCAGTGAGGTGGAAAATTTACGAGTTAAAATGGTTCACAGTAATTTAAATTATGCTTAGAATGTCTGTGATGCTCACAATACTAATGTGCTCGATTATGTGGTTGACGTCTTCATTTTTTTATTCATTTTATTATTTATGGGTTCTTTTATTTTATATCTATTATTTTAATTGGCTTATTTTTCAATTTTCTACTATTCACTTCATTATACGTTTTTGTAAGTCTATCTCTTTCTTTTCTAACCTCTATTTTTTATCTTGCAGTTTATTTCTATCTACTCTCTTTTCTGATATCCCGTTTGTAGATGTACTGCGATCGTTCACCAAGATTCTACCAATCATTATATCTTCCATCTTTTTTTCTTCTTTATGAAGGTTAAACAAAAAATTTCACACAGAATGTGTAAATTTATTGCGTGTGTTCATTTATTTTCCTTTTAAGAACTTCTGATATTTATTTTGAAGCGATTTTCCATTTATTGAAGTGTATACACATAAAATATGCTCTAAACCCTAGTAAAACATTAAACAATATATTTGAACTTTCGGTCTTTGTCAGAGTGACACTAGGTCTGACAAGTTGAAGCAACATTTGATGTGGCATTGGGAAGTTGAGAGAAACAGGAGAGGTATTTTAAAGGTCCATTAGAGCAAAAAAAAGAAAAAAAAAAGAAATGGCTATCTTAGTCAGGGTAAATAAAATATATCAAGAAAAAATTGAATATAAATCAAATTAAAACATTTTGTACACTTTGATATTAACTCTTGTGATCAAGACTATTGCTCGTGCTAATGATTAGTCTAATTTAATGGAACTATTACCAAAAAATTTAGATTGTATATCACTAAAATTTAAATAATGAAGACTGGTTATTATTATTCGACAAATTCTATTTTTCATGCTTGATCGTTTTACCCGCTGTCCAATTTGTATCATGACTCTCACCATTTCTATGGAAAAAGGGAACACTACTTTGTTCAGCTCTGACTCTGGAGTATTGATGTTTTACATTCCAAGTGATTTTGCAGTCCAACTGGTGCATATTTTATCACTATATTTACAAAAATTTAGTAAATACTACGATGGTCCCATTCTCTAGGTAAATTTTTAATTAACCAATTATATACATCATTGCCCCTCAAACGGTGTGCCATAGTGTATTGGTGCCCGAAGATTAAATGTATATAACGTATTTATATTTTAAAAACTTTCACAATTTTCATTTATTTTAGAAACATCAAGTACTTGGTCTTCAAGTTAAGTCTCCAGCACTTGATATTTTGAATTGGAAGGTAAATTCCTTTAAAGAAGCGATGGATAATACTTTTCATCTTTTCTTTTCCTTGGGGGTTTAACTGACCTTTCTCCATCACCCCATCTCTCTCTCTCTCTTAAAAAAAAAACTTTCATTTTCCTATTTTCAAATTTCAAGACTAAATTTTTGTATATTAAAATCAGTGATGCTACCCCAAATTTTTGGTTATTTCATAAGTGCACCCTAAAGTAAAAAAGTTTTAAAAAAACTGATATATAATATTATCGGTAGAAAAAAACTATATTAATGCCAAGAATAAGAGCAACTCTAAGCTGTAGTCCAATGATTCCAATGTAACATAAATATGACAACATTAAACAGGTCTCTATGACAACATTGTAGAAATTATATGAGGCTATTTCATATAATATTATTATCAATACAGAAATAATGTAGCATGTGCACAATTATATTAACTATCTGACCCGTCAAACTTCGCCAACTCTCAGTGAAAATAGTGCTGGCTTTAGCTAAGCATAATTCGGTACTTAATTGTTAACATAGTAGATTACCCTACTATTGAACATATTCAATTCGAACAGGAATAAAATATAAAAAAATTGGAGGTTTTTATATAAACTCCATATAAAATTTAAATTTTATATAAAATTCATTTTAAATACCGTTATTTGTAAAGTAATATATTAATGACTGTTTCTTTAATACTTATTTAAATAATTCAGCATAAACTGGAATTAACAGGTATTCCAAGTTTCGTCTATGAAGAAACAAACAAGTAACAAAACAATAAAGATCAAAATAGTAGTATAAGTATACAAGACGTTATTTATATCAGGTTTTCGAAGAATGTATAAGAAACTTCCCTTGGCACAGAGCTTAGCGAGCTGTACTTCCATTGGAAAGGTCGTGGGTTCGATTCCCATAAAGTTATACGTACATTTTATCATTCAGACAATACACGGAGGCAAAAAACAAACAATATTGGTCGTCAGAATTTTATAAGTAGCTCTCTGCAACAATCGGAATTATATATATATATATATTATAAAGTTCTAATCTTAGGTTAAATTTTTTAATAACATAACATTTTTATTTTTAGTGTTAAAAAAGATAAATAATAACTGTCAATCTAATTACAGAAATAAATTAGCGATTCGATACTATTAATTTACAGTCTGATTTTACAACGAAATTATATCTTAAGCAGTTTCTGCTTTACAGAATCAAATTGAACTTTTCAAGGTGTTTTGTTGGCTTCATTTAAACCTTTTTCTATACAATTGCACATCTTTTATTTAGAAACTTTGATCAGAAGTCCTATTATGAAAGAAGTATTCATCTAAAGTACTTTATATTGAAGCAAAGTGAAGTAAACTGGTTTGGAGTAGTTTATAAAAGAGTGCTTACAAACTCTATAGCAATTTTTCCATTGCTATAATCACAAGTATACTCTAAACGTGAATAGCATTGTATTCAACTTCAGCAGTCCAAATAAAAAAAAACAAAGATGAATAAAACACCCAAAACATACCCAAAGAGCCAGCCAGCATTATAAGAAAAACCCTCGGATTCTTACAAAAGATGAAGGATAGAATATTCTCAATTGTTACGAGTTCTTGAATGTATCACATAATAAAAATAAAATAAAGAATGATCAGTTTTTCAAATCATTTATTTTTATTTGACGTTTATAATTGTGATATCTATTTTCCACCTTTACAGAATAAAACTTGACAGGAAACTTTAAAATGTTTAATTTTAAATGTATCTGGTTTTATAACTAATACAGATATATAAAATATACCATAATAAATATAACTTTCATCTATTTAAATATAAGTTAACTTTTTTTCTGCGAGTATTACTTTTATTCTTGTGACGATAGAATTCAGTAAAAAATAGCTTCTAAAAGTAGGACTGTTAGAATTGCAATCACAAATCCCTGATTGAATTGTCAACAAATTCTGACAAAGGTAACTATACAACCTTTAAGAATTCAATCTGTCCCTAGTATTATCAGGTTAGTAGCTGCTATAAAGCATGGTTCTACGAAATGTAGGTCAATTTACTAAAAAAATATAAATCACTCTAATCATTATTTTTCAAAAAAATTAAGAAGATGTTGGTAACAAAAAATTAGATTAATATATGAAATGTGAGAATGAACATATCACTAAAGGAAATGAAAACACAAAAAAGGAATAATCTAATGTTTTATGGATTAGTTGCAGCCAATTTTAAAAGGTAAAAACAACTGCATTGTGAAAATCTTTAATTTGAGTTGTTTTATTAAATCACAGTAATATAAATAATAATAAAAGAACAACGAGAATGTTGTCCACTCGAAGACAAAATTCCATAAATTAAATAGTAATCAAAGGAAAACATCAGAAGTTATGTTTTGACAATCTAGTTTTTATTATATAAAATAAACAAAATTAAACAAAGTTAATAATTAATAAACAAAATTTATTCAAAAAAATACCGTCGTTACCTTCTCGTTTAGCGACGGTAATTCAGATTAACAAAGCCGTTGATAAGCAAAATCGTCGTTACATAAATGTAACTTCAAGTGCATATAGAATTCTGAAGTCACTCTTATTCCTTTGAATTTTTTAGTCTCTTAATTTGTTTACTTACTTTTTTTGTTTTTAGTTGGGTTTTTATAATGTGTTAATAGTTTTTATTTTAATATTTTCATTCGTTTATTATTTATTTCTTTATATGTCCATAAATGGAATATAATATATATTTGAAAAACGACGTATCATTTTTGAATTTCTGTAAAATATCCGTCAAAGACGGCCATGTCTGCTACTTTAATTAATATAAATAATAATAAAAGAACAACGAGAATGTTTCTATACATGGAGCACTTTTAGTCTACTCGAAGATAAAATTCCACAAATTAAATAGTAATCAAAGGAAAACATCAGAAGTTATGTTTTGAAAAAATCCCTACAAAATCCCCTACCATAAGTTGGCTGCACTGTTTCAGTGCTTCTTCAAAGCCACCAGCCAAGTGTTGCCAATCCTGGGAGCGATTCACTTCTATCTACCTGATGACAAGGCTTCTGATTTAAACCGGGATCTGATCGGGCCCCCAATAACCATATGACAAGGCCATCAACATATAGCACTGAGTTTTTGTTTCATCTCTGTGTGTTTTTTTTGTGAATATATTATATATATATATATACATATATAATATATTCACAAAAAAAACACACAGAGATGAAACAAAAACTCAGTGCTATATGTTGATGGCCTTGTCATATGGTTATTGGGGGCCCGATCAGATCCCGGTTTAAATCAGAAGCGTTAACTTTTATTTGTTTTTCCTTTTATTTTTAACTTATATTTTCATATTCATATATATATTTTTTTATTTTATTATTTTTTCCTTTTTTTTCCTTTTTTTATTATATATATTTTTTATTTTATTTATTTATTTATTTTTTTATTATTTCCTTTTTTTAATTTTTAATTTATAATTTTTAATTTTATAATTTTATCTATTGTTTTTGCTTTCTCCGTTCTCCGACGTTTAGTGCCTAGCTCCTTTTTTACGCTAGTGCTGCTCTCTTCGGTTGACTCTTTATTTCTTCATTCGCGCTGCGTTCTTCGACGTGGGGAGATCTCTCTCACTTCGTCCTCTCTACTAGTCTACTCTCCTGATGACGAACAACAGTTCGAAATATTGAATTCTGTAAGTTTTCTTTGTATTCTCTTTTCTGTGTCGTGCTTTGTGTAATTTAAAGTTATATATATATATATATAGCAAAAAGCTCATAGCTAACATACCCTACACTCTATTTGTCCCATTTAAAACAACCAGTCAATGTAAATCAGTCTTGTTTATAGCTTTACTCATTAATTTCAAGATTTTAATAGCTCGGCTACATTGCTACGCTTAGACTAGTATTGAATATATAGAACAGTATTTCGGTACTGAAAAATTCCGTAACGCGTAGTCACTCTTCAGCAATATTCATCAATATTCAACAATATATGACCAAACGCTAAAAGAAGTTGTAAAACTAGGGTCTGAAAAACTTATTGTATCTTCCTGCATATCCACGAATATCGTCCGTCCTTTATATCGTCTCTTGCGTCATCGTAAGTCCGAAAAATTATTAGAAGACCCGTCGTTAATCAGAGTTGTTGTTAAAACGAGTATGTCTTTAAACGAGAAATTCATGTAACACAAATAATTATCTAATTCAATTTTAGTTTTGTTACGGTACGTTTCTTTTAAATATAGTGAAAGGCTTCATTATTAATGGTGTTTACCTTTCTCCAGATATTTATTATGTAGTAAGCCTATCTAGCTCACATAGAGTCCGGTTCAACTTAAGGGGATGGATGTATTCTTCATATGCTGCCCGTCAATCACAACGTAACAGAGTATATTTTTTTTTTAATTATTACTACCAACTTCTATATCATTCATGATAATTGAACCCCTTAAATATTTATTTCTTAAATTAGGAGACGTGGCCGTCTTTGACGGATATTTTACAGAAATTCAAAAATGATACGTCGTATATCAAAATATTATTAGAAAACTTACAGAATAAGAAAAAAGTTATTTATTAATAAGTAAGTACCGTAGACAGAAATAATGATGCAAAAAGTATTTGCAATGTAATTGTCTTAACTTTTTGTTTTACTTGTCGCAAACCAATTTTATTTACTTATTGTTAAGTAAAAACATAAATCTCAAGGTTTTTTTGTCAGTTCGATTCAAATTTGCACAACTGAAGTTTCGGATAAAGTAAAAATTCTTATGAAGTCAGAAATGTTATTTTTTTAAGTAAATTAAAAAAAAATCTATGAAATTAATCATTATGGAGACGGGGTGGGGAAGTAAGCTTTTAAACAAAGTTATACATTTAATGTTTCCATTCCAAATGTTACCCCTTGATGTAAATGTTAATGAGTTTTTTCTTTTATACATTGTACTTTCTTATGTACTGGAGAAGTGTAAACTTAACTTTGCTATAAAATATGTCAATTTGTAATATCAAATTCGTTGATAATAAATGTGTTCCGGGTTTTACCTTAATGTGGCTATCAAGTAGACTTAATATCAAATTCATAAATAATGAATAATAATTTCATTTGATTTAATCCGGCTGTATCCATTCTTTCTTCTTTAAAAAACTTGAAGTCATTGATCTAGAACAATCTAGCATTTTGCTATTATAATTATTGCTGTTATAGTTATTTTATTATTAATGTGAATATAATTTAACTCTCGCTCACCACTGCAAAATTTCTTGCACTCTAAACGCCTTTGTCTTCTCTAACTTCGACTTCAGATTTTAAGTTCTTTAACAAACTTCATAATTGTCTTTAGAAAAGTTTCTCTCTCTTTTATTAGTTTTAGGTATAATTTCCTCGAAACCATTAACTTCTTAAACGCAGTTGCATCGCATTTGAGGAGAATGTGTTTACAGGTTTCCACTTTTTGAACACAGAATTTGCATTCTTCGTATAACATTAATTGCAGCTTCCTTAAATTGTATTTCAAAGGATAATGACCAATTAGATATTCCACGTTTATTTTTAAATATTTTCTTTGAAGATGAATTATTTTTGGAATGAGCTTTTGACACATAAATTAAACCCAGTTTTACTACCCAACTTGTAATGGATCCTTTATTCATCCATTCAGCAATTGCGTCTTTGAGGAAATTGGGTTGATGTGCAAAAGTTATCCAGCCAGAGAAGGTTTGTTTTATTCAAGCTTTTTCAACCACTGACATATTTCCTTTTATTACGTTGCACCAAAGAACTATATGGGTACTTATTTATGTTTACTTGTTTTTATTATCAATTTTGATACAATATTATACCAAACGAGATATATTTATTGAAACCCGTAAGCTTCGAAATCAGTTGATTATTTGTGATGACTTGCATGACCCCCGAAAATCATTCTATGAAGGACATTGTACCAGAAAACATATAGGTGGACTAATAATTTTCTCTACAATAGATTTAAGAACAAAAATTGTCTCCCATTTAGGTATTCCCATTTTGGGCCAGTTTGAATGAATATTCCTCATATATTCCTCATTTTTAATAAAAATATCTAAGGCGGTGATGTTAAGTATCTATCTTATTCAGGAAGTAGATCAGTTTATCATTGCCCCTGTTATTCTAAGAGATAATTGTGTTTATAGATTAGTAAAGATAATATCCTTGTCTTTTTGATTTTGAGACCATAACATATGATGTGATTGCTTTATTAAAGCTATAATAGATATTTTACCGAGCCAAAAGATCATTTTCCCCTTTCTTATCTCTCCAGTTTGGAGACCATGACTTATAATTTCAAAAACAGCACCATCAAGCGTTCCTCTTCTAATTATAGTAAGGGAAACTGTATATCCTTCTGTAACGAAATGTTGATGAGTTATCAGAAGGTTATTCACAACTAATAACCAAAATAAAGTCGATAGCAGACTTCACTGAGAGCAGCCTCTCGTGTTCAAAATTTCAGTTGTGATAGATGACATACTTCATTATTGAATAGGCTGCCCACAGTGTGCTATCGCCCCTACATTGGTTATTAGTTGTAGATAACTTTCTGAGTACTCTTGGTAATCAACCTTTTCAGAAAGGATATCCAGGTGATATTACTATTAGAAGATCAACACCTAGTAGCACTGCTGTAGGGATCACGAGTCATGTTCTCCAAGTTGAAAATAAGATTAGTAAAGAGAAATTTCTGTCTATAAATCCAGCAAAGACGGTCCATTTTTCTTTTCCAAGAAGAAAGAAAGTCTCAAAAATCTCTTTATTGAAAATACTAAATTAGAACTCTTAAATGTATTCGAGTACCTTGAAATCTGTTCAGATAAAAGACTAATCAAAAAAAACTATTTAACAACTCTGTTGTAGTAGTAAAATACTTTTGATTGTTTTATACTATTATTTCAATTTTTTATAACAGATAAAAGTAATAAAATGGATTATGTAATAAAGGGATATAAGAACAATAAATCAAATGAAATCTTTCAATTGAACGACTTCCAGTTTGGTAATACTTTACCAGAGAGTATGTTTATTCCATAGATATATTTAAATATGCCCTAAACTCAACTGATTATCTATTAATAATTTGTTTTTTATTATTTGAGTCTGATAACTTGTTTACACTCAAGTATTGTAAAGTTGAGTGTACACTACTGCACAATTTTTTTTAAAAAAATAAAGAAAAATATCGTATAATATTCATATTTTATGTTGATATTTTTCAAAAGAAATATGTTTACATACATTAAAAAATATGTAAAATAATAGTAAAAAAGTATTATAACAAATATTATACGTAATTATAACATCTTCAGAAAGTTAAATGTAACCGTCTGATGTTCAGGTTATATTGATTAAGCCAGATCAAATATATTGTTGTCATAAAATATGAGAAAATTTTTTATATTTTGATTTAAAAAGGGGTGTAAAGTCACTGTATATATATAAATATAGTAAGATGTTATGACTTAATATTTTTTCTTTGTTATAATTATTCGTTATGATATTAGTTGTATATTTCTTTATTATAATATATAAGATTTTAAAATGACGAGTATTATTTAGAGTTAACTGGCTAAGTGGTAACATAATAATGAAGTTATAGTTTAACTAGTGACAAAATGAATATCTTTTAAGGTTAATAATAAAGCCTCAGCGCAATGGAAAGCAAACGTTTCAATTTGGCTAAAGCAGTCCTCAAATAATTACTGACTTATTAGGCACGGTGCGATATCAATGTCACTGAAAATACCGATGTACGTTTTTATAATGTATTTTTTTTTTCTTCCTTGATGAGAGCTTGTAGTATTAAAATGTCAATTTCCCGATGTCAGTTCTTCTTAAGTCGACAGTTCACAGGACTCATTGAATATTGCCATCTCTCAGTTGTTCTTTACTATACCACATATAAACTGTTATTTACCACGCTATAGTAAGCTTAAGAAAAGCAAAAACTCCAAAATTTCTAAGTTTTCCGGGAAAATTATAAACATATCTAATAATTAACCTAATTTGAAAAATTATATGATCTAGCTGTTTATGAATGTGCATAAGACCTTTCATCACAGACCAAGGAGGTAATTTCTTGTGATAACTGTGTTGTGCATAAAATCTAAAAAAAAAATAGTATTTATTACAAAAAATACATATATTTTTGTGATTATAAAAAGGTTATAACAAATTATAATAGCTATATATTCATAAATTTAGTCAATATTTGGATCTTAAATTTATCAGATTTTCATTTATTTCAATCGTTAAGGATTTGATTTAAACGTTCAAGATATACAAACATATACATTTTTCCCTTTTTTTTTTTCACAAGTAAATTATACAATATTTACAAAAGCATCAAATCAAAGTGCCTTCAAGGATGGTCCCTGTGGTTTTGAGCTTAGACCATCTGTCAAACATGTCGGATGTTTCCTGGTCCATTTCCGTCTTCCAGACGCCAACCTTTCCTTTTCTCAAAAACATCAATTCAGTATCAAGCCTGTGTCTTTCTTTTACTTCTCTTACCAAGTCTCCTCCATTAAGAGCAGTATTTTCACGCATTTTAGAAAAGCTTAGATGTTCAGCTAATATGTTGACCTCTTCTTCTGTAAGGCTTTTACTCATAAACTTAGCTGTTTTCCTTATTACACCTTTCAAATCCTGAAACGTAAAAATATGTCTTTCTTTAGAAATGTAATAGGAAATATTTTGTTATATTAAGCAAAGTAAAATTATCACTATATCTTGACTGAAATATATAAACATTTGTAGTAATATAAACATTTCATCGTAAGCAAAAGCTAGCACTATTCAATAGCTGTCCCTTCCAAATTTGTCGATATTGTGTTTCTCACCAGTTTACTAAAATACTTAATATTGAATTAGGGCCAGGTTAGCTCAGTGATTAAGTTAAAGATCCCTACTCAAAATGTATTTGAGTTAGGCAAAATTTAGGTCCCCCAATGTAGAATCTATAGAATCACCAATCAAACAAAAAAAAACTATAATATTGAATTAATATTTACAAGTAAAGTAATAGAGTACTAATCATAGCTTTGCAAGAGTACTAATGATATTGTAATTATTTACCTAGTTTTTTAAGCACTCGAACTACATATTATAGTTCTATTCATTCATTCTGAGGTAAAATGGATAAACTAACAAAAGTCTCCACACAAATGAAGTTTTATTCAACGCGTTTCGAACACTTTGTGTTAATCATCAGGAAGACACTATAATACAAATTATATCTAATTAGTTACAAAAATTAGAGTGAAATAATAAAATTCAATTAAGAGAATTCAAGACATACCCAAGGATGTGGTACTGACGGGTTGGTCCAGTGAAAACAACTAGTAGGACTTCCATTTGTGTGGAGACTTTTGTTGGTTTATCCATTTTACCTCAGAATGAGTAAATACCACACTATTACGGATTGCACAACTAATGAGTTCTATTCATGTTTATTTCATGTGCAGTAGAACCTCGCTGTTCGAAATTCATTTGTAACTCGATCCTAGAACAAGCTCGTATTGCAAAGCAATTTTTTGAATTTAAATTACTATGAAAATAAATTCATCCCCAAAATACAGGTTTTTAAGTTTACTTTTTTAAACTGAAAAGGTGCATTTTGAAAAATTAATGTACGTACATGTACGATTACATGACGCAATGCATTTAATATGAATAACGTTACTTGAACAATAAATTGACACCAGAAATAATCATGTATTAGTAATCTGCTACACTTAAAACCGAGACCATCTAGTCATGAGGAAGACGGTTGATCATCGTGAGAGTCAAAAATTCTTACCAATGGCTGCTCGTAAAGCAAATTGCTTCTACAGGGAGGGAGTCGTACTAACAGGTTACTGTATATTTGAAATATTTTCTAAAGAAATGAGAGTCATCCTATTTTTAGAAACTAATTACTTATTGTCAAGTGGTGTTATAAATTTCAACATAACTACAAAAAAAAACTTTTTATTTTAAAATTACAGACCTGAATATTTTTTAATTTTTTCATACACCTTACATTTTTATAATTATTGATTATAACTTTCTTTATTTTACTAAAGCCTGCAGACCAGACTTAATTATTATCTAAAGATGTTTCGTTTCCTCTATTGTCGTTTTACTGAATTCATTTTGTTTTTCTTATTAGTATAAAAACATGAACTATTATTTTAATTACAAAGCAGTAATCTTTTTTTTTTAATCTATGGATTTGTTTAACAATAAACAAGCAACCGTAGATTATTTATTCGGTATATAAAAAGTGTTTGGCAAACGTACACTGGGACCATAGACAGTTCAAGGACAAGCTGTATGCAAATTAAAGGCATAAGTATAGAGTCTTAAACACAATATTCCTTCCAATAGCAACACAATATTAGTATCAGAATATTTCCTATCAACATAGATGAATACGGTTGTTAACTTCTTATATATATACAAAACTAAATTTTGTCGGGACTCGGTCAGTTTTTCAGGTTCAAATTAAACTCTCATTGCAAACGTTTCGGTTTTTATTTAAAATATTTTTCATAGGCAGAAGTATACATTTTGAAACAGAAACACTAAGTATTACATTACAAATTATTTTGCAAGAATAATAGTCTGTGATTTTCAACAACAAGTGTAGTTTGAATGAACACATATCGATACTTTTATGAATATATATATATATATATATATATATATATATATATATATATACATACATATACATATACATACATATATATATATATATATATATAATATGGAGAAAAATCACAATTAAACACGTGATGCAGTCAATGAAGTCCAAACCACAAGGAAAAAGAAAACCAAAGAAATAAATGCTCCAAATATGAATTTTTATTCACTTTTTGTGCGAGTATTTTTTTTCTCAAAATGTGAGCGTTCATTTCTTTTGTTTTTCTTTTTTCTTGTGGTTTAGGCTTTATGTACATATATAAGGAGAGAGAGAGAGAGAGAGAGAGAGAGAGAGAGAGAGAGAGAGAGAGAGAGAGAGAGAGAGAGAGAGAGAGAAAGAGATCTATTTATTCTTTTTTTAACTCTTTCCTTATATGTTTTGATCAACTTTTGTTGTTTTTGGTATAATTTTAATTTGTTATTTAAACGTTTTTATTACTTGTATATTATTTGACATGTCATTTCCTTTATTATTCATAATCTTTAACGTTTTTCAATTTTAATTTTTTTTTCTTTCCGTTTCTTCTATTGATTTTATATCTCATACTAAGACCTCTCTGACGAAGAATTCTTCAGTTAACCATCGTCTCTTTGACATATTACTTTTGCTCCCATTTGGAAGAGATCGAGAAAGGTTGAAATTGGTTGGTACCAAATCAGGAAAATATTGTGGGTTTGGCAGAACCTCTCCAGTATGCATTTGAATAACTCCTTCGTCATACTGAGGAAGTGTGTTGTCGTGCAGTAAATGCACTTGAGGTTTCTAATCAGGTCACGTCTCTTAAATAACCATGTTAGTTCGCTCACTCTCTTTAGCATTGTGTTATATGTTGGCAATTTGTCATCATTTCTCTTCAAGTAATTTGTAAAACGTAAGTTTTCATAGCTTCACCATAGGCACCTCTTTTTACGTGGATGAAGATATTGTTTCACTCAATATGCCTTTTGTTTATGGGAACAAAACCTGCCATTCGGATATTTCAGATTTATCTATTTGCACCATTTTTTTTTTATTGGAAACAAAGTTGATGATGACTTTGTTGCTAGTTCATATATCCTCCGCATATATATATATATATATATTGAGACATATGAATAATGTATAAACCCATTACAACAGTTTGGAAACCTCACCTTTGACTGGATCTGAATATTTGACAGATTCATGATAAATATGTTTATTTTGCTCTTTGATTGTTATCTTTATCATGTTATCTATATTAGTAATTACCATTTTCTTATACCTTGAGGAAAGTCATTAATGTTCAAATAATTTTTGTGCATTTGTGTTTCATACGTATGTTTTACATAAATTTGAATTATCAAATATACTTTAGACACAAATAGCACTTTTAAACTCTAATTTGAATAGATTTTTACTTACCTTAGACATTTCTTCAAAGGAATTAATCAAAATATTTGGCTCATTCTCTAATTTTTTATATCCAATTACATGTTCCCAAAATGGACTGTATACCACTGTAATAAAACATTTAAAAACGTGAGAACAATATCAAAAAACAATAGCAACAATATTAACAAAATAGTTATTAAAAATGTTTATTAAAAAATATTGATTTATTTTTTCAGTTTAGTAACTTTAGTTAAGGGAATAAAATATATTTTCTATTAAAATATATGAGTATTATTCAAAATATTAAATAATTAATAAGAAATTCCCATAGTTGTTCTAAGTATGTGCTTGAATCGAGAAAATTAAATGTTCATGTTCCTGAGATGTTAACTAAGTAGGCTAGTGGCTTGCGTGTTTGTCTCTGGAGTGGTAGATCCGGGGTTCGATATCCAGTGTGGACCTTATTATATTCACGTGAAAACTGAAAAAAATTTTAAGGCGTTGCCCCTGGTAGAGAATGTTAAGCCATCGAGCCTGTACGATGCCAGGTATTTATTAATGATTCCTACTTCTAAATATTTTTGAGTTTTGCAAAATTAAGGACTGCTATTTTGTTGAATGATCATGTTTGTTATCACAAAGAGTCAATGATTGACCTATGTGTGTTCTGTTGTGGGAGGGCTATTCTAATCAAACCTAACCTAGGTTACCTTGATAGCAAACAGTGAGATCAATCAGTAGCACACTAAATGGTATCTCATTCAATTGACAAATTTTTCTCTGTGCCTATATCCTGCAAACCGACGTAGAATGAACCATGCGCTATTTTTCCTTTACAATAGAACAAGTTAAAACTTTCAAATACCTTCAAATATTATATCAACCAAAACACTTACAAATGTTATTCACTTATGAAATATTCAGACGAATTAGAATAGATTGGATACAAAACTGAAAATAATATTAATTGTTAAAAATCAAATCGTTGCACAAGAAGGTAACACTTTAAAAGTCTTATGTATTTAAAAATATTTGACAATTTGCAATTTAAATGTGTCAATGAATATTAAAAAAAAAGAAAAAAACAGAAAGACCAAATGTATTGAGCACATAAAAAAATAATGTATGAACATAGACTAGCTGATAATACCAAGTGGTTGAAATGTAATAAATGTAATACTGGCATTTTAAGATAAACGTGAACTGAAAATATCAAGGAAACAGGAAGATATACGAGGTGCAATGGTTCTCCAGTCTAATAATACATTGATGGTATAAATTGAGACCAGATGCTGAACAAAATTGAAGAAAGACAAATCAAAAGGAAAGTCAATATAGACGACGAACCGTGCGAATAGCAATTGTGTTGAGCTCGACTATGGAAGAGCATTACTTTATTTTAAAGGAAAGCCCTTTGGGTTCAGCTTTCAATCAAACTCAATTGAAAACGACTTTCAATGATGAGGAATAAAAGGGATGGAGGGAGGGGGGGGGGTCCTGATTTCAAAGAATTGAATATGTGCAACCTTATTTATGGTGTCATGCATGATTAAACATTAAAAAAGAAGAACTATTACAACTTACTAAATCCCTTTTTGTCATTTACTCATTGATATTTGTTTGTCATTTAGAAATGTGGTATAAACTATGTTAAATAAATTTGGATTTTACATTAATTTGAAAGCAATTAAAAATGATTTTTAACAGTTTTATTTCAACATTCAAATAGTTAATCCATCTATAAATTGGGGAATATGCTAAAGAAATACTTTGGATTTACCATTAATAGCCAATTAATAATTATGTCATTACCTAGTCAACTTAATATAACAGAATTTTGATCGTATTATTAAAATGAATATTGCTATAATTGAATTAGATCAATTAGATAATACAATGAAACAGCTGACCTAATGGGCTGTTAACTTTCCTAAGGGCTGCTTTCAATTTTCTACAAGTGACTGCCCCCCAACAATGTATATATTATATATACAAAACTAAAGTTTATCGGGACTCGGTCAGTTCTTTAGGTTCAAATTAAACTCTCATTGCCAACGTTTCGGTCTTTATTGAAAACGTTTTTCATAGGCCTACAAAAACAGAGTAAATATAAGAAATAATATAATCATTCAAAAATCAAACATACATAAAAGTGCAGTTAGTTACAATTAAGAAATTACAATAAAAATGTTGACTATAGGTTAGGGAGAAAACTTACAGAAGTATAAATTTTGAAATAGAAAAACTAAGTATTAGATTACAAATTATTTTATAAAAGAAAAATAGTATGTGTATTTTAACAACAACTGTAGTCTGAATGAACACGTGACACTGAACTGAAAAAATCAAGCAAGGTAACCAAATTTCACCAGACAACCAAAAAGTCACTAACACAATTTTTCACCTATCAACAATGTTTAACTTAACACACCGGAATAAATACTATTTAAATTTGAAATGTCTCTTTTATAATTAATAGATGACTGGTCCTTTCTAATATATAACATTTATATATTTCCAAGGAAAACTCTGGAAATGTTATATATTAGAAAGGACCAGTCATCCATTAATTATAGAAGTGACATTTCAAATTTAAATAGAGTGATATGAGTGAAAACTCATCACCGAGTTTGTTTTGCAAAAGAAATCCTAATTTTGATCTTATTTAATGGTTTGTTAGAATAAGAATGTTTAGTTACCTGTCATTGTTCAGGCTTGTGACTGACATCTTTATGTTCTCTCTAAGGCAATGTGTGCCCGAGATTTTTCCGTAAATAAAAGGTAATCATAGATATATAAATATAAAACCACAGAAAAAAAAGGACCGTAGAAAACACAAAATCTCCCTGGTATTTCGACATTTATCATCATTAACCTTCTAGATTAATCTTAATTGAACTCTGAGTAATTTAGCTTATTTAATTAATATTAATTTGAGGAATAGGGATTCAATATTTTCTTTGAAAGGCTGTTTCAAATGGCTTCGAGTTGAATGATGTGTGTAAAATTAAGAGATATTACATGGAATGGCACTAAGTTTGGGAAAATGAACAAAGTTATAGGTATGGGGTTTGGGGATGTTATTCAAAGAATAGGGCGGGCAGAGGGGGTGAAGTGAGTAATGATGACACGAAGAGTAATGTGCCGGGGTACTCGCCAGGGTCCAGTGACCTGCCATTAGGGCGCTAACTTGTCTTCTCTCCACCCACTCTCGTGTCTGTCAACATATTACCTGCCAATCCCTCTTTAAACCAAACTCTGATCAAACTTGAACAGCACTGTCTTATCAGCTACCTAATCACTAAAGATATAATTCATCATGCACTTGGTACGTGAAACAGCAGAATATGTTTATCTGCTAATATATAATATATATAAACTCTATAAATATTAAAAACTATATGTTCAGTGGTAGGATTCAAATTTTTTAAGAACCGGTTCCTGCGAACCGGTGCTTAAAATATTATGAGTTCGGAAACTAAATTGTTTAGTTATATCTATGCTATATACATGCGCAAATCACGTTGTCATACATGCACAAGCTACGTGTGTCACGCGACACTTGTGAAGTTTGGTAGTGGGCTAATTAATACAGGTCTGAATAGGGGTTTACGTAATTTTTATAACGTAAATTATTAAGTATGAGTTCCCGTAAGTATTAAGTAAATTATACCGTATGAGTTCGGTTGGCCGCACTCATAATATTTTAAGCACCGGTTCGTGTGAACCGGTGCTTCACCGGCTGAATCCCGATGAATTCCATCACTGTATATGTTATGTGAGTAACCTGCATAACAGAGGATGCAAGTGACATAATATAACAATGAATAATAATGCATATCAATGTATTAACTAATTTTGAGGTTACCATATTTATTAACTGATACCTTATGACTCACAATTCACTTAAATTACAAAACGTAGTAGCTAGTTTAGGGATACAATAAAATAAGACCCACTGTTTCATGTATATAATGATAAACATCAGCAACCAATAAATATTTAAAAATAAAATCTATCTATGGGAGATGAATTATAGAAGAAGCTTAAAAAAAATAATCAATACATAGATAAAAGAGTCAAAACACTGAAATAGAAACATTCATAACTCAATTCTATATTTCAAAGACAGGGAGGCGACTCCTACAGGATTCTTCATCTCCTGATGACGACGATCGTAAAAAAATATAGAAGTAATTTAGGCCTTTCTCTATCTCTGTGTTACCTTTGTTATAACATTTTTATTTAATGGATGTTTGGACCGTTTCATTAAATATATATATATATATAAATATAATTAAAGTTGTCACTAGAAAAGAAAAAAGAAAAGATGCAAGATGAATAAGAAGGAACAGGATATGAGTTGTTACTGAGAGGGGAAATAAAGTAAGAACTGGAGTTAATTAGGGGACAGGTTTGGAAGTTATGGCTATATATATATAAATGATCAAACCACATTATGAAATGAGAAAACAAGGCTAAGATCAGTTGGGTTTTTGACTTTGACGAAGACCGCTTGTTACGGTTGAAAGATCTTAGTACTGTTTTCCCATTTCATATTGTGGTTTAATCATTGATAGTTATTTCACGTGTTTATGTGAAATCTTTATATACATATGCGTATATGTGAGTTCCAGGTTTTTGGATCACAATTCCCGTTCAAGTGGTACATCAAACCATAGATATTAAAATCAATTTTGCAACACTTGTTTTGCTAAACACGAGAAATATACTAAGTGAAGAACACACAAGTGAAATTTAAAAAAAAAAAAGAGTACCTAAAAAGAGAAAAAGAAGTCATCTGTCCTTTAGTCTGGAAGTTACATTATAAAATTAGCAATTTTTAATTATCAGATTAATAACTACTTTCAATCAAAAAAATATGAATAAGTGATAAGATAATAACTTGCAGATACTCTCATGTAAATATTGATGACAAATATACCAACGAGATATCACGGAGACATATAATCAGACAAGGTGATGTATATGTATGAAGTGAGAGAAACGAAAGTCTAATGGCAAAAGGACAGTGACCAAGCAAGAGTTATGTGTAAAGAAAGTTGGAGCGATGGCTCAATGGTGAAAAGGCAAACTAATATTTCTATTTAGAAAAATAAGTTTTGTTCTTTAATCTACCAATGGTAAAAGAATGAATTGTAATTACACTTGAACAAGAAGTCTTAATAAGATTTTCACTCTCTCAGAATAAATGCAAATTACATTTAGAAATAAATGTAAATTAGCAGTGAATACTCGTATTTACAACAAAAATTAATTTCAATTTCAGCCATCAAATTAAAAAAAAACAAATAAACATTTAAATAAAATACCTAGATAGTACAAATGACTGACTGGATATTTGGTATATTTTGTTCTAAATTAGTTATTATTTGCATTTATGTTAAGTCAAAATAGTTAGAAAGTTCGAAGAATTAGCATAAGATGACCGATGATAATTATGTTTACCAGAAATATTTCGAAGTAGTAAGCTTCTTAATGAATCCAAATCTAAACAAAGCAGCCTCCTCGTTTTAGAGACTAATGCATAATTTAAGTAATTGTAAAATCATTGACAAAGAACAAGTTTTCTCACTGACAACTTTTAATTCCCTTTAATTTCTTGGTTCTACTGCTTCATGAATTTTATAGAATGACTCTGAGAATGTAGACAGTGGCAGTTATTAGCGGTTCTTTAGTGCATTAAACAGCAACAGTCACTGTCAGTTTTAGTTGTTAAGTAAATTGTCACTATCGCAGGATTAAATCACACAGAGTAAAACTAGAATAACATTGATAATTTATGTAAGCAGTTTGGCAGAGAGTAATTTAGAGCAGTGCCACCAAATGAAGAGGTCTGCTCTTGGGGTGTCTGAGGAACAGTCCGAGAGATTAAGAAACCTTGTGAATAACTATACTTTATGATGCATGATACCCACAATAACTCGTAATTAATAAGCATAATGTGGTAACAATTAAGTGTCTTTCCAGTACGAACTTTTATTTTTTGACACCACAAAGAGTGTTATGACATAAAGTTTTCTTGAGATTGTAGCAGTTCTCATGTCCGACTGTTAGTACCTTCAATTGCTTTATGCATTAATATCCAACATAAATGAAAGTCCAGAAATTTGACTGTATTTCTGCCAGAAATGTACCTTTGTCTTCGTAGAAGGCTTGTAGAAAGGTATGCTGAGATCCACTGTATCCATTCCACAGCCTGTGATGGTGATAGTAAGAAATAGCTACGTCCTTCGGATTCCTCGTAACGTAAATTATCTGAAAAATACATATCATTGTAAGCTTAATTATTAACTAAACAGTGTTAATTTATATAAATCTATGAATCAAAAAACTATTTGCCTTATCTAATTTTTCTTGAATATCAAAAAGTAATAGTTTAAAATATACGTACACTTGTAACTTTTTTATACTATAACAATAATTTTACTGATTTTGTCTAGTGTGTTGAAAAGCATAGGAAAGTCGTGAAATGGTTTATTTTTCAGACATTTATATATATTTTGATGTATAAGAAATAAAATTAAAATCACTTCGTTTGTTAATCTAGATGTTGTTTGGTTGGTACGGATAAGCAGATTAATTAACAATTAAAAATAAAAAAAACAGGATAATTTTATATTTCTCTTAAACATATATTTTAGGAACAGCAAGTGGAATGTTGTACCTTTTTCTTTTAATAAATACACATACTTATTTCCTATTGCTTCTCCTAACGAGGAAACTCAGAATAACCAACATTTCTTCACTTTTTTAATTGGCTGATATATTTAAATTTTTTTTTTTCATTTTGAGCCTTTGAAGCAATTAAATGCAATAGTTCATATCTGAAACGTGTGCTAGTAAACTTTTTTTTTGACTCTTATTTATGATCATCAGAGTTGATGATAATTTCACTTCATTGTAGTAAATTCCTGTTAATGTAAATAAATTGCAAAATAAATTCGTAGCAGAAAAGATTCATGTATGCCTGAAGGACTCAAAAGTCCCTGGAAATCTGACACAAGGAGCATTCATTTTATTGATTCTAATGTAGAGCTAGAATACATGTCATTAACATCATTACACCACACAGCCTGTTTTGGTATTATTTAGTGCTCCCAGCTTATAATAATTCTGTGACAGCTGACACCACACAGCCACAACCGCCAGGACAACTACCATTATTATTATATACTATGATTATTATTATTATCATATATATTAATAAGCCAGTAACTACGTGTGTCACGCTTGGTCATAATATTCGTAATAATTGAGCATATCTAATTGCTGCATTTAAATTACAACTCAGATCTAAGTCATCACAACTGCATCTATACATATATAAAGTTCATGAGTTCGTTTATTTGTTTATCCATTTTCCATGATGATAGAGACCTGAAATTATAATATATATTATTTATTACCTGAATAATGTTAAATAAAAGGAAATTATTATTTAATTCCAATAATTTAAGGTAGAGTAGCCAGTGGGTTGCGTGGTCGTCGATGACAGTACTGCGAATGTATTCGGATAGTAGTCCAATTTTTTGAAAAAGTTACAGTCAAAGACGGGCACGTTTACTAGTATCATTATATTCTCTAATTACTATTTAATAGAGCCTGAGTTATATAGTCTATATTTATGTATATACATACTTTTACTTTTTGTACTTAAAAATAGCACATTAAATGAAGATGAGTTCATAAACTTTTTGAAAATTACATTAATAAGAAAGAGAGTGATAAAGCCTTTTTACAAATTCAGAACATGTTTTTTTAACACTAAAACAATAACAATGAAATTTTGTTAATAAATTGAACTGTAGATAAGCAAATTATAAAAAAAAATCATAAGAATTCTGATTGTTGCAGAGTGCAATCTATACACTTATAAAACTCTGATGACCGCTCTTCTTTATTTGATTTCTTACCACCATGCATTGCCTGAATCAATAATAAAATGTATGTAATTTTGTAGGATTCGAACAAACGACCTTTGCATTAAAAGTCCAGTGTGCTAAACTCTGGGCTATGGGGGCTTTCGAAACCTGATATAAAAAAAACGTAATCTTTGTACAAGTCAACTAAAGTCGAAGGCTTGGATGTTCTGCACAGGTCAAACTTGGAATAACTGTTAATTTAAGTTTATACTGGATCATTCAAATAAATATTAAAGAAAACAGTGAGTAATATATGACTTTAACGAATAGCAGCATCAAAAAGGAAGAAGAATGAAAAATAAATTCTCTCAACATAAGTCAAGTAAAATTACTGACTCCAGATGTAAAGCCTATTTCTGTTATAGAAAGAGTCTCATCAGTTTTTTTTTTTTTTTTTTTTTTTGGAAAGATTTCAGTACCATTTTTGGAAATTTGGAATCTCATTGTTTTTAGACAAGTTTTTTTTCATTGCAGGTATTTACTTTTAATTCTTAGCGCTACTCTCTGCGCTAAGGAGACATTTTGCAATTCACTTCCAAGACATAAGCATGATTTCATAAAAGAAGCTCCTGTCATGTGTATAAGAAATGCTAATTTGCCGCACTTATATAATGAAACATGACTAATAACTCAGGAGCTTTACGATAACGTAATGTTTTTAAAATTATCACATCTCGGTTTCAAGGGGCAAAAGTTTTATTCCATGATTAAAGTTGGTTTTATTTAAAGAGGGCAACATTTTTCTAGGGTTTGATTTTCAATGCAGTTAGTGCTTGCCATAACGATTCATTTATATAAATGAATTTAGTTAAAGCAGTATTTTAACATGGCCATTATATGTTGCTCCCTGTAGAGTCTTTTAGAGTTTATCTGCTTTTATGTGAACATGATTGCATTAAAAAGGAAGTTGATGGATGACCCAACAGTCACAGGTAGTCTAATCTATACAAATAAAGAAAGTTTTTGTCTGTAAATGGCAAAGAACTGACTCATTTGAAGTTTTCATCACGTTTAATGCATTAGAAAAACCAAATCTACCCTTAGAAAAATTTCTGTTGGTTTGTCGGTTTCTTACTTTGTCAGTTTGTTCACAAAAATTTTTCACAAGTAAACGCAGCCACCATAAGTTATACCAAGCTTAAACTTTGACAATGGATTTGTGTATGTCTATTTTAAAATGTAGACTCTGAATGGATTAAAAATTCAGCGTATAAGCGAAGTTATAAACTTTAAAGCTGTATTATGCTATCTTCACAGACATGTTCATTTTTAAAATATACAGGTGTAGCAAGTAGGTTTTGTTGTTTATTTTAATTTTATTTGATTATATTAATACATTGCGTATTTGAGATCATTGAAGAGGTGTTTCCCAGAGTTAAAGATGTACTATCTATTCCGAATAATAGCTAACTAGTAATTCTAAACTCTTATTAATGAACAGTCAGGAAAAATCAACAAACAAGGTGTTACGCAATCTGAGGAAAGAACCTACAAGTAAGTAAAGAGAGGTTTAGTGATGAGGAAGCAGTTCATTATTCAACTGAATTCTTGACTCCGCGACTGCATTTGAACACCAGTTTGAATACTTTTTTTTTTGAATACTCATACTTTTTTAAAGTATGAGCACCAATCATGCTGCGATTTAGTGCAGTAACAAATATCATGTTACGAAACGTGAGTGCCCAAAAATTTGCAACGGGGAAAGACTTTGAGTTCATGCCCTGCACAGATACGCTATAGAGGTGGACATCATGACTGGGTGTGGTACTGTGGTATATGTGTGCATACCAGGAATATGATTGATTCCGAGGTACCATCCGTTTCCATTCAAACGATTGTAATGTCCCGGCGGCCTCTGTTTCGCAATGAGGGAAACAAAGTTGCAAGGGGAAACTCGACCTGTCGCAGGAATTGAAGTGAGTTAGACCAAGTTTTTCTCACATGGTCAACTGTAGTTTACTTGCCCAAAAGTCAGAGATTACAACTCTTTTATCTTCCATGAAGCTGAAGGACAGACAGCTAATATGGTGTATACGGAGGCGTTTGCTTAAGGCTGAACTTATAAAGATATTTTCTATTATTCTATAATTTCTAATAATATAGAATAATATAGATAATATATATTCTAATAATATAGATATTTTCTATTATTCTATAATTTCTAATAATATTTTGCAATACCATGTATCATCAAATTTTTGATTCTGTCATAGACGGGCGCGATTGCTGGTATACTATAAAAACTGAAATTTTTTATTGGAATAATTACTGGGCCTAGTGGTGGGATTTGCTTGCATTACATATATTAACTTAGAAATGTGTTAAGTGAAATAAAATTGTTATTTACAGTTTTATTAAAACAAACATTTAAATGTTCTAATGAAATAAGATGATATGTTAGAACATAAGTTGTTAAATGTAAAAAGTTAACCCCTATCGAGCATGTATTTTTTTATCCATTCCATGGTGCGATGGATGGTTATCGAACAAGTGTTTGACTAATCAAATAAAACATAAGTTGGTATCTTTACTTATGGTAAAGTTGAATTTAGGCCACTCCAGATATTTTATCATAGCTTTTATTCCTGCTGGTATTGATTTTTATATGAGGCAGGACAGCGTTTGTCTGGTTTAGCTATTATCTTAATAATTGAAGACCAAATAAGCTTAGCTAAAGGTAACACGACATTCTCTAACAATTGGCAAAGTTCGCTGGGTCAACTAATTTAATATTATTATTATTATTTTCAACAACAACAACAACCATATCATCAATCAGTAATAACAGCAATATGAAAAGTATCAATATATATTACTATCACTGCAATCATTTTCATATTTTTTTTAATCTTCTTATTTTAACTCTTTCCATTCTTTCCTCTCTCTCTCTCTCTCACTCACTCTCACTCTCTCTCCTCTGTCTCTGTCTCTTTCTCTTTTCTCTTTCAAAAGTTTTGAGTCACATGGTACTAATAAATGTAAATACTAAATCAATATAAATAATTCTGAAATCGTTTACAAACAGCTTTATTTTAAGAAATGATATTTAGCACATGAATCCAAATTCAAATATTTATTTCATCTATATTTAGTGCAGAAATTTACAAATTATGACGAAAATGTAATTGATTGTTACGATTTTTCAAAGAATGTCTAAAATCAGTCTGTATTGTATATTGTCTATTGATAACGAATCTGTTTTAACATTAAAAATAATCTCCATTTTTACAGTGTCAAATATTATTTCTGTTATATATAATTTTGAGGAACCTGATTACTACTGAAATCAATTTGTAAATTGACCAATTTATAATGCAGGTTATGGAAGGAAAATTGGTTGTTAATTAGGAAAAATAGAATTATTTGTTTGCAAATATTAATAGAACAAGAGTTTTTTGAATGATATATTGTTTTTTCAAATCAATGTAAGACATCAAAATTGCTACCAAATACTACTAAAACACTTTCAACGCCCAGATTTGAGTTGAGTAAGTTACCAGAACCCTCAATAATCCAGTTTATTTAATCAGGAAACTTTTGCGCCTGTACCTAATGCACTATTCATTCCACTAACTTTACCATCCAGACATACCATCAAGTTCGTTTCGCAAAATGACCAGGGTGTTTCGAAAGTTTGGATAATTCACTATAATCCAAACTCTTCAATGAATCGGATACAGACTAATATTTTTTCAAAAATTTTGTCAGCAAAACTCAAGTCTTAACTCCTAAAAATACTAACTCCTTGTATCAACTAAAATTGAAAAAAAAAATGATATATATTCATAAAACGTAAAAAAAAGCAAGTATAGTTAAACTATGAAGAAACATATTCATTGTTATTGATTTACTGTAACTTTTCTTACTGTTTTCTATAATTAAAAAACCTAAGAAATTGATTAATTCGAAAAAGTATTTACTCCATCAAAAAATCATTCAAAAACTGTTTGTTTCCTAATTTGTGGAAGAATTATATTTACGTTACTATAAGTATAGCAATCAGGGAAAAATTCAATATTGAAACTTTGATGGAATTACATGCTTTGAGGTCCCAAGAGACGTTTTATGAAGTTTTTTTTGATGATGCCTGTGTATGTATGGGTGGGTGAGTGTATATCTAAAGTTCATTACCACGCTACGGTTCAGAATCATTGATGAATCAAATTGGATGGATGGATCCATAAAACCTATCCAAAAAACTAATATTCGAAGGGAAGACCTTGTGAATAATACAACGATCATATTAAAAGAAAAGGATCCACAAATATTGCTAATTCTGGAAGCTATTTTAATACAGGAAAGGAAACCGTCCCTCAACATTCAACTTAACAGCAGTAGCAGAGTGCACTGGCTCTTGGCCCCGATAACTTCATCTGCTGCCCACCAGATAACCACCAGAAAGATCCACATACTATTTTTCTTTGTAAAATAATTTTTAATGCGATACTTAGTTGTTCTGTTTCAAAATTTATACTTCTGCCTATGAAAAAGGATTTAAATAAAGACCAAAACGTTGGCAATGAGGGTTTAATTTGAACCTGAAGAACTGACCGAGTCCCGATGAACTATAGTTTTGTATATATATAATTGATGCGGACAATTATTCTTACATATTAGCAATACAAGAAAATTACGTCCTTCTAATATTGTATTAGACAGAAGAAAAATATTGTATCTAATATTCTTTATAACATTCTAATATTGTATTCAATATTGTATCAAAGTAATTGCGATAGATTTTAATTATTTCAAAGATGCAATGTAAGAACGCAAGAATAACAATAAATTTCTCTCTTCATCTTTTGTGAGATATGTTTTCTTAACTTTCTGGAAACATAAAATATCTAAGTAATGAAAATTATTCCTATACATCTTTTGAATTAGAAGAACAGCCATTAAGCAATTGCCAATTAAGGTTACTTACATCTTAATCTATTATTACTACGTAAAATGACATGGACACTCCCATAATTAAAAACAAAGTAGGCAAGGAAATTTAAATCAAACTATTGAGTTGTTTTTCTTCCTTATTTCATTTTTTTTATAATTTCTCTCAAAAGTAACCAAGCAAATTGACTGTATAATTAACTTTTAAAACTCTATTTTACCCGTTAAAGAGCAGATGACGTCACTAGTTTCTTTCTCTCCATTTAATGATTAAAAATATATTTCAATATGGTGGCAAATGTAACTTTCTTCAACTTGTTTTTTTCTTCCCTTTTGTGATTAGAAATTTTATTTCCAGCAGCTTAGTAACTTTATACTAATATTACCTTTCAATTTCGGTTCAAGCAATTTTTGTTCAATGCAAACATATTATCAAAGCCTTCACCGAATGTTTAAAGTAAACATTACGATAGTATTTTAATTAAAATTGGAAATATTTAGTGCTAACATTCAAAAATTCATTAATTACATTGATAGCTCTTTATTTACGATGAAATTCAGGTTCTTCTGAATCGTTTAATCTAAAAGACAGATCTAAAAGACCTCCTGATGACGACGATGGTCGAAATATCGATGTGAGTTATGTCTGTGTCTTTCTGTGTGTTTCCTTCGTTTTGAATTTATTATATATATATATATATATATATATATATAGTACAATATAGACAAAGAAACATAGAGAAATCAAAAGAACACACTTACAGTCTCTAATTTTCGGTTTTAACCGTCTTCAGAAGAGATAAGAGAGGGAAACCAAGCGCACTGGTTCAAAGACGGTTGGAGACCGTCTCCAACCGTCTCTGAACCAGTGCGCTTGGTTTCCCTCTCTTATCTCTCCTGAAGACGGTTCAAACAAAAAATTAGAGACTGTAAGTGTGTTCTTTTGATTTCTCTATGTTTCTTTGTTTATATTGAACTATATTTGTCCGTTTTGGATCGTATTTCCAACGAAAAAGTGTATATATATATATATATTTGTAACAAGATTTCACATAAACAGGTGAAATAAGAATCAATGATGAAACCAAAATATGAAAAGGGGAAAAAGACCAAGATCATTCAACCGTAACAAGAGGTCTTCGTCAGAGTGAAAAACCCAACAGTTGAGTTTTTGACTGACGAAGACCGCTTGTTACAGCTGAAAGGTCTTCGTCTTCTTTCCCCATATCATATTGATGTTTGACCATATATACATTCATACGAAAGGCTATGTTCTGTAATCTATTTTGTTGGACTTAAAGCAGATAAACATGTTTTTTTGTATGCATTATTCCTTAATTTCAAATAAGGGTGCCAGGTTAGCTTAGATATTCTCCCACCAACCTACACACACACACATCATCAAGAAAACTTCATAAAACGTGTTCTGGTACGTCAAAACATGTAATCCCGTCAAATCTCCAGATCGAATTTTTTCACAATCACTACCCTTACTTATAGTAAAGTACGAAATAAATCAATCAAATGTATTGAGCAATTAAATAAACGGGTTTGATAGAGATTTCTTTTCATGAAAAGCAAAATCTGAGTATTGGGCTCTCTTTCTCAATATATATCTGCAATGCACTCTATTGTTATACATGCGTTACAACTTCTTAGATTATTCTTACATGCTTTTAAATCAATTCGATATATTATAATGCTATATGTAACTTAAAAAATATACGTTTTCCTTAAGAGTGAGAGTACTGCTGTGGTTGATGGATGAATTAACAAATCAAAATTGAGAGAGAAGATAAATTAAAACAAAATCGTTTTTTTTCTTTTATATAGCAATATTTATAAGAAAAGGAACTTTACAAAATTGTCTAAATATATCATAAAATAATAAAAGAGAAGATAAAAATCTATATAAATATTGTGAGAATGAAAAAAAAAATTTAATGACTCAAACTATGTCTACTTTCAAACTTCATTCACTTGCAATAGAGATTAAAAAAGATTTTAGCAAATTTTAATATATTTTTAACGCAATGCTTCCCTCTCATAATTAGTTCATTATCCAGCCATCTATACCATTATTGAATATTGATTTATTTCCCTTTTGTAAACTTGTAAAATTACATGTACGCCATCTTTAGTTTGTAATATTTCTGTTACTTTTGTTTATTTTATTATGGTGTTTTCTTCAGTTTTAAACATGATAAGTATTTTAATGGTTTATATATAGTATATGTTGTGTGGTTGGTTAGTTTATTTAAAATAGTGTAAAGTATGATACTTTCCCAAAAGCTTACTTACTGCATCTCTCAGTTTTATTCTGAAATATAGTAACCATCCAACCCTGCCCACGTGAGAAGGAACAATTATAAGTCAAGGTGTTTCATGATTCTTTGGTGTTTACTAATATTCTTTATAGTATTGGGGAATTTTAAAAATTACGTTTTCACAATAAAAATAAAAAGTTTCATATCAAACATACAACGCGTTTCGAACTCTTAGTGTTCTTCTTCAGGTTACATCCGCACTGCTGACATGGTGTTGCAATGGTAGACAGTGCTTCCTGGGCTCCTCCCATTACAACACCATCTCAAAAGTGCAGATGTAACCCTGAAGGAGTACACTTAGTGTTCCAAACGCGTTGTTAGTTTTGATATTACACTCTTTTTTGTGTGGAGACAAATTTTTTTGAATTCCCTAATATGAATAAATACCACACTCTAAGAGGTTAAACAAGTAATGAATTCTTTATGGTACTAAGCATAATAATATTATTGGCAAATGAGAACACTTTAGTGTTCTTCAATAGATGGAAAGATAATGTTTGATTCATCTCATAAGCAGTAGACTTGTTTTTTAACGAAAATTAAACTAATAATAAATTAAAATATGAAAAATATTTATCAGGGTCATCGTGATAATTTTTAGTGATAATTTAAAATAGTCTTTTGTGATATTTGTTTTATACCTAAAAACACTTCTGAACGCTGGAACGAATCTTTTATTAAACCATTATCTTTAATGTTGTTATAACAACCCGTAAAATTTCCACGGGATAAGTCACTGAAGTTTATTATTATTATTGAAGTTAATACGTCCTATAAATTCGCCCTTGTTTTAATAGACAATTTTAGTACTATTTATATACTTAAAAAACTCTGATGTTTGCTCTTAAATATTTGCACACGCTCAAAACAGAAAAATAGGAATATAGTGGGAATCGAACCCACGCCCTTGGTATTGTCATTCGTGCTGGCTATTGTGCCAGAGAGACTAGGCTTCTAAAAACTGATATACATGACGTCAAAAGATCAAACAATAGTTTTTCGACCTAAATTATTAAGATTTAATGATAATAAATTTAGAAAGAGAAAATTTAATGAATAATCGACAAGAATATGAAATAATTATTTAATATATCAACAAAAGATATTTACTATATTTAACAGAACTTTAAGAAATTATCATATTAATATTATAAAAAATTACAGCACAAAATTATGTCCGTAATCGAAAAACACTGTTATAATGATTATATTCTCTTCTTTTGATATACCAATCTAAAAAAGAAATGATAGAGTAGGGCTCCCGATTAATCGGAAGGTACAGAAAAGTTCTTAATAAAACTAATTCTCTCTAAATTAAAGAGTTTAGGGCTAATTGCATTGGCTGTAGCATCTCAGGAATTAACAACCTCTTCCTGTTGTCAAAAGAGAAACTGATGCTGATATCTACAATGCTTGTATCAGTCTTACTTCTGGCGCAAATTTACTAAATTCCATTTACCTCCCAATATGAGAGTTCAAGAAGAAAACGAAGAGTACTCTAAATTTCTGATACATATTGTGAAGACAGAGTTTAAAATAATGAAAACAAAGAGATGATTACTGCCCGAAGACATGTTTATCTGAGAGCATAATTTTGATTAGTGTATGGGATATATTTAATCCCCATTCAAGAACCAACATATATTGTTTACAGAAAATTTTTTATGAGTTCCATTTAGCGAGACACACAGTGAAATTAATCATAGTTTTATTGAATATTTCCTGGAGTAATTAAATAATATCTGTCATATAACTCGGTTTGTGTAGGAACAGAAGTAGCACATCACCATCGAGAATTTTTTGACTCACTAGAGTTGTCTTGATTGTTCCACCATAAGGTAGAACTCAAAAAAGAAGCTACTGTCATATGAATGGATGAGAAACATTAATCCACTGCGCTTATGTAATGGAACAAGAGTAATAACTGAGGAGCTTTATGATAATGTCATTGTTTATAAAATTATCGCATCACGGTATCAAGGGGAAATAATTTTAAATTCACGATTAAAAATCAGTTTATCTGAAGAGTACAACATTTCTTTTTGAAGAATTCAATTTCTAATTCAGTTAGCATTTGCCATGACTATTCATAAGTCTCAAGGAGAGACTACAGAAAGTTTTAGTTCATTTACGTAAAACAGCATTTAAACATGACAAAACATGACAAATTGCATGTACGGTCAAACAGAAATAAAGCATTCATTTTTTTTTTGGAAAATTCAAATTGTACAAATAAATTGCATTAAGAGAATTGTCTTAAAAGATATGGTCATTAATAGAAATGAATTAATTTAGAGTTTATCTGCATTTATGTGAACATGATTGCATTAAAAAGGAAGGTGTTGGATGACCTAACTGTCATGGGTATTCAAGTATTGGTTATTCTTATATCCTCATCAAATGACTAGTTAGCTCATGGTTTCATTAAGTAACCATTGTTTTACAGATTATGCTGTTTGAATTTTGGTGTTACGGTTATGAGTATAAGACGGTAATATGAAAACGGGGTGAATAATGCAGTAAAATTCCATTAATATATGTAACATGTGGTTAAAGAAGACAGCATAATAATTAACTAATTAGTTTTAAAAAAATTTATAAATCATAATATCCAGCGCTTTGTACTTATGTCTTTTGGTTAAATCTAAATATACAACTTTCATAGTTTTTGCACATGATTGTCGATTAATACGGTTTTTAAACTTTTTAATAATTGATTAAAAAGTTATATTTACACAGATTTAGGAACCTATATCAATTTCATTTAAAAAGTTACTTAAAAAAGTAACTTTAAAACTTCAACTTAAAAAGTAATTTAAGCAATTTTAAAAAAAGAACAGCATAATACTGCATAGCGTCTGAAAAATACAATGAAGTTAGTTCAGGGAGAATAAGAAGGAAAAGTTGTTGTTAAAGTTTGAGAGAAAGATCAACAGAGAGGGTAAAAAATACATGAATCCATTGCAGTTAGAACTGAATGGATTTTTTTAAAAATAATATTCTTGAATTAAAACTAAAATTCTGATTTAGCTTTTAAAGAGGTGTTTTAAAAATGCAAAGATTTTTTGAGGTCTGCTATTGTCTACAGCAATTTAAAAAACAGCATTGGTAGTCCAATCTAGGAATTCAGATTGGACTACCAATCAACAAGACTACCAATTAACAAGAAATAATATTTCTACGTCGAAATTAATGAAAGGGGTTTCAAAATTATGTTTTACAGATGCTTGAAGTTCTTGCTAGATTATTTTGATCTACTTAAACCCATCTTCTACATAAACCAGAGCAGACACAGCAACACTTCACATAATTTAAATATCTGGATTTTTTATTAAAAATATTCAACTTATTCATTTATGCAGTTACCAGTATATCACCTTTTTCCTTAAAAGTAACCTTTTCATAGTTTTGTTTTGCATTTCCTATAACACGTAGGTGTGTAATTAATTAGCAGTTTTTTCTCTATTAATACATTTCAGTCTTAGATCTTTAATTGTAATTTTTTGTAATACAGTTATAAAGCAAAAAAATCAAACTAATACGTTTAAATCATGTTGTATTCATAAAAATTTACTTATAAATTACTTTATAGTAAAGTTTGTTTGTTTCATCAATTATCAAAAAATATCACATAGTGACTCCTGCTTTCAGTTTTGTTTTTAAAAGAAATTTCAAACAGAAGCTTGTATTTAACAGTTAAAATACACTGTTGTTAACAATATTAGAAGCAGTTCTGATAAGCAGTTTGAATGTAGGCTTTGAAAATGATTTACTGAGATAGTAACTTGGATTGAAACTGACAGCCAGAGAGAAAGTTAGTCAAAGATTGTATACATTTGAGTTAAAAGCGATGTTATCCCCTGCCTTTATGTTTCATATTAACAGTTCATTGATGTTGTCAAATGTTATCACAAACTGATAAAATAGAACTTCTAAGTTTCATTTAACTTTGGTCTCAAAATATTGTTGGAACTTTGTCTCATTTGCACAAGAAATGAATTCATTCTCATGCTAATATAGAGCATCAGTAGTTTCTCCCAAGTGATGGTTGTCTTACATGTTCGATAATATTCAAAGTCATTTAGCCGAGTGACGAAGAATATGAATACAATAACATACACTTTAATTGCATAGAAAAATATAATACTTTTTTCTGAAATGCGTTTAGTAAGGTCTCACTTTAAATATCTACATATCTTCTTAATAAACATTAAAGTAATTATTCACTTTATAATATGTATCTTGGACATTTATCTAAGAACCTCAAAAGTTCTTAGAAAAGAGTAAAACATTGATCATACGATCATGAATACATCATAAGATGATGTATACATTAACGATATATATAGCCAAAGTTCTGTTATGTTAACCACAAACATTCTAAACTATTTTTTTTATAGAGGTTTGACACAGCGTCAAACAATTCACTAATGACACTTTAAGCCACATCAAATATAGTTAGTGTCGTTGATTATATTGCGAACTAAGAATATAAAGTCATAAAGACAATGAAAAATATGAAACCCTGATATTTTATAAAAATATAGATAAAACATTGCTTAGGGGTGTTTTCTGAGAACTGTTTAATACTGAACTAAACCTCGATAAAGAAAAATAGTGAATTTATATATATAAAACAAAATTTCACCATAAACAAGATGAAATAACAATCAATGAGAAGACCACAAGAAGAAATGGGAAAAAAATACCAAGATCTTTTAACCGTAACAAACCTTCCGTCTGTCTCCGTCACAGTCGAAATCCCAACTGGTTTTTTGACTCTCACGAAGACGCCTTGTATGATGGCTGAAAGAATCTAGTCTATATTTTTCCATTTATTTTTGTGGTTTGATCATTGATATATATATATATATATATATATATATATATATATATATATATATCATTTAATAAAATGAATAACGATTCAAACTGGACACAATACGAGTTCAAAATTCAAGAAGAGTAACACACAGAGTAACACGTACTTGGTCTTCCTTGCTCTTTTCTCCTGAAATCGGACTACCCGAAAATTTGAATCTGTAACTGTGTTTCCTTACTCTGTGTGTTACTCTTCTTGAATTTTGAACTCGTATATATATATGTATATATATATATATATATATATATATATATATATATATATATATATATTCCCATTTCCTATTGTGGTTTGATCATTGATTGTTATTTCACGTGTTTATGTGAAATCTTTTTATGTATATATATATATATTTAAAACCGTTATGTCTTATTTCATTTAAGTTAGCTTTGTTGAAAATTTTTTCAAACTTTGAAACTTTTCTTTCAATTCAAAGATATTCAAATAAGGTTCAGGGTTATTCAGGTTCGGAAGTTTGAAAAAGTATTCAAAAATGTTAAATTGTGTGAAATACGGCATAACGTTTTTATATATATGTATTCATGAACTACTTCTAACTTTGACGAAAATACATATATAAACATTTTGAAATATTTATGACAAGTTGTCTGAGGACAGTCCATACCTTAGGTTTAACTGTCCATATCTCTCTGGGCAACAAACTGACGGGTAGATGACTCTTGATATATCTTGGAGATGACTGCATTCCAGCAAAGTTGATCGTATCTGCACGGAACACCCATTCTTCATCACCCGTTTCTCTCTGCTCATCTGAGATAATTGTAACTGCCCTATCAGTAGACAAAGAAAATAATCAGTTTATAAATCGAATAATGAATCAATTATTTATTACGTGATTATGTAAATAATGTAAACTACTATCATGTAAGTGGTCATTACAGCATTGGTATTGGTAATTGTAATTTGCTACTCAGTCAAATTTTATTAATGCTATATTGTTGTAAGATCAGTTTTATATGCACTTATAAATAACAAATTGACTGCATAATAGGATATAATCGAAGGAGCAAGTTCTATTTAATGGAATATATACGTTACCAATTAAACAAAAAAAAATTATTATGAATAAATTATTTATTGTTATAAATTGCAGACATGCTCCGTAGCTTGGTGATAGAGACCGGTTTTGCATAGGCGGCATAATGGAATGGGAGTCCCATTCGATGATTCAGTCCAAGGAAAACTTATAGGATGACTCCATCACCTAGTTAGGTGTTAAGTCGGAAGTTTGCAATAATATTATGTTTACTAAACACCGCAGGACTAAAAATGTACATGTATTTAACAAATTATTTACCATTGGTATAAATATTATAACATAAGATAATGACTACAAAATTTTTTTGAACCTAAAATAAAATATAGAATATCAAAGAATACCACTCCTGTTTTCCAGTAAAAAAGAAGATAAAGAAGTGACTGACTAAATGGTGGGGTCCAAAAAAAATATCGTCAGAGAGGAGAAAGGTTGCTAAAAATAACTAAACCTGACACAGGGAATCTGATAATAAAAGGTAAATAGCTGCTGAATTTACAAGATTAGAATATTTTTCCTACCGATAGGCCTGAAAATAAAACAAAAGTATTTTTAAAAAAAAGTGTTTTATAAGCCATCCGAAGCTGATTCCCAAACATATATCATGCCCACTATATCTCAAATATTTTTTTTTTACTTTTTATTGGTGTGTTTTTTTATAAATCCATCTTTTTAATTTACATTTCTCATTTCAATTTACCTTACTAATAAAATGATCTATTTACTTAATTAATAATATTAATTGAATCGCATCTCTTAATGTATCTTCTGTGTTACTATCGATTAAAATACAGTATTCTATAACACTCTTTATCCTAAAACAAGTGATTTTGTTTTATTTTGATTTGATTTATGTTTTGTTTTGATTTATACAGTTTTTTAAAAATAGTTTTTTATACAAAATAAAAAACTATTAATTACTGTCAAGAAGAATTCCGTTTAGATCAATAAGACAATTTCTTAGCAACCCGAGAAGGCTTCTTTGGATTATACCATTTCTTTGATTCATTTTGCTGTTATAAATTTCCTCAAACTGCATTCATTTTATCTAATCCTTCCGGATTACATTGATTGTCTTTTGTTAATGCTCACTTGATGTCACCTAATCAATGATGTTTAATGGGAATCAATGACTGCAAAACTACTTATTGATTAAGCTATATGAGTTGAATCACTAATTTTAATCAGAATCATTTAGCAACTGTGTAATCTTACTTCTCCAATAATTAACCAAAGAATATGATGAAACTCCATTGGCTCAAACATTAATTTGAAATTTTATTGAATTATTATGTTACCTTGTTGGAAGACTTTTAAAGAAGATTTCAGTGATATAATGCTACTAAAAAACACGAAATTGGTATGCCAAAAACAGTTTTAGTTCCAGAAAAAGTCTATCACATTAACCAAAATATTTGAAAACAGCTAAGCCATGATATCATTTATAATAAAAAATTATAGCTGAAAACGAATATTCAAGCCACTTGTTAATTTCAATCTATTTAATCTAAATTGTATATGTTATGTTTCATGTTATTTCTTTTATATTATGTATTGAAGCATAGACAGGTTTAATTAAATTGACAATATAAAGGATATTGAAAAATGTTACGTTATCTTTAACTTAAACTTAACCTAAACAATTAACAACAGACAAAAACAATTTTAGAATTAGTAATAATACATTCCGTCATACCTCGTAAAGTCTCTGTAAAGCTCGACCGGTTTCGGGTCCGCCTGGATCCCATCTTCAAGAGCACCTAACTGACTGTGTGTGTTGTTTTCCTATAACCTACCTATATATAGTATTTACATTGTGTAATCAGTGTTGTGTGTGTAGGTAATTTTTTTTTTTTCTATTTCTTTAATTGTTATGTTTTTTTCTTTTATTGCTTATTTCATTATCTATTTCTAGTTCCTTGTGTCGTATTTTAAATGTTATTAGTGGTTTTGTTAAAATGTCGGTTTGGTGGTTTGTTTGTTCATTGATTATATTGTCTGTCATTTTATGTTTATATATTTCTATTTGTTCCTGTATGTTCATTCGTTGTCCTTTTTGTCCCGTCTGTAGTAAGTCCATTGTGTTTTCCATACTGTCTGGGTTATGTCCAAATTTGTTTAAGTGGTGTGCGTCGTTTGATCTGTTTGTGTTGTTGGTGTAGTCTTTAATGTGTTCTTTGAATCTGTCTTTTAGTGTCCTTCCCGTTTGCCCGATGTAGTTTTTACCGCAATCTTTGCATTTAATCCTGTATATTCCGCTTTTTTCGAATTTGTTATCTTTGTTCTCTGTTGTGTTGTTTGTGATTTGGCTTATAGTGTTATTCGTTTTATAACCTATTTTTAATGAATATTTTCTTAGAAGAGTCGCAATTTTTTCGCTAGGTTTACCTATGTAAGTTAAAGATGCGTATCTGTTCGTTACTCCCGGTGTTGTACTGTTAGTATTGTGTTTATTTCTTCTTTCGTTTATTATTCTTTGTATGATTTTTTCCTTATACCCGTTATTTTTTGCTATTGTTTTTATGGTATTTAATTCCTTATTATAGTTAATCGCATTCATGGGTATGTTTAGTAATCTATCAATCATATATCTATACGCGGATGTTTTTTGTTGTGGTGGGTGGAGTGATGATTTATGTATAGTTGTGTCGGTGGTAGTTGGTTTGCGGTATATTTGAAAGCTGAGTTTGTCTTTAGTTTTTCCTATTGTTAAGTCTATGAAGTTTAATTTGTCATTTGTTTCTATTTCGTGGGTGAACTTGATTTTGATGTTTAGTGAGTTGAGATAATTCTTTATGTCTATTATATTTTGGTTACTAGGGTTATTGACTATTAGGAAGGAGTCATCAACATATCTGCAATAGTAAACAACGTTAAATTTTGACTTTAGGACATTTACATAGACCTTTTCAAGTTCTTGGAGAGAATAATAAACGAAAGAAGAAATAAACACAATACTAACAGTACAACACCGGGAGTAACGAACAGATACGCATCTTTAACTTACATAGGTAAACCTAGCGAAATAATTGCGACTCTTCTAAGAAAATATTCATTAAAAATAGGTTATAAAACGAATAACACTATAAGCCAAATCACAAACAACACAACAGAGAACAAAGATAACAAATTCGAAAAAAGCGGAATATACAGGATTAAATGCAAAGATTGCGGTAAAAACTACATCGGGCAAACGGGAAGGACACTAAAAGACAGATTCAAAGAACACATTAAAGACTACACCAACAACACAAACAGATCAAACGACGCACACCACTTAAACAAATTTGGACATAACCCAGACAGTATGGAAAACACAATGGACTTACTACAGACGGGACAAAAAGGACAACGAATGAACATACAGGAACAAATAGAAATATATAAACATAAAATGACAGACAATATAATCAATGAACAAACAAACCACCAAACCGACATTTTAACAAAACCACTAATAACATTTAAAATACGACACAAGGAACTAGAAATAGATAATGAAATAAGCAATAAAAGAAAAAAACATAACAATTAAAGAAATAGAAAAAAAAAAAATTACCTACACACACAACACTGATTACACAATGTAAATACTATATATAGGTAGGTTATAGGAAAACAACACACACAGTCAGTTAGGTGCTCTTGAAGATGGGATCCAGGCGGACCCGAAACCGGTCGAGCTTTACAGAGACTTTACGAGGTATGACGGAATGTATTATTACTAATTCTAATATTACTAACCTCAGTGGAACTAACCCATTAACTATATTTAAAAACAATTTTGTAAAAGAATCTACCCAAAATTAGAGTGAGAGACACAAATTCAGAACATTCTGAATACCGTGTAATGCTAAAGAGTTCAAAAGACAGAGAGCTCAACTTGGGTTAAAAGAAATAATATACTCCACTTGTTAAGTTTATTTATATTGTCAGAATTAATACAAAAAGAATTTCTCTTAATTTTTTAATAAATTAAAATAAAAATATACTTTATTTATAACTCAATATGAAGTGTTAAGAACTCTTAATTATTAAAATTAACGAAAACCAATAATATGTTTTATGATATTTTCCAGTGTATAATGATGGCTAAATAACGAAGTGGTGTAAACAATATACATGTTTGTTCCTTTAACATGTCTTAGTGTTCAATAAATGGCTTTTGGTGTGTTTATTAAACTAGTTCTTTTTGTGTAAAATTAATTAAAAAAATAGAATTAATAAAACATCTTGTTGGAAGACTTTTAAAGAAGATTTCAGTGATATAATGCTATTAAAAAACACGAAATCAGTATGCCAAAAACAGTTTTATTCCAGAAGAAGTCTATCACAGTAATCAAAATATTTTGACTGAAAACAGCTAAACCATGATATCATTTACAATAAAAAATTATAGCTAAAAAGGAATGTTTATAAAAAAAATAATGAAAGAACAAAAATTTACAGATTTTAAGACAATAAAATGGTCTATAAAAAGTGAACCATAAAAAAATAAAACTAAGCAAACAAAAAATTAGTAAATAACTTTTCTTTTTTAAAATTTCAATCGAATGAAAATGTTGTGTGAAATCATAAAAATTATGTTGATAAGGTAGTTAAATATGTTGCTACTATTCATTATTTTCATTGTTTTACCTATGTAATATGTTCTTAAATTTTGAAAGAAAACAGACAATATTTATAAATTTTGTTCTCTGCATTAGTATGAAAAAGTTTTAAGGCGTATTTCACCTAAACTTTACATAAAAAGAAATATGCTACGGTATATTTTTTTAAAAAAAAGCCTCATTCTTTTTGAACCACCCGTATATTTAGTAGTTTCCTTTGATGTTAATCATCAAAGATTACTCTAAGTGATGATTCTTGAGAATTTCATAAAAGCTTTTTTCTCCTGTGAATTTATATAAAATATTTATTTTTTCATTCTCATTAAGTGTTTGATATTAAGTTTTTTGTAAACTCCTCGAAATAATTTAATAATTTTTTTTTTAAAAAATGCTACAAATTAATGAAGTAGAATATTTATAAAAAAATTGGTAAAACATCAAGGTCTTGGAAGTAATATTACATACAATATTCTACGTAAAAATGTCACCTGGTCTCAATTTTTCAATGAATGACTTATAATATTCCTCTGAGAAGACAATGTCAGCTTGAAATTAATTTCTGATCTCTGTTTTGTGCTAAATGATATGACAGTGATTGACGTTCCCTTTCAATTACATTTGATTGTTTTTCCCTCATTCAATTGTCCTGTATTTTATCCATGTTATTCCTTTATCAAGGCACCATATATTAATTTTTTTAAATCATTACTTTTGGATCATTTGCCTAAATTGATGCTTCATCAATTGTACTAAATTGTAATAAGTATTTAAGCACTACTTGCTGTTATATCAATTTAAAAACCCAGAATGTATCATCTGCTAAAATTGGTACCTTAAAAAGAAATTTCATATATATTCTTGAAAAAAATATACTTTGATTCTGATGTGCAACTTAAGCATAATTAGTTTTATATTTTTTGAGTAATATACAAATAAATTGTTTTTTATGATTACTTGATTAAATCTTGATTGTTTAAAAACATTTACTGGTACATTGAAAAGAGCTCCATGAGTGCTCTGTCATTTTATAATTTTTGGTAGCAACACCAAGTGTATTGTGTTGGTGATTTATATATCATTTCACTAAGAAATAGGTAAACCATTACTGTCAAAAATTACTAGCAACTCTGAATTACATTTTATTCAATAACTGTTGAGCTATTTTATCAACTTAAATATTAAAATCAAGCCCGGTGTGAAGTTATATGTTGCACATAACTCTTTGATAACCAGTTAAGGAAAAGTAATTTTCAACAGGATGTCATTGTTCATTATGTTTCGACTCTAATATCCATAATAATTTGTATGATATAACCTTTATAAAAAAAACCGTGGTTAATATATAAACAGGTATTCCTTATTTCTGATACCACTAATATAACCCCTACATCTTAAATCTACATTTTAAACCATGCCTGTTTAAAAGTTTACTTAGAAAAATAGGGAAAACACACTACAATATTACTTTTTAAAGATATAATATAAGATAAATAGAATGTTGTACTAATTTTAGACTACGAAAAGGATTTTTAAATTCTAATTGAATTGGCGTTGAATAGGTAGTGAGTATTTCTGTGATTGATCCCTCCCAATACGAAAAATGCCAGTAAAACATCCATCGAAGTTAGTGGTGTAATGAACATTATCCCCGGTTCTGGATTGAACTGAATATCAGAACTATTTAACCGCAGGAGTAATTTTGATAAAACAAAGAATACAGTTAATTGCTACAGTATTGTAGATGAAACTGCTGCAATTAGTAATCAACAGTAACGTTTATCGTTCAAATACATAAAATTCACTATAACAGGCCCCAACCTTATCAATATAGATATTTATACACGAATTTTGCCAGGAGTTTAAAAAGAAAAATAACTATGAACTTTTCATTACAGAGGATAGAGGAGTTAAACGTAGTCTTTTTTTTTTACAAGTATAGATGTAATAAATTTTTATGTATTTCTGATGTCATATACCAATCAGAAGTACGTATATACCAGAATTAATATACAAAATGAAAAAAGAAATAATATGCATATATTGTATGAGTGCAGTGAATAACACTTGTGCTTAAGGGTTTACTTACTCTAGGAATGGGAATCTTTGAAGTAAAAGTTGTTTTTTCGCTTGTTCGTAATTAAGGTTGTTTCCCAGAAGCCAAACCATTTCCTGAGTCCATGTGGTCCCTGCAATCAAAATACTTAATGCAATCTTAAAGTAAAATTTCCTAATTAATTGAAATCAGTTTGATATGTTGAACATAAATAATATATAAATCGTTTTTAATATACCAACATGCCTAAAAATAATCATTTCATAGCTATTTATGAAATATATATTAAAAATCAAATGTTTTATATTTTTTTAATTAATTGAAATAGAGAGTTGGTGTTAAAATATCACATCGATATTTCGGCTTACGTCTACTTCAGAGCTGACTTGTTAATACAATATAATGTGTAGAATGTGTAGAAAATAGACATTTTTTTAATCTTTGCTGATTGTACAATGCCATAGGTGACATTTATTACACTAACTCAAAGAATAGGCAGCTGACATACGAAACATAAGGCTTTTTTACAAAAAAAACAGTCATATGATTCCAGTTGCAGCCAGGTCAACTTCCTAGTGTCTCATTAATAAGACAGTAACTCAAATAGTATATCAGAAAATAGTAATTATTCATATCGCAGTTTCTTCACACATTTTTAACCTTCTTTTACATTTATAAGTAATACATTAATTCTTTTTAACATAGTTTTTTACTTTTAACTTGTGGTGAATTGATTAGGATAAAGTAAAGAAAGTTTCCACAGAATGTATTTTATTCAACGTAAACGCGTTTCGAACACATACTCGTAGTGATTATCTTCATGTTACATTTACCTTATTATGGTGATGTAACCTGAGGAAGAACACTAAGTGTACGAATTGTTGGATAAAATCTTTTTGAGGAGCCTTCATGTTTCCCCTCCTTATTCTTATATGTATATATCTAATATATATATAAGATAAGTGTATATATATGTATATCTTAGTTCATGATGTATACAATTGTTAATTCCTAAATGAATTCTTATATTTACTTTTGTGTTGTAAGCTTATGGGAAAAGTTATCATAAAGAATAAAATCACTGGATTCAAAGGAATGATTTAAATGAAAGAGAGGAATTTATAACTATACTCATGAATATATTTATTAATTGAATGTATACAATACTTTGATAAAGGTTTTTTGAAAGAAGAAAGTCTCTTATTTTGTCATATGTAATGTATGATCAAACCACAATAAGAAATGGGAAAACAAGACTAAGATCTTTCAACCGTAACAAGCGGTCTTCGTCAGAGTCAAAAACCCAACTGAACACTAGATGCAGAAAACATCTGGTGAGGAGTTGAGAAGAGTGGGAGGGAAGCGTGGTATTTTAAAAGGGTGAAAGCACAGGAAAGGACTAATGTCCAGAAAGGGATGTTTGGGGAAACAAAGGAGTACAGTAAGAAAAAGTAAAAAACTATCCGCTAGCTGTCAACCCTCTTTGAAGAGGCTATTGCCCTCGTGACGAAAGTATCAAGTTTGAATAGACCGTTACTAATGTTTTTAATATTAGATCTATTAAATTTAATTAGAGACGATTCAATAATATTTCTTAACAACATTGATTTTTCATAGGTAATAAATTTAGCTCCTGTCCAATCAATATGATGATTTTCATTTTTTATATGCAAGAATAAGGCACTACTGTTTTCCTGTCTACTTACGTTATATTGGTGTTGTTTTACACGTGTTTTTAATGATTTACCAGTTTGACCAATATAAATTTTATTGCAATTTTTGCACGGAATTTTATAAATACCAGCGGACTCCAATTCGCTTGGAGAGTTTTTTATTAACATATTACCCACGTTATTACGATTAGAAAACACTATATTAAAATCAAGTTGTTTGGCTAATCTTGGAAGGGGGTCCAATGATTCGTGGTATGGCAAAACTATAGAATTTGATAATAAAAGGGGCTCTTTTGAAGTATTAGAGAAAGTTTTTTTAGCACCCTTCAAAGCTAAATCGATATAAGAAGAGGGGTATTTTAATGAAAGGGCAATTGACCTAATGTTATTAATCTCTTCATTAAGAAATTCTGGAGAGGAAACTCTTAAAACTCTCAAAAACATATTTCTAAAAACAGAAATTTTAACATTTTTTGGATGCGACGAATAAAAATGAACGTATGCAAGTACATTCGTAGGTTTTCTATATACACTAAAGCGTAACTCATTAGGTAACCTATGGATCAGGACATCTAAGAAGGGCAAATTACCACTTATTTCTTCTTCCATTGTGAATTTGATTGTCGGCACTAATGAATTCAATTTTGTTAGGAAATCAACTTTATTTTTAGATTTGGGACAAATGCAAAGAATATCGTCAACATATCTATACCATTTAACATTTTTGGGCAAAATTGAGCTTAACATTTTACTCTCAAAAAACTCCATATATAAATTACTTAGGAGGGGGGATAAACAGTTACCCATTTGTTTTCCCATTTCTTATTGTGGTTTGATCATTGATTGTTGTTTCACGTGTTTATGTGAAATCTTGTTATGTAATGTATGTGTATGTAAGTGATACATTTTTGAAATGAATGTTTATTTGTTGGTTTCAATGCATCTAGACAATACATTTATATTTAGTAATCAAATTGATTTGAAATGGGGGTCCTCAACGCAGTGTCGATAGAATACCCCAGGATTCAGAGAATATAAGAGCTGTTAATCAGTCAAAAATGGTAATTGAGAGGTCAATGGGTTACAGTAAGTGGTCATGTTAAATGTATACTTATATGTTAATACACAACTGTGAAAAGTATATCAATGACAGATCGAGCTAACCGTTTAAATATGAAAATATACCATAATACATCGGACAAAGTGTTCTTATCAGTCTAGCATACTGATGAAATATTTTAAGATACTAGGATTTATATGCCATATAAGTATTGTAATGTTTGCAACTGATGTGTTCACAATTTATTTCCATAAATATTTTAACTATTTTGTAAATAAAGTATTTGTTCGTATTTAGCACGTTACATTATAATAAATGGTTATATTCACATATTTTTAACTTAGTAGCAAATAATGACTACTTCCAAAATTCACAGGTGATACTCAAGTTTCTAAGTGATACTAGGCCAACGGATAATAAGCTGACCTTCTGGGGGTCCACAAAGGTTGAGAATGCCTGATTTAATATTTGATTGTGGGCATGAGTAGGCCAATAGAAAGTGTGCTTGACTTCAACAATGAAACCGATTGGTTGAAATCATGGAATAAACTCTAGATTTTCTTTGTAACATGTTGATATAATTTTATGCAAGACATCACGGTCATCTATCAGTTAAAGATGCCTATTCTAATAAAGTTGTGTAAAATTTTGCACTCTTGATATATAGTCACTTAGACAGTGACTCGTTCATAACTAATATCAGTGTGAACCAAATGAACCGAAATGTCACCCCTAGCACAATACTAAGAGGTGAAAGGATGTACAAGTGATTGTAAGTGTTGCAAAAATTATTTTACTGGTGTTGTATTAAATGTATTCACGTTAACATTAAATGTTTTGAAATATGGATTTATGTAATAATTAATCCAATTTAGTAGGAATAAAGCTTTGTTCTGCATTAGGAGATAGTGATTTGAACATGGCTGATTGAAGTAGATGAGAAGTAAGTTGCAATGATAGAGAATTGCTAAGTCTTCCACCTGTTTATCGCAAATGACCCTCACAGGGAGGCTATTTTCCAAACCATCAGAGAGTCGTTAAAGAGCGATTAGTGTCCTCCCAACAGTCGCCAATAAGCTTAACTCTGCCGCTTCTATCCACCTCTTAATAAAACATACCGCACACACTTTCCCAGTAGGTTATCAGCTTGTACCACCAGCTCAATCAATAATCGCCGCCGCACATTAACATCAAGCTAAAAATCTATCTTTCAATATGTAAACACAAACAGTATTCTCAGTTTCTTATTTTATTTTTTTTCAATTAATTTAATTTTTTCCAATGAAATAAAATTCCATTATTTGCTTATATTATTTAAATGTTCACGAATTCAAAATCTTTAAGTACATGTCCAGTATATTACAAAATAATTGCAATAATAATAAACCATTGACAAGAAATTACTTTATTACATATTTAATATATATTATGTATTCATATAGATATTATAAAATTATTTATTTAATTACATGCATATTGTTATTACTGTTGAGGTTAGTATGGTTTATATTAGAAATAGTGCAAACCGTCATACCTCGTAAGATTCTAGGAGTCGTTGGAGCGCTTTCGGATGTCGAAAGTCGTATGTTCGTATGTCGTCCACCATCGATTACAATTAACCTAAGGAGATGTTGTCAAGGGGTTTATACATCAAGTCCACTTCTGTCTAGATATTGTCAATCCATTGACAACAACTCCATAGGTTAGTTGTAATCGAAGGTGGACAACATACGAAAGCGCTCCAACGACTCCAAGAACATCTTACAAGGGATGACGGTTTTCCCTATTTGGAATATATATTATACATTTATTATTACATAATATATATTTTAATGTGACTATCAAAGAGACGTAGTATTAAAGCTGGTAGCAAATCATTATCGATTCACTAGCAATCATCACAAATCGGTATATGTTTCAATGTTTGTATATCCACCTGTCTACTAGAATGACATCGTAATTATTTGTAGCACAATTAGATTATTTTCCGTAGATAGAACTTAATCATTCGTCTTTCATAGAAATATCGTTTTACAAAATTCTAAGTTTTCAAAAATTTTATCCTGAAAATACATTTTAACAAGAAATATTATGGGATATTCTAAATATGTTTTGTAAGCAGAAGAGTATTTTGAAATCAGAAGTCGTTTTCATATAAAAAAAAGAAGTCCCTTTCTAATAATTTGATATTATAATGATAATATGTATCGTATTTTAACTAAACTTTGATAAAATGTATAGAACAGTGCAGCTTGCAGAGTGTTCGTAGTCACAATAGTCATAGTTCATGCTTTTGGTAGTCACCCACCCAACAAACGCAGCAACCATAATAACGAATTAATTCAGATATATCTGAAGGAGTAAGCAGCAAACATCTTAAACTTTTGTTTTTCTTTATCACTATAATATATGAACCAAATAAAAAATAAAGTCTTGTACATTTGGTAAAAAAAAATTATTATTTATCGCACAATGATTGCATTATAAACTTATATTTACAGATATTTAAAATTATTCTAATATTATGTAACCCAACTAGTAAGACAAATGAGGAAAGAAGTAATGTTTAAACAACACGTGTACAGATATATGTATGCTGAATTTTATACTTCCGTATCATATGTCCTTTAATAGTGTCAATTAATTTGACATTTTTCGAAATTAACTTCTTAAAATATTTCATAATCACTTTGAGAACAAATTTTACTTGTAAATGTAAAGAAATGTAACAGGATAGTCTTCCTCCCTCCAATAATAAATTTTTGTTTTTTTCTGATTCTATTTTCATTAAATAATATGGTTATACTTTAGAGTTAATACTTTTTTATTAAAGTTTATGAGTTAATACTTTAAAATTCCACTGTTAATAGCTAAGCAATGAAAATATTTTGAATTTACAGAAAGTGTCTTTTTGTTGGAGAAACGTCCTCAAAAACTATGCATATCCTTCACCTTTAAGGCGTTATTTTTGTAATTTTAGTTTTTATTCGTCGCACAGTTGAACCAGCGTCCTCTTTACCGTGCTTTAATTTCAATCAGCGCTAACATTATTTAACTTTTTTTTTGTAATTCTATAGTATTTATCTCTTCAGTAATCAATGAGTTCTGAAGTTATTGTATCTTTATTATTATTAATTTATTACTTAGAAATTATAAATCTTTATATGCTCTAGTTCAGAGTAAAAAGAATTAATTTTAAAATGATATATTAGCCTTTAAAGTAAATTTTCTAAGGAGCGAAATTACCCATTCTATCCAGCTTATGTACAAAACAAGGGTTGTTTATTGGTTCATCCATCAACTGGTGCAAACTCTATACAGTCCGCATTATTATAAATAAATGTATGGCTTTATATGAAACATATAATAATGAGTCACATGTCAGTAAGTGGATCTGATGGAGGTATTTATCTATTAAGGGAATATTAAAACAACCTAGAAATATATAGAAACCATTAAACTCAACTTATATTATAATTAATTCATCAAAGAATCATTTGTACAAACTGAACACATTTTTTTCTATGTTATATACAATAAAAATAGATAATTTCCCGGACTGAAATTTTCGCCAATAGGACTCATTTATGTGCATAATATTAATTTGATGTATCCAAGATTGTGAACTGCAGCGTCTCAAAGTCTTTTCCATACACAATCTCCCACATACAGACAGACATCATCAAAAAAAAACTCCATAAAGGCTCTGGGGACTCAAAAATATGTATATTGGTCAAAATTTTGAGATATAATTTTTTTCTAAATCAGTATACATTAGTTATAGTAAACGAATTGAGTACATTGAAAATAATTTTGCATAGCATTATTGCCACATAAAAGTATTTACACTCAAATTTAGAAAGCCAGCCTTGAAAATCTAGTTTGTATGAATATCAAGTTTGATAGGAAGACTATCTTGCTATTAAAGAGCCTGAAGTTTAATAATTTAGTCGTTAAAGCGATATAAAGTGCCACTGTTTGAGAAGAGATTAATGAAATAAAAACAATTTTTGATGCATAACTTCTAAATTGCAAATTCCTTACTATGAAATATATCAATGTTTGGAATTTAACAAAAAGTGATTTATAAATCCATTTTAACCCATAAAATTGTTAATCAAATTATACAGTAGTCAAAGTATTTCTTCATTATATAATTATAATTATTGTTCAGTATTGCAGAATTATTATTGTTTCTCTTTATTTATTTGATTTATATTCAAGGTTTTTCAGTTTCAACTTCAATCATATCAATTATAGTTTAGATAAAACATACCTTCTTGAGATGATGCTTAAAACATTTGACTGTTAAAAATTGAGAAATTCATTCATTTAAATTCAGATCTGGTTCTAAATTTTTCTCAAGAGTCATTGGAATTCGTTTTATAAAAAAATATAAATCCATATTTTTTAACGATTCACATCGAATCTAATTTTTTCACCTAGCATGGTTTTACTAAAAATATAATTTTTCGTTTCTTCATTATCTGATTGAAGGTAATAATATATTGCTATTATTATTATTGTTGAAGATAATGCTAAAACTGTTTGCTAAATATTGGTATTTTCAATCAGATCCATGACAGTAGTACTTTTATTATAACAAAAATAAATAAATCAGAGCAACTAGTTTTCCATTATATTCAGAAGCACTTGCGATAAAGAGAGAAAGCACTAAAAATCTAAATAAGGCTTCCTTGAAAGCATTGAAAATATAAATAGTGTCACCTCTGGAAATCAATTCCGAAGATGATACTATTTTAACATTTGTCAGTGGAAGATATAAATAAAATGAATAGAAACACTCAAATTATCTTTGCACTATAATATAAAAGGAGTAAAAAAAAATGAAATGTAATAACTGTAATTTATTCCTTATTTCAAATAGTAGAATCACTGTTAAACAGCATACTGCTTTAAGAAAATAAGGTCTATTAGTTGAATTTATAGTTACAACCAAAACATATATATTTATTTTACGTCTCCGTTCCTTCATTTTTTCTCCTTTTATCTTGTTTCTTTCTTCTCTCCTGAAGACGGCAAGACGCCGAAATTATCGAGATTCGTGAGTGTTAGTCCTTTTTCTTGTGTTCTCTAGCTGTAACTTTAATTATATATATATATATACAAAACTAAAGTTTATCGGGACTCAGTCAGTTCTTCAGGTTCAAATTAAACTCTCATTCCTAACGTTTTGGTTTCTATTTAAAATCTTTTTCATAGGCAGAAGTATGAATTTTGAAACAAAAAACTTAAGTATTACATTAAAAATTATTTTATAAAGAAAAATAGTCTGTGGATTTCAACAACAACTGTAGTTTGAATGAACACATGCAGTGTCAATATGTTTCAAAATTTATTCTGCCTATGAAAAAGGTTTTAAATAAAAAATGAAAAGTTTGAAATGAGAGTTTAATTTGAACCTGAAGAACTGACCGAGTCCCTATAAACTTTAGTTTTGTTTCCATTCCCCGGTCGATACTTTTATCAATATATATATATATTATATATATATATATATAAACTACTATTTTATGTATTTTCTTCACTAGATTTTTCAAGGTTTCTGATACCTTCTTCTTTCCTTATCAGAACGTTGGAGATAGGAAAGAAGGAAGGTATTCAGAAACCTTGAAAAACTATGTGAAGAAAATAATACAATAGTCAGTGTTAACTGAATATGCTTAAAAACAGACTGCTTATATTTTACAAATATATATATATATATAAAAAAGATTTCACATAAACTAATATAACAATCAATGTCAAACCACAATTAGAAATTAGAAAACTAGGACTAAGATTCATTTAGAGCGTAAAAGCGGTCGTCGTCAGAGTCAAAAACCCATAAACAGTTGGGTTTTATATATATATAAATATATCTACCTTGTATGAACACAAAATGAAAGTTTATTAGGACTATGTCAGTTCTTCAGGTTATTAATTAATAGTACAAAGAGTCAGTCAATTTTTTGAGTGCCAAACAATAAAATGAAATGGCGGAAGTTTAACTGCTCCAGGTTCATCTAACGATTGGTTCAGAAAACTGTGATTAATCGAACCAGCCCAGACGAGACTAGAAAAATCTATTATAAACAATCAAGCAAGTGAAACATCACATCTGCCAATAAGCTAGCCTGTGCCTCTGTCACAACAGCCAACAGGTTTAGGCTTCTCTTCAATGAAGACGATGATTCTTCCATTCTCCAACCCGGCAGAGGAAGTCAAACAGCTCCAAAACCACCTTTGATTTATTTTAAAAATATAAAAAGCTGTGCCAACATAGTTTCCACTCAAAACCAAGTTGTCAGTGAAATAAACTTCTCGTGTAAAGTGAGAAAGGACTCAATTACCGTCCAGGTCATATCATCTGACCAAAGGAAAAACCTCTCACGTCATGCGCTTCAAAACAATATTGATTTCTTCACCCACATAAACAAGAGTATTTCTTAAGACCAAAAATCCTCAAGAAACTTATCCTTGAACATTATACATAAAAATGTCAAATTCATTTTCTATTAGAAATTTATGGGGAAAAGAACGAAAAATGTTCAATATTTAATAAAAACAATGTATGTGCAATTTTTAAATAAAATAAATAAATAAACTAAATAAATAAATAAATATAAATAAATAAATAAATAAAATAAAAAAATAACTGTTTAAATAAAATTAAATGTTTCCCGGTTTATTTTATGGACCTTGGAAAATTGTTTTAAGTTCAGTTTTTCTATGGAAATAGATATAATTCTAGGCTGTTTTGTTTTACAGAATATTAGTTCCTTAATATTTTCAAAAATATTTAATTATTTTAAAAAATTTCAGAATCTTTTATTTTTTATTTTAATTTCTATTATGTCTCTTCAAAAATAAATAAATGTCATCATAATAAATGTAGTTGATTTAAAATAAGAAGTAAGGTAGATTTTTTTTAGGTTTGAAGTCATCATTCTTTTCTTAATAAATTTGATAAAAGTTTGAGCATTTATTTTTAAAATATACTTAATATGTAAATTAAAATGTTTTGTATTATATTATTACAGTAAGTATTCATGTAGTTAATAATCGAATAAATGTAACTGAACTGAGTACTCTCAGTCGAAAAGCTTCGGGAAATAATTGAAATATTCGAAGAGGCTTGGCTCATTCGGAATTTTTTTAGTTTTTCTAATTAAAATGGCTGAGTACAATGTTTGTTTGTAGCATTAAAACTTAATTAACAAAATTTTCATTTTAATAATAACACAACTTCCTATTGTGTTATGTTCAACTGTCAGTTACTGAAATTATTCTCCACAGAAATAACAACTCCTTAAAATAACAACATTAAATTACTTGTAATATGCTATCACACATTGAAGTACATTTAAACACCGTTTAACATGATTTCAATTAGAACGAAATTTCGAGTTTACACAGAAAATAAAATGTAAACACCAGTTTTTAACACCTAAGATTCGATTCAACAAGACGAAATAAAAATTTGAATGTTTAATGTATTTAATGTATCAGTCATATTTATGTTCAAAATTAGAAAAATATTATGCGTAAAGTGATCTTGCATTTAAAGTTATCCTATTTTTCGACAATGAACGAACCAGGCCTCTTTCTATCGGCAATTCAAATTAAAATATTAAAATTTTGTTTTGCCACCAAATTTGACACCTCTAATACAAACCATTGATCTCTGAGTCATCGGAATTTTCATAGCCATTTTTTTGACAACTACTTTTGAGAAAACAGTGAAGGTGGTTGCAGGTAATAATTCACTTTCTTTAGTTTATTTTGGAAAATAATTTCAAAACTACCTTGACTTGATCAAACTTAGATCTACAGCGCTTAAATAGTTGAGGATTACAAATCTAAAAATGAAAAAGTACAATTCAATCCTGAAGTCATATTGCAGTAGCTAAACATTGGTTTTCGAGTTTAATCGTTTATGTAAAACAATTCCTAAATGTTTCCAAACCTCTGAGAGTTGTAGTGTATTATTTTGTGACAATGAGTTTGAGGCCTTTCTTTTTTTCTTTTTTTTCTTTTTTATAAAGGATTTTATGATCTGTGTTCACCTCGATTTGTATCGAGATATTTCTGGTTTAACTCTCTTTCAACAAGTTAAATATCATTCTGCATTAGCTAAAAGGTAGTACCATCCAAAATTCATCTTTTGTTGAATTATAAAATCACTTAGCTAATTACCCATAACAGGGTAATATAGCAAAACTTGCTGAGTTGCAGTCTCTAGTGGTCACGATTTCAATTGTGCTGACTAGATGTTCAACTAATACTAATTTTTCTCGTGCTAAATAGATTTTGTTAAGTATCTACCGAATGCTTTCAACAGGATAAGTACTTCTAATGTAGTGCAATCAGTTATTATGTGGTATTTACTCATTGTAGGGTAAAAATCTAATGAAATGGTCTCCACATATAAAAATTTTAATGATATAAACAACGCGTTTCGAACACGTAGTGTTCTTCCTCAGGCATTAACTAAAAAATACAATGACACCAGAGAGTTATCTATAGTACAAAGTAAATAAGTACAAAAATTAATATAAATTAATTATAATTATAGTACTTTGTACTATAGATAACTCTCTGGTGTCATTGTATTTTTTAGTTAATGCCTGAGGAAGAACACTACGTGTTCGAAACGCGTTGTTTATATCAATAAAATTTTTATATGTGGAGACTATTTTATTAGATTTTTACCCTACAAGGATAAGTACTACTAACATCTCTGCTAAATACTACCAGAAGTTAGAAGAAATGATAGTTTCTCATGTGAAACAGTTATAGCTCAGTCAAATTACTTTATACATGGTTATGTGTAATTGATTATTACCGGTTATTATGAGGAATTATTTATTCAGTTAGGTGTTTATACATGTAGTCAGGGAACAAAGTAAGAATTTATGGTTGTTTGAGGAGTTGCGCGTGTTTCAAGTCAGATTCAAAGCCTGTACCAAGAGATTTTCTGTCGAGAGGCAGTTTTTTTTTCACTTGCTGAATCTCCAATAAGAAATCAATCGTTTCCTTCTCAAATCCAGATTGATTTAGATCAATATCATTTGAATCAATATTGATTATCCAGAATTTGTACTATATTACGTTGAATAATTAAAGGATATGATTGAAAAACTTGTTTATCGAAATAATGATTTTACTTTCAATATAAAAGCATGAAATGTTGAAATTTTAATGAGGTGCTTCATTAATGAAAGTAGATTAGAAAAATAATGGAAGTAATGAATGTTTAAAAAAGCATACTATGATTTCTTTAGTTATAATCCTATTAAAAATATTATTTTCAAGGTTCTTACAATTGTCTGGTTTGATGCAGTGTAACATTGTTTCAAAGTATTATTGTCTTCTTTGTTGAAAGCGAAGACTAATGAAGTTAACTTGCAAGAGATTATCTGGAATAAAATAAGTTAATAATATTACTGATCCTTTGTTGCATTTAATTATAAAGTTAAATCTAATTTGAACAAATAAATAAATTGGTACACACAAACTAATTATTTTTTTCATATGATTACAAACTAACGGTCTTTAATAGACAGCTGAGTGGTTTTTGCATATAATTGTTAGTATCAGAACCTAATTATCTACCTTCATTTGATGATTTGTAAATATACTTCGACTTACTAGTATCACGACAAAAATGAAGTACGTAAAAATACACAAGATATAATGTAGTTTATTCGCTGTTGATCAGCAAGTGAAATGCTTAACAATGTTGGCATCTAACAACCTAATATATTAACAAGTTGCTTTGTTAAAGTAAGAAAGTATCTATTTAAAAACTAAATTGTTAGTTCACATAAATGACTAAGAGTTTTAAAAATCGACGATTTTGCCGTAGAACAATGCCACAATTTTCCTGCACCATATATGGATAAAGTGATCCAGTGGGTTGTAAGACTTAGCCTTCTTTTTGCTCAACGTCCGTCAGTTGTGTCTTCAGCATTACTTGTTCTCCTGGCAGCAATAGTAGCAAGTCTCTGCTTGTCTTAAGGTCATAGTGGTGATCTATGGTATAAAGAAGCCTGCCAGTAGACTATGCTTCACGAATGTATCTGTGATCAACTCCTTCACCCAACACGTTTTGGTCTACAAAAAGTTTTGGTCACAAATTGTGCAGGAGTCTCAATATGAGGGATTGGTACAGTTATATATTGGAACACTCCCTTCCAATATCACAATTGCTTTTAATCATCATCTTGGCTATGGCAGTTCCCTTCTCAGCAATTGTATTTGTCTGATTATTACTGGCTATTATAGAATAATTTTTCCTTCAGCCAGATATTAATACAACTAGTCAGAGCACAAAGTAAGAATTTATAGCTGTTTGAGGTGGTTGCAGGAGTACTGTTCTTATAGTTTACAAACGCAGGCTTAAATTATCATTTGTCAACATCTGTTAGTCTCATTTGTCAACCAATCAGTCAAAATAAATATTGTCAGATACAGTTATCAGATCTGAAAGTTATCCAGGTAATGTAAACAAGATTATTATTTTTTCATTAATTTAATGCAGGTTTATTATTTAAATACAGACGTTCAGCCAGTGCGAATAACTGTGATAAATAACGATATACTCTTCTTGTTCATTAATCAAACTGTCGGTATTTAATTCAAGCCTAATTAGTTGGAAGCAGCAACTTGTAGTGGATTTTTCGTATTGTTCCATTTCCATCTAAATTATACTATTATTGGAAGCAATGAGACCCAAACTGTGAGCTTGCATTACAAACTACTACAGTTACTTTTCTGCAAACCGGATTGCATTGTTCTTAATGAGATGGCCTTTGTATAGTACTTGTAGAATTTCCTGTTAATGTGTCTGAGGAATTAGTAGACCATTTTCAAAGAATATGAGACCGTAATTGAGGGATAATAGGTGTTTGACTGACCAGAATTTATTCAAAGTCTCAGATAATTTTTTTTTCAATTGTAACTAGAAACGTTGAATATATTTTATCAAGATTTGGAGATCAGCATCTGAAATAATTGCTTTTGGAGAAGCTGTCATTTCTTTCTGTTGTAACTAAAATTAATAACAGTGTTACTACATATTGCATTTGATAATGTATTTTTGTGATCCAAGACATTTATGTTAGTATTTTGTTAGGTATGACTCTTATAAAATTGCTGCCAAACTTAAACTATGTTTTTTCTATCTACGCATTATTTTCAGTCAATAATAATTCCTTTAAATAATTATTACATTTCCCCATGATACTGTTAATTTTAAAAACTTGTTTTAATATAACAAGTATTGACTGTTGGTTTATGGATCTACCGCCATGTTTGTTGGATCTTAGATTAATAACGATCTACTTCTTGACTTGTTGTTTACACAAAAAAGTACTTTTTTTGCGTTATTTATCTAAAAAATGCCTTAAATCATCTATTGCAAAATGAAATTAGAAATTAAGTGAATATTCATAATTTACTTTTATAGAAAAAAGAATGCCTTATATTGTTACGTCTTTCTTTTCTGTTTATCATCTTTCTCTTGATAATATCAACCATTACATGAAAATTTACATTTCATGACTGAAAAACTTTACCAATAAAAGTAGAACAACGTTTACTGTGTATACAGCGTATTGTAGTAGTCATAAAATTTTACTGTATAAAAGCAATATATTTTTTTTTATTGTTTAAACCAATCTCCTAACGGGTTAAAAACGTCAGCTCTTTACGGTATTTTTGTTTCATCGGTGATTCTACATTTGGAGTCCTAAATTTTGCCTAACTCAAATGTATTTTGAATAGTAATCTTTAACGAGCACCTGACAACGTACAAGCGCTGGACGACGTACTCATATTTATTCACCTCCCACCTGAATATATCGAAGGTCAGGTGGGTGTCCAACTCTGGACATATCAGTTCTGAGGCGAGTACGTTAACCACTGAGCTAACCTGGCCCCCCAAAGTAACATATATTTCCTTCGTTATTTCATGAGTCTTTTTATATTATGCATTTAAAACATATTTTTAATATATTCGCTTAGTTTAAAAGTCCACTAAAAGAAGTAAATACGACTTTTAAACAGTTATAATCAGATTCTTTACTGATTGGTTCAAATATGATACATTTAAATGTTGTTCTCTCTCTCTCTCTCTCTCTCTCTCTCTCTTCTCTCTCTCTCTCTCTCTAACATATCACGCAAATCTCATAACAGGAGCACACTATACAAAACTGAACTTCATCATATTTATATTGGAATGCCATTTTAAAAAGAAAACTTCTTGTGTGACTGAAACGAAAACTAAGCGCCCATACTATCTATATGTATTTTAATATATATAGTATAGTATATTAGCAGGAACATACTATAACAGTAATAAAATAATAAGCAAAAAAGCATATTACTAATGATTATTACTCTACCAATTACTTTGATAGATATTACTTCTTCAGGATAGACACATTAAAATAAAACCAATACTCAATTGATTGGCAACGATTTCAATATTATATGTTTACTTAAACTAAAGTGAGTGTATGCCACTCTACATTTTTAAATATAAATAAAACTCACCTCTATGCAGGTAGATTAACACTATTATCCTTATGTTACATCAATTTTTTAAATTCTAATATCATAATTTTTCTCTTAGTTCTTCTGAAATACTTTTTTTCTAATATCCTATTTAACTTCAAAAAAAAAAATTTATATTTCATATCAAGAAATTAAAGAAAATATACGAGAGTATAAAATGTGATTTTTATTATAATGTAATTCGTAATTTTACTTTAAATACATTTTTGTAGTAAAGAAAATGGTATAGAGGTATATATCCTTTTAAGGGCTAATAATGACTGATGAGTTAACCCTTCAAAGTCGCTTGCCAAATGTCATCCATCTCTCTCAAGAAAGCCTTTCATCTATCACATCTATTGTTTCCAAAAAATATTTTATTTCTTCTTTATTGATGAACCCTATCATTAAATGCATTAATAAAAAAAATATTATTTATAATACTTATCTATATCATAAAGATATCATTTCATAGAAGAAGTCATATTTTTTTTAAAAAAAAATATGAATTTTTTTTCATCATATTATTTATTTCTGATAATTAAAATAGTGTCACTCAAAAGGTCTCACTATTTTTATGGATGAAAATAAATTTAAGAAGAAATTTTTTAAAATCACTAAATATATAACTTCGGATACAGGCACATCTTTCATCGGAAAAAAATAATTACTGATTAAAACATTAGTTAAAAACAAAATGAAATACTGAAAAATAAGCATTTAGAAAAGCGCAAAAACTTACATAAAAAGAATTAATATAGTGAAAAAAATAAACAAGAAGCAAACTTTAAAAAAAAATATAAATAATACAAAGAGCCTTTTAATAAATACGGACTACCGTTTATAAAATTCATATTTAACAAAAAAAAAAAGATGACTATAGTGTAGATATACGTTACAGTTTTTGGGCAATATTTTATGATAGAAATGTCACTTTCTTATGCAAAATGTGATTTTAGAGAACATTTTTTCCTAAACTAATAACCATATAATACTGAAATTGTTGAAAATAATAAAACTGAAAAACCTTAGATTTCTAAAACGACAGAAAAGATATTTCTTGGAATCAAATATGAAAGTTTTAATAAAAGAATAATTTAGAAAGCTAGTAGACAAATTATGAATCATACTGTTTAAAGAATAAAAATTAAATTTTAGCTTGAATAGCACCTTCTAGGAACAGGACATGGTGTTTTAGAAGGAAAAATTTATTTTGTTCATTATGGTTACTTAGTAGTTGGTATAATCATTCTGTAAACTAAAGTTATTAGAAATAAAAGTCCACTAAAAGTAAACTAAAACCAGATATTACATAGTCTTTATTAAATATACATTAATTTCATTAGTATCTTACAAATTATATAAATAGTTGTTTAAGGGATAGTGTGACAGCTTTCTTAGGTTTGCCTTCTCTAATTTTTCAGTAGTTTTCTACATTATTAAAGGTAGTATTATCCTTCTTCACATTTCTCCCTTTCTCTTTTTGTAAAGGGAAATTTTACTTACCATAAAGGCATTTAGTAAAACTTAGTAGGATGTGCATTGGATATTATTAACTAAACGTGTTATGAAAAGTTGAATTGTGTATGTTTGATATTGTTATCAACGTTTTTAATATCTTCAATAAATGTTGTTGCAATTTACTTAATAATTAATATTGTATTAATATTAAAAAAATTAAAATACATTTTTTATAGTTTTATATAACTCTCATATGTGCCATGAATTCTGTATTTCAAAATTGATAATGTATCGTATTTTCCAAAATTCATAAACAAGAAAATTTTAAAATTTTCTTGTTACAACCTACATGGAAGCGACTTATTATTGTTGCTTGTTTACACTCTTTTATTCCTTCTTATAATGCATAGCTATAAGAATTAACTCGCATTAAGAACTCTGAAACCTTCTTCCCAACTGAAGGATTTGAACATTACTCCTTATGTTGACAAATATTATTAATTTGAAAAAACACATTTATTATTTCCTTAGTCCCATCTTTCTTTTCTATGGAACACTTTTCCAGTTTAAGACTGAAAACTGGTCTTCTTCAAGGATGTAAACAATATTTTTTTCAAAACATTTTTTGTAAGTAACTGCACTGTAGTATTTGAAACTAATATCCTGTTAATTATTATTTAATAGCTTGTTTAACTAATCTACATTATTTTATTCTTGAAATTCACATTTTTGCTATGTTTAACTATATATATTACTCTCTTGAACAGTCAATTTTTTTTCGTTTTTTTTCTTTATTTAAAGTTTCTGTATTATCAAAGATAAAATATACTCAGTAATGCCTGAATGGTTAGGTAGCCTTGTGTTTGTTTTTCTGGTATTGTAATTCACCATATTGATACGGTTTACTTTCTTCAATTTAAGCACTTGGGAATGACCAAGGGGGAAGTTTACATATATCAATTTACTTTCTTCAATATCGTTATAAAATATCGGTTTACTTTCTTCAATTTAAGCACTTGGGAATGACCAAGGGGGAAGTTTACATATATCAATTTACTTTCTTCAATTTAAGCACTTGGGAATGACCAAGGGGGAAGTTTACATATATCGATTTACTTTCTTCAATATCGTTATAAAATATCGGTTTACTTTCTTCAATTTAAGCACTTAAGAATGTCCAAGGAGGAAGTTTACATATATCAATTTACTTTCTTCAATATACGATATCAAATATCGGATATCAATATCGTTATCAAATATCAGTTTACTTTCTTCAATTTAAGCACTTGGGAATGGCCAAAGGGAAGTTTACATATATCAATTTCCTTTCTTCAATTTAAGCACTTGGGAATGACCAAGGGGGAAGTTTACATATATCGATTTACTTTCTTCAATATAGTTATCAAATATCGGTTTACTTTCTTCAATTTAAGCACTTAAGAATGTCCAAGGGGGAAGTTTACATATATCAATTTACTTTCTTCAATATACGATATCAAATATCGGATATCAATATCGTTATCAAATATCAGTTTACTTTCTTCAATTTAAGCATTTGGGAATGGCCAAGAGGTAAGTTTACATATATATTGCAAACAAGTCTCACTGAGATATTCCAATATCTGTCGTTCTTAAGTAAAAGAGCGGGTGGCAGTAACTAACAGAAAACATGTTCAAAGCTACAAAAACAGTATACAATTTTACCATCTAATACAAGAGGAATAAATAGAAACTAAATAGAAATAACTGAGAAAAATTAAAAACAAAATTCCTATATAATTTAATGAATAGTCAAAAAAAGAGGCCAAATAAAGTAAGGAAAAATTATCTGAAAGACCATGGAAAGTTAAAATAAATAATAAATAAAAATAAAGACAAAATAAAGAAATAATAATAATAATAATAAACGTTTTTAAAAATAGCTATTTCAGTGGTGTCAAAGAATTTACTTAAGGTCAGGTTTACAATAGAAAATAGTAGGGACAGCTAATAACAGAAGAAGTAGAAAGAGAAGAGGAGAGTTAAGAGTAAAGGTTTTTAATACCACGCCAGTCTCATGAAAACCTGGGGAAAGGTGGAAGTGGAAGAACAGATTCAATGCCTTTTATCTTGAGAACAGTGGAGCTATTTAAGCAGATGCAACTGTTCATTCATCTGGGTCATAGTCACGTTCTGTAAACTTATCTTTCAAATGTTTAATGTAATGGCTGCAGTCTTTCAAAGTATTGCTAATGCTAGTATTGCCTTTCCTTCTTTTACTTGAAAATATAGTGCGTGCTTCATCCAAAATGTTTCATGTAAAAGGAGTGAAAAACTGTCATCTAGTTAGTTAATGATTTAAAGATGGAAAAGTTATTACAATTTTTTTTTTAAGAAATTTGAACAGATAGCAATACCTCTATTCTATTCTGGTGATAATACCTTACCCTGTCCAATGTCAGCCGATCTGTAATCTCTGCTTGGTATTCTATATATACGAGTTGATTTTTATGCTTCTCTTAGTTATAGACCAATCTATTCAAGACGTTTTTACTACTACTGAACATAACTGAGAATCTTATTTTTTAAGAAAGGTTAATATATCTTTTAAGCATGGGTATAGAGAATTATTAAAAAAATCATTCATAAAAAAGGTCCTCATTTTAAATGTCAAAGATCCCTTTACTTCTTTTATGATGAAATGAGTTAACTTTCATTGGATGCATAAGTAAGGAGGAAATTTTGTATATTAAAAAAAAATTAAGTATTTATTATTAAAAAAGTCTGAATTATGCATAAAAATATTTGAGACACTGTAAATTTTAAACTTTCTGATCAATATTTAATTAGATACAGTATTTTTAATATTGATCGGGTGGGCAGAGAAGAAATGAATAGAAGAGAATATATCTGTAAATTAGTTTCAAGACACTTTTTGCTAATTCTATGAAAATGTACATCTAAAAAGGAAGTTCTATTATTCGTTTGTATTTTTTTATTTATATTAAATGGATGAAACAGGTTATAAGAGTATCGAAATGGAGTTTAATATTCTAACGAGCTGGCTCGTTATAAATATATATAATATTAAATATATAAATATATTTATAAATTCATAAAACATTATCAACATACAGAAGCAATCTAGCATTATTATGCAGTATTTGTTAGAAGATTATTGTTATTCAGTAGCTACTTGTGATTATTCATTTAGTTAATAGTTTAATAGACAATAAGTCTATTAATTTTATTCTGTTTAGAACATCATAGGATGGTTTCAAACAAGCAAGTAAGACGTTCAGAGTTTTGTAAGTATATAGATAGATGGATATAGATAGGTTAAAACCTGTAATATGAAATAGCAAGTAGGTAATATTGAATTCAAGAAAGCAATGAGCTTTGATATTTAAGAGAAAAAAACAAGAATCAATAAAACTAAAACTCACAATTTCATTCAAAGCAGAAATCCAACAACTCTGCGAATTTTTATCCTAATCAGTGCTATCAGTCAACACAACTAACAACTTTTGCAAGGATTAATGTTAAACACTTTCACCCACAGCTGCCAGCTATTGACTCTTCCAAACAGTTAGCAATAATCTATGTTTTCAGTGACTACACTAAGAGGAATTTGATTTCAGTCACTTTATAGTTGCTGAAAGTGTGTCCGTTCATTAATTGACACTCACAGTTTCGAGTAAGCTACTTTCAAAGTACTAGCCGTTGGTAAAATCACAAAAACAAATAAGTTATTACTCAGTTAAATGTAATTCTCAATTCATTTCATTGTATCTCTCACCATTATCGTCTCTCATAACGTATAACAACTATAAGTAATAATAACTATATGTAATAACTATAATATAATATCTAATATTAATAAGTATTGTATACTATACTATAAATTATCAAACCACAATAAGAAAATGGGAAAACAAGACTAAGATCTTTCAACCGTAACAAGCGGTCTTCGTCAGAGTCAAAAACCCAACTGAAACACTAGATGCAGAGAACATCTGGTGAGGGGTTGAGAAGAGTGGGAGGGAAACATTGAATATATTGATTGTTATTTCACGTGTTTATGTCAAATCTTTTTAACTATACTATAAGTATAGTATAGTAATAGTAATATAGTATAATAACTATACGCTATAAGCAACAAATATTTGAAATTGTATATTGCTAGGTAATTGTTTGGAGCAAAAAAAAAAATTCTGCAACAAAAAGAAGTTTTATTGAACAGCTTGTTTTGAACATTTTCAGGAAAACAGAAAATTAAATACTAACTTTTTAGGATACAAGACGATAAATGTGGGATAGATTGTGTCGTTAGCCAGTCTGATAAAATACCTGTATTTAATATAAAAAAAAAATAACTTTCTGATATAACTATAAAAAATAACTATTCTGATAGAAGCAGGTAATGCTTTCAGATATTGATACTTCTTAGAACTTATAATAGAATTTTCAGAATTCACCTGAATTTATAAAAAAAAAAATAAAATTGTTAAGATGACACCTGTTAATATATCGAGAATGTATTTTTAACTCTAAACTTACTGTTTAAATATAAAATTATTTCAATTTATCTCTAAAAATTGTGGAATAGCTTAGCAATTTTATTTGAAAACACGATTTCATCCCCTCTCACGTCCATCATTTTTTTGAAATTCTTTTTTTTTTTTTGAAGAAAATACATACCTTGTTCATAGACCTACCAAACATTCCCTCTTTTTTTCTAGTCAATCATTTTTTAATCAAATTTTTTCTGAATAAATAAATTTGTAATTCTTCTGTACTGTTTATTTCACTTTGTGTGTTGCAACATCATAACCAGTTAATAATAGTGCCAATCTATTATTTATAGATAATATATTTGTAGTTACAGATGATAATATTTAATTTAATAGACATAGACATCTATTTAGATAGTAGATTAATCATTTGTTGATGTAAGCTTAAAATGAGAACAGGTTGCATGAAACGTACTTTCGTGAAATCTTTTATTATCTCTTGATTTTTCTTTGATTACACAAAACAGTTGAGTTAGTAAATGGCATCACAATAGCGTTTAGTTAGTACTGATACATAGTAAGATAAAATGATATGTGGTATTTGAAGGTTGAATACAACTCAAATAAAGTAAAATGCTAGATTGTGTTTTTTAATGATTAAATATCTGTAAAAGGTCATTTTGTTTCAGTTTTCATAAGAAATTAAATTAATGAAATAGTTTATATTTATTTTTACAACTGCTTAAAAGCGTCACAAAAGCAGTTTTTAGCTTAAGAGGTCATTTTATGTGCAATAGTAGTAATTTCACTCGTTTGGTTGCGTGAATAAGCAAAAGTTTTGATTATTTAGCCAAACATCAACCATTATGGTTTGACAATTATCCTATTCATTGTCCTTAGATGACCGTTTAGTGGGTGTATCAGAATTGGTCATTTTAAGTCAGTACTTGGGTTTATTGTAAACTTTGTGCAACATTGTTGTGCTGGAACTTTTCGTAAACCCAATTTGAATGAGGTTATTGAAAGCCATATTTTATTATATCGAGATGTAGCAACAGGGAACGAATTGCTACATGTAATTGAAAAGTTGTGGTAGATGTCATTTCAAGCAACATATGTCAATTCTCTATATGTGATTGAATTTTGAGGGGGTGTCATTTAGTTTCTATAGCACCAACCATCACTTGATTTAAACAGATGGGCTTTCATTTGTCAAGCACATCTAGAATTGAATGTATACACTCATTGCCTTTGTTTTAATAAGCACTAAAGAGCTGAAATTCTACATTAAAGCAATAGTTTGGTGATCTTTGGAAAACACCTGCATTATGTGACTATGACAACTAGTTCACTGCTAGCATTTGAACCCAAATCTGTTTTTTTGTATACTTTTTTTAAAAAAAAAATTTTTTTTTACTTACTCTCTAAGTTTTTTTACTTACTCACATTGGAAGTTTTAATACATTTATATATTCTAACAAAAGAGAGAGAAATATTTCAATACAATTCCTTAAGTTCTTTTTCTAATAGAACATGTTATAAAAAACAGCAAATGTACTTCATAAATAAAAAAAAGAAAATATAAATCTAAATATTTTTTGCTTTAAAGGTGTTTTTTAAAAAACTGTAATTGCTGAAAAAGTCTCTACAATTCAGTCTATCTTCAGTTATTACTTCACTTATATATTTGTCAACTTTTAACAAACACTTTCTTCAAAGCTTCAAAGAAGGATAAAATGTAATTATATTTTGCATAAGTTAATTTTATTCAATTTTATTATTACAGTAAAAAGTTATAGGATGCTGTATATCTAAATTATAGTCTTTTTTTACTTTACTATAAGTAAAGTATAGTGATCGTGAAAAAATTCGATCTCGAGATTTTGACGGAATTACATGTTTTGAGGTCCCAGAAGTCGTTTTATGACGTTTTTACGATGATGTCTGTGTGTGTGAGGGTGGGTGGGTGGGTGAGTGTGTTAGCATTGTTTTTTACCACGCTGCGGTCCAGAATCTTTGATGGATCAAGTTGATATTTGATATCAACAATATCAAAAGGGCCCACAAAAATGGGCCCCATAAAAAAGAAGATCCCTATTGTTTGGGAAGAATTATGCATGATGGGAAAGTCACTTTTTTTGCCAAAAACCGTTTTTTAGAAAACATTTATTTCTCCTAAACTGATAACCCTAGAGTTTTGAAATTTCGACATTATCTTTGAGGTTACAAATGCAACAAACGAAAAATATATTCAGAATTTTAAAACAACAAGAAATATTTTTTTTTTCAATAAAATGTAAAAATTTGGACTTATAATTCAATCTCAAACATTGTGAGAGCAATACAAGCCATACTGTTTGACGGATCAAAATGAAACTATGCCTATAAATAGAACATTATGTATTTGGAAAATGAGTTGAGATATTTTTTTTCAAAATTACATTCTCTAATGAGGCGTTACAGTACGATTTCTGTTTTCAGAAAATGTTTTTTTGACGCTAAACGGCTCATTAAAAACTAATGAAAATTTGATCAAAAATGGAACAAAAAAATAACAATTCATAAAAAAAAATCATGAAGTTTCAATTACGGGAAAGAGCAATAACACTATAAAAACTGTTTGTTTATCCTAGACTAAGAGATCACCTGCTATACTTGTCGAATTTTTTATATTTTTTTACATTATTTACATTGCCTTATAATTTTTTGAGTGAATCCACTGAGATAAAATTGATATTTATAAAGCAACAATTTAAATAGTTTATTGACTTTTATGAGATGTAAGAGAAATAATATTGTTACATGTAAAAAAATCACCGCCAGTAAACATAAATAAATTACCCTTGTCTTCCAAGGTATGATGGATTTGTCTCATAAAATGCTTTAATAAATCTATATATTGCACTCTTGAGCAAAACTTAATATCAGTTACAATTACATTATAATTGTGAATGTAGTACCTTTCCATGATATTGAAATGTAATGAATGGACTCTTTCCTCAAGAAAGAGGACTTATGTTTGTTGAGAAATATCCAGTCTTTTTTTACAATTCTAGTCTAATAGTTCATATTTATTATTTTCAAAAATTAGAAGCTCCCAACTATAAAAGATTTAAATTATATTGAATAGCTGGCTTTGACTTCGATTTGAGTATGTAAACTGGCTAATTACTAATATATTTTTTCTCAATATACATTCATAGCAAACTTATAACAGAGTATAGAAGGCAGGAAAAGGAGAACAATCACTCAGAAAAAATTCTTATATATGATATTTGACAAAAGGAAAGGAAAATGATCTTATTAAATACTAAGAAGCCATAAAATTCAATGTATAATAATTCTAAAAAAGACCAGAGAGGTAAAAGATAATTCAAAATGGAAATCTTTCGTTTAGAGATTAATACATGTAATTATAAATCATCTTAAAACAACATTTTTTCTTCGATGTTTATGATGTTTGTTCAGAAAAAATAAGGGTATTTTCCTGTTTTAAATTTAAAAATTTTACTTTAATATTTAATATAGAAGGATGTCAAGTAAACGATGTAAGAAATCCACTGGCTATTTGAACAAAAGCCATGTTCTCTTGTAGGAGAATATTTCGTATCAAGAAATGTTCACTTTGGTTTTTCAAAAATGTTATTACTGCTGTAGTTATACTAATGAAATTACTTGCATCAGCTGTGTGATGTACAAAAATAAGCTTATATATTGATATATCCTTCAATCACTATCTGTACTACCTCAGGAATGAAAGACTAATAATCATATCCCATTTAGATGTTTACATTATGCTTAAATGAGACGTTATATAATATTATACACTCAAGAAATTTGATATTAAGTTACTTATAGTAAGTTGAGTGTAGGCCACTCCAAATTTTTTAAATAGTGATAATAATATATTAAAATGAACTTGTGGAATAAAATTTATTGATTTTAGACATTAATATATTGGATAAACAGATAGGACCTTAAGACAGCGATTTAAAGTTCATATTCATGATTTAATCAAAGAATAAATAAACGAAAGAAATGGTCAAATTTTTAAAACAATAAAAATGTATTTTTTTTTTAGAAAAATGTAAAAATCTTGATCTATGATTGCATGTCGAAGCTTTAGAGAAGGGAGAAATCATTATGTTGTAAATTGGTTTGGTATTTTTTTTACTTATAGTAAAATTAAGTGCAGGCTGTTCCAGATTTGTTACAATGATATACGATTTGGTACAAATAAAACGAAAACTTTATAGTACGGAATTGATCAAATTAAATAAAGCCAGTAAAACAAAATTCCTCTTATCAAGCTATAAACTGGGTGAAAAGAACTTTTTAAAATAGTTGAATTAAATATAAATCATAGGTCTCGATTTAGTCTAAAAATGATGATTCACGCAGAATGAAGTCCCTTCATTTCCCGCCAACAGTACTTAATGCGCATGTCTTTTCTATCGTATGATTATTTCAACCAATTATAGGCTCTCATTTTTCACGTCATTTTAATATTCAATTACCTTGCTATTCGACGTCCATTTTATTTGTAACAGATTGAAATTAATTCAAATATGGCCTTATTGAGAAATTTAGTTTAATACCTGTGTTTAAAGGATTACATTAATTGAAAAATTTAGTTTAATATATGCTTTAAATATGAATTTACATTGATTAAATGACAATGCAAGAATACAGAGGCTGTTGAACATCATTATTAAAGTCAGTGGAAATATTTTATTAATTTTCTTTTCAATATCACAAGTGCATTACTTGTTCTTTTGACTATCTACGTTTGTCTAGTAATATTGTATTTTGACCATCATTTATATTATTTTTATATCATTCTTATTTTGATAATTCTTATATAGTTTTATACAATTTATTTTTATTTTTCCTTTACCAGGAAAATAGAATACTTTATAACCACCATGTATATAATGCAAAAGTTCACCGTGTGAGTTTTTTGGGCTCAACGAATTTGTCAAACTGAATCAATATGATTATTTCTATAAGAACATTCAAGAAACATATTTTAATATCTTTGTAAACAGTTATTTAGTGTATTAGTTATACCTCTTTTTTACAATTTGCCATAGTAATTTCTGGCCTTAAATAATGTTATATCTTATTTTTTTTCTCTTTTTCTGTATTGTTGTTTTTAAATTATTTACTTTATTACTATGAATGGAAGCTGTATTTGACATCATACAAAGAATTTAAACTCTGTATCTAGAAACCCTTGATCACATTATATCTGTATTCGAAGCAATCATCTCAGAATGGGCAAAGATTTCTGTCAACTCATACCTAAAACTATAGAAGTGAGGAATACTTCTCCATTTACATTTATGAAGGTCATTAATGAACATAAAATCTGACGTTAAAGTGAGTGATAACAATGGCATGACAGCAGTATGTCACATACTATTACAACAGTATGACTGTAGAGCCTACGAGTCCAATGAGTTCAGGTCCTCAGTTTAATCATTTTTATCAGATGTCACTATTCTAATAACTAATAAAGCGATTACACTCAAATCTAAACAAATGACACATATTGATTAAACGTAAAGAGCACAAAACATCAGTTGGTGCTTAATGTGTTTGTTATTATGTTTACTTATAGTAAAGTTGGAGTGTAGGCCACTCCAGATTTTTTTTTTAGTAATGAGACTGTAATGGATAATTATAAGAAGAGATTATGTAAGTTTGTTATGTAAATTAAGGCTGTTTTTGAATATTTAGAAATCTGGTAGACTATCTTCTTTAAAACCTCGTTTTAATGAGATTCTGCGTCACACAAATATGATGTTATCACGCAAAACACAATGTTGCAGACACGATAAAACCCAACAGTTGTTTGACTTAGAGAGTTTATGTTAACACTTCACTGCTATATAGTATTTAAGAGTTTAAAATTCAAATATCAGTAATTTTTTTTGGTTTATTAAAATTTGTTTTTCCTTTCTCTAATAAAATTTTGTTTTAATTTTTCTTTACTCACACGATAATTTTACCAATGTTAATCCTGTTCAATACACACTGCCGTTAACATAAGAAAGTATTGATTTATATTTGACATAATAATCAAAACAATTGCATTAACAAGGTAAATATTTTATGCAACTATACACTTTTAATTCTATGTTCACTTTACTTACTATAAGTTAAATAAATTATGCATGAAACAAGAAAAATATTTTCATATTTTAACCCATATAAACGTTCTAAAGTCCCTTGAATAAATTATTAAAGTTATTTGAATAATTTATATGCTTTTTTTTACTCTGCATGAGTGGTTATGACTAAAGTGTTTTCAAAAAAACATAGAACAGAACGTTTAATGGACATTTAATATTAAATGAAAATGACAGATATGCTGTAAATAGCTGTATAGTATTCGGGCAACATTGAGTGATGGGTAGTTCAATTTATTGACCATTTTCTGTCTTTTAACAACTTTGACAGTATTGCAGCTAGCTAATGACAGATTTACTTTGATCTGAACGGCATAGTTGCATATCACTAACGTAAAACACCTGAAGTGCTTTTCTAACAGTGGAACCTTGTACAAATTACAAGCGTCATATCCAGTACAGTGAACTGCAAACAACTGTGATTAAGATTCTAAAGTATGGTTTTTTTTAAATATAATTAAGCAGGATATAATATCATTCGTAATAACGATAATTATAATGTAAAACTACCCATTAAATCATTATCTCTTGGTTGTCTCCAATAATTAAATAGAAGTACTTATGAATTAGTACAACTAATATACAATATTATTGAGCAAGTTCTATGGATAAAAACATGATGTTTCAAGTGTTTGAGAAAAAGGAATAACAGCTCTACCTCAAGACAAAATCGGGACTCATCAGAACCACTTATCTCCTTCTGTTCTATCTGGCAGCGCCAGTATTATCATTAATAACTCTCTGTTATTTGACCTTGATTAGGAAGTCTTGCTTAGTGTTTCTATTCAATTAATTAATTCAAGGGTTAATATAGGCTTTATCGAGAAACACCTAATGATTAATCAATAAGAGATTATGTATTTACACATTCTTGTTAGCTAAAATAGTATTCAATTAGTAATACTGGGTGTTTCAGAAATCCTGGATACATTTTGACATTGAATATCATGGAAACTATTAAGGATATTAAAACGCAATTAGTAAATTCAGAAAGCTTGTAATCTCATTTTTCACATAGAATATTCAAAGATGTTATGTGGCAATTAGTTCAGTGGCTCAATAGAGGACAGACCAGCGTAAAAAAAGAAATCGCACTGGGAACAATCTAAATGGTACATACTGTAGGGGAAATCGCAGGAGGTGCTAGAAGAACAATGATAGGTATTATTGTTGAGCAGGGAATCAAAGACAGGTTTTATGCTAATAAGAGGACAAGTTTAAGAGCCACGACGTTCATCCCCCCCCCCCCCCCCTATAATAAAAGTATTCATGCTAAATGATAAGAAAAAAATATTTATGGAGTTAGTTATGCTCTCAACATCCAATAATTTTGATGTTATCAGCATAAGATATTAAAGATATTTGAAAACTGTATGATAATTTGTAAAATAAATAAACAATTGTTTTCAATAATGACTGTGTAATAAATAAGTATCAAAATCATTAAAACAATTATTAGTTTCTATAATGTATTATATGATATTATAAATAACATATTCTGAGGTAAAATGGATAAACCAACAAAAGTCTCCACACAAATGAAGTTTTATTCAACGCGTTTCGAACACTTTGTGTTCATCATCAGGAAGACACGAAACGCGTTGAATAAAACTTCATTTGTGTGGAGACCTTTGTTGGTTTATCCATTTTACCTCAGAATGAGTAAATACCACACAATTACGGATTGCACAACTAATGATTTATATATAACATAAATAATTAATTTAGAGGTAAATACGAGAATAAGGGAGAAAATATAATATTAAAGAATTAATCCTTATTAATGATTCAATATTTTATTTTTGTTGAATTAGTCTCAATTATAATCATGTTTACTAGATTGTAGACTATAATCTTTATATAATCATCTGCAGTTGTAATTGTATTTACATAAGGTAGACTTTGAAGATTGCATTGAAGGATAATTGTCTGGGATGTCATCACAAAAATAGATTCTGAACATGATGGTTCTGGTGTATTTGCTTTGATTAACATAAGCAAATTGTTATTTATATGTCGTTTATTACTCATTACGTTTTATGTTAATGATTATTAATGTGTTAGTATTTTCCAAATTTGTTAAAATATCTTTAATGGTAGAGGGTCTTTCACAGAAAATGTTCAGGTATTAATTCAAGGAGCAAAAACCATTCGTTCATTTACAAGGTATGTGCAAACTTTATGGCAACCACTTTGTTTTAACAAAGTTTTTTCACAAGGGATGTGCAAACTTTATGGCAATACTTTAAGCTACTTTGTTTTAACAAAGTAACTTATTGTATACCAAAATCATAAATTAAATTATTCAATTAAAGAAATATAATTTTTAACATTAGAAAATAGTATAAAAGTTGTCATAACAAATGTAAAAGCAACCTCGTCAAGTACTTCGACTTGAAATCGTCTTAAAAATGTTGTTTAAGTAACACCCTAAACAACTTTATTTTGATTTTTACATAAAAACTTTTAGTGACTATGAAATCAACAAATCCATCAAACATAATTTCATAATTTATCTTAATGACCATACCACTTCTAAATTGATTTAAATTTTATTTGTTCACAACATAATTTAAACCTGTACTCTTAGTCATAATGCAGTCTTTTTCTACCCAGTTTTTAATTGTACTTTAGAACAGATTTTGGTCTGTATATTACCAAAATTATCAGTTCTTCTCAAAAAACTTGTCACGCTATAACTTCCTAGAAAAAATTCTCATTTCTGTCCTCTCACTGTATGCAGCTATCTCATCCTAAATTTTTTCTTAAACAAGTGTTTGAAATGAATTATGCAATACAATTTATTATAATTTTGGTATAATTTTTAACAATGAGTAAATAATAATTAGAAACTGACTTCTGACCTAAGGGATTAAATATTTCCACTCGGTATGACTAAGGAGGGGCTTACGAAATACTTAAAGGAAACAAATGGTACTAATAAACCAGAAAAGCGTTATACATATAGAAGTAAATGTAGCGTTATAGAACTCAGGTATGATAAAATGTTCATGCTAATAATCCTGATCCTCCTTTTCTAGCGAATGTGAACAAGAAATTCATAATATATCTTCGAAAGATTTCAATATTTTCTAATACAGGAGAGAGAGCTCCTAGTGAACCAATGGTATGCCTTATTATAAAATTGAACTCTCTACCCAATTTGTGTTGCAATTATCATTTAACAAATTAATAATACAAACATATTAATAATAACAAACTAATAGCTGTATATTAAAGTAGGGGTTAGGTAGCTGAAGAAGCTGTTAACTACAGAAAAGAAGCTCTAGAAAGAGCCAAACCTTATTTTCTTCCTTTAAAGATATTATTATAATTCAAATTGTAATGAAACGTTTCATTTTACATGAATAAAACAAAATAGAAAAAAAATCTATGTATATTGCATTTTTGTTGTTATCAATAGAAATGAGATGATTAAAAGAAGAAAAATGTGAGAATACTATAAAGTATATCTGGCAATGAATTTATGTTTCTATATATAAATATATATAAAAACATGATTTTCATATGAAATATTTAATTTATAATTTAATATTTAAATAACAGTCAGATGTTAGTTGATGGTATATACGGGTATGTTTATTTTGTCTGTTAGATAAGCATAGCAAATTAGTATATTAAATATCTATTTCTATAAACAAACGTGTTCTATTTCAACAACTATATTCTCTCTCCGTATTTTGTAAAATATATGTAACAAACTTTTAATATAAACACCTGAAATTATAATGGGTACCTATTACAAAAGTTATAATTTCAAATAGAATAATATCCTCTAAACCAAACAACCATTCTTCCACAGAGTTCGAAGGTCAGTTATTTTGGTAGAAATCGTTTAGACAAATTTCCATTTCTAAGTTCAAAATATGTATATATTATATAATATATAAAGAATTCACATAAACACGTGAAATAGTTGAGTTTTCACAAGCCGACCTCTGACGAAGACCACTTGTTACTGTTGAAAGATCTTAGTCTTGTTCTCCCATTTCATTTGTGGTTTGATCAATATATTAGATAATATATATATATATATATATATATATATAATATATACATATAGTATATATATATACATATATAATTTTAAACACAATACGAAATTCAGAAAAAAAACGATAATGTTTCAATTAAAATAGCTGGACTTGTTCAAAATCAAACTTCAACTGAAACAACCTAACTTACCAGCCGTGACTTGCTTTAGTTTATGTGTGATTCAGATAATAACCAGTTAATATTCCTCAATGATCTTCGTTCTATTTATGAATTTCTTGTTTTAGTTTAGTCGTTGATATATATATGTTTCGGTCGGTGGACACTTTCACGTCTCCACTCCTGTATTCCTTTTCCTTTTCTTACCTCTCCTGAAGACGGCAAGATATATGTAGAAAAAGACTCCATATGATTGGGAATAGTAAGTGTTAGTCTCTCTTTTTTTGTTTGCTAGTGATAACTTTAATTATATATATATATATATACCTTTCGATAAAAATTGAATCCAAAACAGATAAATAAACTTCAAAATAGTTAAAAAACCAAGAGAGATTTAAAAAACCACACTTACAGTCTCTAATTGTCGGTTTGATTCGTCTTCAGGAGAGATAAGAGAGGGAAGCCAAACGACTGGTATTGAGATAGTTGGTGACCAAAAATGTTACCCCATACGCACCTTGTCACAGAGAATAAGATAGACAACATTCACTAAAGTATATTCGATATGCAATATGAAACAATAATATACCCGGGCACGTTAGCAGCATTGTTGGTCCCCAACTATCTCTGTACCAGTGGGTTTTGTTTCCCTCTGTTATCTCTCCTCAAGACGGTTCAAACTAAAAATTAGAGGCTGTCTGGCAAACTAAAAAATCTGTCTTTTCTCTTGAAAACAGATTGCCCGAAAATTTGTTTTTCTTAGGGGTATTTTCTTTCTCTTTTTGTTACTCTTCGTCGATGATGAACTCGTTTATATATTTTTATATATATATATATATATATATATATACATTATTTTAAATGACACCAAATTTAGCTGATACCTGTTTCTTAACAAGTTTCTCAATTTTTCTAAATAACACTCTCGTTATTTCGTCTACACAATAAAGTACATCTCCTATGGTCGACATGTTTCGAATGATCAACATTCACGTCCTGATGATGAATGTTGATCATTCGAAACATGTCGACCATAGGAGATGTACTTTATTGTGTAGACGAAATAACGAGAGTGTTATTTAGAAAAATTGAGAAACTTGTTAAGAAACAGGTATCAGCTAAATTTGGTGTCATTTTCAATAATGTGTATATCAAGGAAGGACTGCTACCAAAATTTACGAAAATGTATATATATATATATATATATATATATATAAGATTTCACCTAAACACGTGAACCAACAATCAATTATCAAACCACAATATGAAATGCAAAAACAAGACTAAGATCTTTCAACTGTAACAAGCAGTCCTCGTCAGAGTCAAAAACCCAACTCTGGGATTTGACTCTGACATCAGTTGGAGTATTGACTCTGGTGAAGACCACTTGTTACGGTTGAAAGATCTTAGTCTTGTTTTCCCATTTAATATTGTAGATTGATCAAATATATGTATATATATATAGGCAACTCACCACAAATGAATGAAGATGGTCGCTCAGAGGTTTCGTCGTCAGAGAGGACGACGTGAAAACGAAAGACCTCAGAGCGACTATCTTCATGCATTTGTGGTGAGTTACCTGAATATTTATATCACGTGTTATTGTGACAATTGTAGATATATATATATATATATATAGGTTGTGTGTGTGTAATTCTGTGTGTCTAAATGTGAGTGTATGTCTGTGTCCGTATTTGTTACATTCAATTTAGCCTATAGAAGGTTAATTATTATTATTTCAATAATTAGGGTCATTTCTTGTTATATATGCACATCATGGTGTGTTCTTTCCAAGTCATGACCTATTTTTTTCAGGTTCCAAATTAGATCGATTGAAACATTATAGATAATTTGCTAACAGTTTATTGAAATAAATTATAAAATCTATATTAGTCTTTGACTTTCAATTTTTCAAATTGATAACTTTTTTATCTTTTTTTAAGTGATATTTATCTTTATTTTGTTTCCTAAACTTTCAGACATTGAATATGCCATATCATATAATGGACGTTTTGCTTACCTGCATCATTACATTGACATGCACGTTAATAGTAATATATTTTTTATATTAGTTTGCCTTCGTTTTCTATGTCCTATTAGAATCTTTAAAATTGCTCAATTATCTGAACTAAATCATTTTTTAAACTTTTTTTACTTTACTATAAATAAAGTAGGTATAGTGATCGTGAAAAAATTTGATCTCGAGATTTTGACGGAATTACATGTTTTGAGGTCCCAGAAGTCGTTTTATGTGGGTGGGTGGGTGGGTGAGTGTGTTAGCATTATTTGTTACCACGCTACGGTCCAGAATCTTTGATGGATCAAGTTGATATTTTACACAAAAATGGGATCTATAATGTAGATGATCCCTATTGTTTGGGAAGAATTATGCATAGCGGGAAAGTCATTTTTTTTTGCTAAAAACCGTTTTTTATAAAATATTTTTTTCTCCTAAACTGCTAACTGTAGAGTTTTAAAATTTTGGCGTTATCTTTGAGGTTACAAATGGGAAAAACGAAAAATACATTCAGAATTTTAAAACAACGAGAAATATTTTTAATTGGAATTAAAAATTCCAAAAAAATGTAAAATTTTGACTTATAATTCAATCTCAAAGCTTGTGAGAGCGATACAAGCTATACCAATTGGCGGATAAAAACGACGCTATGCTTAAAAATAGAACATTCTTTGGAGAATGATTTGAGATAATTTTTTTCTCTAAATAAAAAAACTCTAGCATGCCATAAAATTTACAGTATAATAGTTTTTTAAAAGAATAAAAATGTAGATTTTATTCAGAATTTAAAAAAATTCTTTTAAAAATAAATGAAATTATCCTACATCTTAAATTAAAAATGATCTGAAAACGACATTTTTTCTCACATGTTTATAACATTTTAGACAAAAACTTTGTCATGTTTTTAAAATACTAAAAACATTTTCAAGTTCTAAATGGGAAAATTTCTCTTAAGTATTAAAGTAGAAGGAGGTCAGATAAACAATGTAAGAGTTCCACGGGCTATTGGAGCAAAAGTCATGCTCTCTTGTTTGAAATTATTTCGTATAAGCAAATTTTCACTTTGGCTTTTCATCATGTTATTACTGCTGTAGTTATACTAATAATTGTATACCCATTATTTCTGTGACATACAATAAAGGCTTATCTATTGATAAGTGGATCAATCACTATCTATACTACCTCAGGAATGAAATACTAATAAACATCTCAGATTTAGACGATTATATTTTGCTTAAATGAACCTTTTATATTATATACCAAAGTAGTTGGATATGAAGTTTACTTATAGTAAAGTTGAGTGTAGGCCACTCCAGATTTTTTTATATATTGATAGAATCCTTCTGTTAATTTCCCTTTTCATCTAGTTCGAACCGTTATTATTTTCATCATCGCTCATCACTCATTTCAGGATTGAGGTAAACAAATTATTTACTTAAATGAGTGAGTGTTGAGTTAACCATCACCTTTTATGTTAGTTTGACATAAACAATTTTGAGCAGTAACTAGGAATGCAATCTTATTTGTAAGTTAATATCTACGGATTATGTGATTACTTAACGAGATTAATGGTCTGTTAAGATAATTATGACGGTCTGTTACATTTTACGCCACTTTATAGAACTATGACTTCAAAGATAAAGAACTATCTTCGGAGACATTGTGAAAAATTAATCAATGTGCTAGAACTAACGCAATGAATTCAACTTCTAAAAGTCTGTGAAACATACAAGACTCAGATTTCAAATTGTGTGCTCCAACCATCAAGGAAAAGTACAGCCAAGGATTTTCGGAGTAGAGAAACTTCTATGAATATAAATATACGAACACAAGAAAATGAAGACGATTTATATAGAGCCAGAAGGGAATTATTTGGATAGATAAATGTGATATAATAATTTTTCTTAGAAGCTCAATCAATACCTGTTAATCCCGCCTGTGATATGGCTTCGCTAGACAATTATCATAGATTTTACGACACAAACTTTACTATTACCATGGTAATAGTTAACAAAAATGTAATAATAAATAATAATTCTACTATTCAACTAACAAATGGTGTTCGTATTAACTTTCAAGAGAAATGTAAGTTTGTAAAATCGGTTGATTGTAAGGGCGCGACTAGCCGTTTTTAATTCTAATATAGTGCAATCAGTTATTATGTGGTATTTACTCATTGTAGGGTAAAAATCTAATGAAATGGTCTCCACATATAAACATTTTCATGATATAAACAACGCGTTTCGAACACGTAGTGTTCTTCCTCAGGCATTAACTAAGGATGAGTGCCTCTGAATAAGACCATTTCATTAGATTTTTACCCCACAATGAGAAATGTAAGTACTTAAAAAATGTTGTTAATTAAATGTATATATTTAATGAATTTGAAACTCTTACCGCATTTAGGAAAAGAGATGACCCAAATATCATCTGGTTTAACCTTGAAGTCTAAAATTCTTGTTAGGTATTTGGGGAAGTCCTTGGGGACGATGAGGCCAGAGGGAAGCATTCTCTTCTCTGCTGCAGGCATAAGCTCCTTGAGGCAGTGCTCCTTTATGTAGTCCACAACTGGGTCCACCAAGTCCTCGGCCTTTTCCATTCTAAAACAAAACTTTTATTGTAATTATTAAACGTCTAACAGAAAAAAAAATTATTTTAATCATGTAAAAGAAACTTAAAAATGTAATATTTGTTTGAAGTAATTACAACAACTCCGATCTGTTTCATTAGTTTGATTAAGGCATGCTTACTCGTTAGCTAATTAAGCTACAAAGTACTATGGGCAACATTTTGTATCTAATTAAAATATTCAAAAAGTTTACTTCTGGTATATTAATAAAAAAAATTAAACTCTATTAAATTAACGTTGTGTCGCACTTTGTTATTTAATTAAGGATAGAATCATTTAATTAACTTATCCAAAGAAAAAAAATAATGATTTTTTTTAGACAGCTTTCACTTTTACTTCGAAAATATATTTCACCGTGTTTCATCCTAATTATATTATGCCCGAATTTCTAAAGATATACACACTTCCTACTGCCAACACTAACTCAAAATTATAAGCTTTCCTAATGCTGTATATGTTTACATCTGATTTTCATAAATATCATTCACCTCCCTTGTAATAAGAAGATAATAAAAGACCCGGTTTTCTGGCTTATTCACAAATGTGATGCTATATTACGCTTTGTTCCTATAATTCTATAGAAGTGATGACTGTACTTGACAGGTCCTTGAAATGCAGAATGAACTCTTATCATCGAGGAATAGAATTAAATCCGTTCATGCTGTAACAGGATAACCTGCCCTTTACCTTCTTCAATCTCTGTAAACTTATTAGGACCCTCAATCCCATTGAAGAAATAACATAGTCGTTTATTTTAGTATAGTTTATTACTGTTTAATATACTTTAATTATCCTTGAATATATGTTTATTTTGAGTGTTTAAAATCTGTAAGACACCTGTCTATATATAGATTTAGTTATATATTTGGTTACATTCTTCGTCTCTGAGGACGTAGATTAAAGAGCTTATTATCCCTTTTTATTTTTGTTTTTTTTTTTTCATTAATTACGAGGAATATATAGCTACAGTCCTTCATATAAACATATATTTAACAAATATATGTCAGCTTTTTTTTTTGATAAGTTCTTTTACATGTTGTTTGAGTTTCAGAAAAAATTCTTCTTGTAAGGCCATTTTAATCCAAAAACTAGTTCACTAAGGTTTTTTTTATTTGATTTTTCTGTATGTTTCACCTGGTAAAAATATGCAAGTCACTCTACTAACTACAGAGAGAAAAATAACTAAAAAGGACAAATAAAAGCAAATAAAAATAACAGAAGGAGAAGAATAGTAAATGAAGCAATAACCAATTTAAAAAAAATAATAAAATAAAATAAAAAAATAATTTAAAAAAAAAATAAATAAATAAATAAAAAAAATTAAATTAACGGTACAAGTTGAGGCCAGGAGGAGAGCGAGCTTTGAGAAGACAGATAATTGCCTCCTCTGAAGCTCTTAAAGTAACCCGAGAAGACTGAACAGGGATATGATTAAGGACTTGGACCCGGAAGCAGTGATTAAAATCCAGTCCATGGGAATTAGAGTCGATAGCAATAGGGAGGTTTTGCGTTGACCAACGGAAGCCCTGTGACCATTCATACGTAATTTTGGAAAGAACACACAGAATAGAAATCACTGAACTCACTACTATATTTTGATGTCCTCATCGTCAGGAATAGATGTGAATCGCTTCAACGGCTGATAACGACTCTACCTTGATATATGTATATATATATATATAAAATCCCTTTATATGTATATATATATATATATAAAATCCCTTTCTGGACATTAGTCCTTTCCTGCGCTTTCACCCTTTTAAAATACCACTCTTCCCTCCCACTCTTCTCAACCCCTTACCAGATGTTCTCTGCATATAGTGTTTCAGTTGGGGTTTTGACTCTGAGTCTTGCTTTCCCATTTTCTTATTGTGGTTTGATCATTGTATATAAATATATATATATATGCATATTTTTTCTATAATTTACCGCACTGTAAAGTAAAATAAAAACTCAATTCTCTACCTCTACTGAAGTTTGATTTTTAAAAGGCTTATATTCCTATTGAGTTTCCTGTATGATATTCTCGCTAAGAGAATTTCTGGTTTTCCTTCCAAAGTACCATTACTTGTATTTATTTGATGAGATTTAAAGCAACCTTAAGCAACATATTTGATAAATGTTACTTTTTATTATTTTATAAAAAGAAAAACAAGATTTATGAAAGCCTTCACCTTCAGATGATTTATAGTCAAACTGTGAGCTATAGACGACGTAAAGTCTAAGGAGTACTAACTCCATTACGATCTAGGCAAGCATTAGGACGTCATGATCTCAGTAAGCGAATTTCATCTATATCTGCTTATTGCCAGTAAAGTTCTCATGTAGATATCATTCTTTTTATTCGCCATAATATTCAAACTATCCTACCAACTATACCAAGACATAAATTTCTTCCTTCTCCTAAATGACTCCATTTCAAACTAGAACGTTATGAATGTTTCCAATCGAATTATATACATTAATTTCTACTATTAATGCAAAAAAGGATTGAGAGAAACGAAATATGATTTAATAATAATTCAATAAATGATATATTTTGCAATAATAACGTATGATATTTTGTGTAATAATCATTTGAAATAAACTTTAATACGAGGTGTGTAAATAAAGTAGTGAGACTGATTTTTTTTTAAATTTTCTATTCAAATATAGTTACAATGTGATATTGTCACCTTCAAAATAGTTCCCTTCGGAAGCCACACAGCGCTGGAGACGGTCCTTCCAATCATTGTAGCATTGCTGGAACTCGGATTCTGGAATGGCCTTCAGCTGGTCGGTTACAGCAGTTTGTATGTTTTGTAGTGTCCCGAAATGAATTCCCTTGAGGTGATTTTTCAATCTCGGGAAGAGGAAAAAGTCACAAGGACTCAAGTCTGGTGAATAAGGAGGCTGAGGAGCAACAGGAATGTTTTTACTGGCCAAAAACTCGTTTATTGAGATGGCAGTGTGACAGGGCGCGTTGTCGTGATGCAACACCCACTTGTCTTTGATGTTTGGCCGCACACGAAGGACTCTTTTTCGAAGTCTTTCAAGGACCTCACGGTAGAAGTGCTGATTAACCGTTTGGCCTTGTGGCACAAACTCTTTGTGGACGATTCCGTGGCTATCAAAAAAACAAATCAGCATGCATTTGATTTTCGACTTGCTCATGCGTGCTTTCTTGGGCCTTGGAGAAGTCGCAGTGTGCCACTCCATGCTCTGACGTTTCGTTTCTGGGTCGTACTCAAACACCCATGACTCGTCACCAGTAATGACACGTTCAAGAAAACGGGGATCATTTTCAATTGAACCCAAAAAGTCAAGACTCCTTCCCTTTCTGAGATCGTTTTGGTCTTGGGAAAGGTTTTTCGGAACCATTTTCGCACAAATTTTTCTCCAATTCATTGGTCAAAATGTGATGAACGGAGGTGTGATTCAAATTCAACTGTTCCCCGATCATTCTGACTGTCAAGCGTCGATCTGAACGCACAAGGTTCCGTACTCTGTTGACATTTTCATCGGTGTTTGCACTTGAAGGCCTTCCGCTTCGTGGTTCATCTTCAATCGACTCTCTTCCTTCTGAAAATTCCTTAAACCACCGAAAAACCTGTGCCCTTGATAAAACACGTTCTCCATAGGCCTCCTGAAGTTTTTCAAAAGTTTCGGTTGCATTATGTCCAAGTCTGAAGCAAAATTTGATTGCACACCGCTGCTCAACTTTGAAGTCACTCATTTTTAAAACGCTCAAGAAAAAACCATTTCACGAAAACCAACGCTACGGACAAACAAATGACTGTGGCGAGTTCAGATTCATACTGGAGGCGCATCACACGTGCACCTGACGCTACTCAAGGCCACGCGTCTCCAGCGTTGCCAGATCGAAAGCGACGTTGCCAGTCTCACTACTTTATTTACACACCTCGTATATTGAATTAAACCAGAGAGGTGAGGACTGTAATGATATGAGTAAAAATTTATAGTTAATATTCCTTCCAATGCATCATTCAACTTTTTTGACATAATACAATAAACATGAATATAACAACAATCATACAGAGGACCTTTTTGGACATTTTACTTATGGAACAGTAAACATGTAAATTGCCATAAAATGTGACAATCATTATCTAACTTCTTACGTTATAAAAGTCTAGAAGCAATTCATACTATTCTTTGGTATAGAAATTACGTTTTTCTCTATAATAATGGTGTCTTAATTTAATAAATAAAGGTAATGCTAAAATTAATATTGCTATTATTAATAAAATAATTAGGCATATTTTTTTATAAATATACATCTAAACGTACTTTGACACTTTTCAATTCAAAGCCATGCATTAAATTTGAATATAATATGAACATGTTAAAATGAAACTATAAGATAAAATCAACAAATAATTTGTACTAACAGATATAAAGTTACATATGAATTTATCAATATTGATAAAAGTATTGACCGTGGTTTAGAAACAAAACTAAAGTTTATCGGGACTCGGTCAGTTCTCCAGATTCAAATTAAACTCTCAGTGGCAACGTTTCGGTTTTTATTTAAAACCTTTTTCATAAGCCTAAAAAACAAGGAAATAGTAAGAAATAATTCAATCATTCAAAAATCAAATATACATAAAAAGTGCAATTAGTTACAATTAGGAAATTAGAACAGAAATTTAGGTTAGAGAGAGAACTTACAGAAGTATAAATTTTGAAACAGAAAAACTAATTGTTACATTACAAATTATTTTACAAAGAAAAATAATTTGTAATGTCACACTAAGTTTTCTGTTTCAACATTTATACTTCTGTAAGTTCTCTCACTAACCTAATGTCAAAATGTCTTTTGTAATTTCCTAATTGTAACTGATTGAACTTTTTATGTATGTTTGATTTTTGAATGATTGAATTATTTCTTATTATTTCCTCTGTTTTGTAGGTCTATAGAAAAGGTTTTAATAACAACCGAAACGTTGGCAATGAGAGTTTAATTTGAACTTGAAGAACTGACGGAGTCCTGATAAACTTTAGGTTTGTTTATGAATTTATAAGCTGGAAGTCAGAAACGAATTTTAATAAAAATTTTTAGTAATTAAAACACAGATCTTAATTGTATGAATATAATAAATCCGAAGGCATAAAATATTACTAATTTATAATTGGATCAAGTGTTAAAATGAAATTTCAGCATGAAAAACTCGATTCACTGAGAACTGAATTTGAGGTGTAAACAAATCACAATCCTCAGTTGTCACTTTTACACTTTTTAACAATTTCTTATTAGATGAAGAGAGAAAGAGAGAAAAATGTGTCCCATAAAAAAAAATGACTATATCATTTCTGATTTTCTTACAGTATCTATTAATTTACTATGAATAAAGTATTAAATTTAGCCTAAAAATGCTTGTGTATGAAACAAATTTGATGAATTTATTACTGGAAAAGGAAATAGTTTATTGAAAGTACAATTAATCAGCAGGAATCTCGGAGAGTACGTTAAGCAGTCGGTCCCGAGACTGTACGATGTCAGATACTCGATAAAGATCTCTATACTAAATACAATTAAATTAGGCAAAAATGTAGGACTCCAAAAGTAGAATGTTCATTTATGACATAACAAAGGGTTATTGCTCGGATTATGTTTGCTCTCTTGTGAAACTGCTATCGATTTGCTGCTATCAACGAAGATCTTTGATGCAGCATCGAAGATTGCTGCTATCGATGTGAAAATTATAATTGCTAACTAATTAATAGCAATAATTACAATTATAATTAGTTTCATTATGAATAAAGTTCGATAGAAAAAATGAAGTCATATAATGAATTTTCTATGAGTTTGATTATATTTGAATCATAACGATAATATGCTCACGTGGAAGCAAATGTAAATTAATAAATTGATTATCAACGTTATGATGATAACATTATTTATAGTGAAGTTGGGTGTAACCAACTCCAGATTTTTTAAATTGATACTGTCTTGGACGTTATCTGGTTGTAGCGTACTGGTTCTTAAATGTGAGATTTAGATTGAATTTTTTGTCAATACATTAGGTTTTTATGAAGGTAAATGGACAGGGTTACTACAATCCGACAAGATGCTTGTACTGAGTACCTATCAAATATGCTGGTCAACTAATGCGATTCACTTGAAATAGCAATAGTGGAGTCCGTATGGTCAACCGTATGGCTTGATAATGTCCATATGGTCAGGAGGAAATGATGTGGACGTCATGTGCTGAGGACCTGCTTGATTGAAAAAAGGCCGTATCTGGTCTTGACGTCATGGACATTCAAAGCCTGCCCCCTCAAAAATCAAAATCACAACCACTACTATTGATCACCGCATATTTAACCAAATCATAGAAAAACAATAGTTGACTATCTTCTTCATTTCCACTTTGAACTACCAAATACTAAACTTTGAACAGAGAGAAGGTCAGCAAATCGTCACAAATAGGCTGGTGGCCAATGAGGACACCAAAATCCCACCCCATCCAAACGCCCTTGTACAGAGCCTATCCCTAAGTACTCCCCAAACATATCCATCATAGACGCTGTTGTTGAAATAGAAAGCCAAACCCTAGACTGACAACATTTCACGTCTCAAGAATACCAGACGACCACGAAATAATGTAAAATGAATACCCAACAAAAGACTACAGACAGTTACTTACTGACTCTATAAACACAGCAGTACAAAAATTCAGCAGTAGTAGGTCCGTGACCTAGAACTGCTAATTACAACCCGCACTGCAGTGCGCGGAAAGAATCGTTGGTCGTTGGTCGTTGGTAAATCGAAAAAAATTTCTTTACGTTATAATTTAAGAAATGCATTCGTGTTTTTTAACTGAGATATACAACTCAGTTAACATTAAGCTATTATGTGCATTCTGTTTATAGTTTGCTTTGGTAAGAAAAATCTATTACGTTAATCTATATGTATAATGAATTTAGAATAAACTTATGTTTCATCAGAGTTTTTCCCGTTACTCCTGAAAATGAATACCACTATTCTGACTCACTCTTCACTAAAACTGAATCATGTCTACTAGTAGAGACTAAGTACTCTAGCAAATGCCTGTTAATCTCGAGATAAAGTACTATTTAACACACATCGACAGATTAAACGTCCACAAGTCGGGCAAAGCCTGGGCTTATACTCAACTTCTGGTTTGGAACCACATCCTGTGTAAGGACTTGTGTCCCTCAGTTGAGATGCACTGCCGTACTAATTATATTTATTGATCATTCTGTTAAAACAACAAACAATCAACATTTAAAAAAAAAGTTTTACTAATTTTTTGTTAATCAACCATTTACGTCTTCTACGTAATCCCCCTTCTTATTGGAAAATTCCTTATTACAGTAGTAGCCGCACAATTAAAATAAATCGAATATTTCAGTTTACAAGTTTCATTTGCTCTAAATATATTTCATAGTGTATAACTTGAATTGGTGTTATATTTATTTACATGATAAAATAAATGTTTTTTTTTACTTTTGAATGATTTTTATTTTGCTAAATATAGTTACGTGTATATATCTTGAATAATGCTAAGAATACTGTATCAAAAGCTTGGGCCATATAAGAATCTGTTTGCATGCCTTAAGAACAAGAAACAATAATTAAAATTATCCCTGTCAATCATGTTCAGTGAATTAATTTCAATACCTATTGTTATAATTTCTGAGTGACGCAAAAGGTCCAGGTAGTCTAGTATTTCATAATACAATAATTTATGAAAAAAAATTACGGGCATGTAGTTTGACTAAAACTATGAAGTATGTATAGTTTAGTAACACATTTAGTGTTTAGTAAATATAAAATCAGTTTATTTTCAAATAACAATATATGTTCGAACACAGAATACAATGAACTACTGCAAAATACAAAATCACTGCATTTCTTAATAAAAGCGGTTATAAACTCTTTATGTAAATTTAAGTTTAGTTAATAAAATGATTTATTTAAAAATATGTATAATCACATTCCTCTTTCTTTTTATCCGTATTGAAGAGCAGAATACTATGTTTCGATTATTCATATTATATTTTAACTATAATTTCTATTAAAATTGTCTATTATTGTAATAAACTCGTATTATGTTAGAATATTACAAAAAATGTAATGTGTACGTGTTCTAAGAAATACTTCGTTTAGGGGTAGGAGGTTATCAGAATCTCTCAAGCTAAAAACTATGTGCTTAGTGAGTATAAAATGTGTTTTTGGTCTTCACATATTATAGTGGACTAAAAATCATGCACAGACTCATACAGGCATAAACACAATGTTCTGCTTAAATCAGAAGAAGTAATGCGGTTATATTTATCTTTCATTACTGTACAAACTCTTTATGACATTGTAATACTAATTCTATGTTTGGATCAGCAAATTTGTTCTACTGCAATCAAGTGGACACACATTAACCGTTTTTTTTATCGCTTATTGAAAAGTCCAGTATCAATGATGGAAATTCTAGCTATTACACTACATCGTGGTATACATGTTTGACTTTAGCTAAGTTGTTGTGCAAAGTACTGTTATGACGACTCTACATGGGTGTATAAAATGTTATGTGCTTTAAAAATCTATTGCTTATTAAATTAGTTTCAACTTCATAATATTATACTCAAATTCATTTTAATATAAGAAAAACTAAGAATTTAAACAACAAAAATAACCAGAAACCCTGCAAAATTGAATGATAAATGAAAATACTAAGAAAACGTATACAAATATAAGCAATATAAGCCAATCATTTTTTTTTATTATTTAATTAAATTTATTTTAATGCATGGAATAAAGGGAATTCTTATTCATTTCTCTTGATAATATATTTTATTATTATTCGTTTGCGATTTTCTCCTTCAACCTTTTGAATATAACAGCAATTCTCATAGCGCCCAGAATAAATATTTGAAGTAGGAGAAAGCTTTCCACTACTCACTCCCCTGAGAATCAGAAATGAAAATTATTTAGTATCCATTATGATGAAGAAAGTCAAGACAGAATCTATTGTGTTAAATTAATTTTATCAAAATTACAAATATAATAGACAGCTTTTGCCAACAACAAGTGCTATTTACGTATTTATTAATTTCAACACAAAATTAATTAAAACATAATTAATTTTTATTTTTCTAATCCCTGTCATTCATGTTGTTTATTGTTTTCTATTTTTCTATCATTTAACAATTGTTTTTTTTTTATTTTTCAGCATTTATTATTCACTTATTATTATCTTATAATTGTTTAGTTAGTTTTATAATTTTATCTTTTTTTCATAATTTTATTTCTTCTTTACTCTTTTACTTGTTCAAATTTTTAGATACTGGTCTAACATTTTTATTACTTGAGAGTAGTGTCACAGTTGTTTTTCACCTAACCTTTATTTGGTCTCCGTTTTTCGATGATTGTTGAACTAAATGTCAGAATGTCATGTGTATCAATCAGTGCTTTGTCCTATTAGTATTTATATGGTAGATACAATTATAAATGTATCAGAAGATAAACAATAAATAGAAAAATACATATAAATTTGTAATTCTTGGTTTAAAACTAACAATTGTTTATCGTGCATATTTTTTTAGAACTTCTTTGTTATCCCTTTTTAATCTAGTTAAACAGTGTACTTCTAATGTTATTTGTATCGCATTAATTAAAGTTACTATTTTGTATAAATTATTCTATTATTGTTTCTATCGATTAAATTATTATATTATGGTTTGTTGTATCACTGAACTATAATCATTCATATTATTCGAAAATAAAAAAAAAAAATTGAATTTCCTATTCTATGAAAGTTATTGAAAAATTGTTGAAAAAAAGTATTTAACAACCAAAAATTGTTGATAAATTTGGAAGCTGACCGTGAATATGGTCAGAACACCTCTCATAAATATAAATTTGCAATATGGCTGAATATTACTGGGTGAGAAGGTATAGATGTGAGAAATACATACTTTTAAATTTTGTGAAGGTACATACTTTTGAAAAAAAAAAAGTGAAACTGGTGAGTCCAGAAATAATTTTTCAACAATTTTAAAAATTTCATGTTGAAACTTTGATTTCTAAAGGAGTTAGGTCAGATGTATTAATATATATAACAGATTAATGCAGAACTGTTACAGATTTAAGGGAAGGTAACTGAAAAGGTGAAATACAGAAAGTACCATTTAAACGCCTTCATGTTAAATAAGAACGTCAATTGTAATTTAAAGACGTCCAGGGAAGTAGTGAACAGATTCAGTTTCCAAAAATAGATAATCAAATAATATATCTGCATATAAATCTGTAACAAAGTCAGAATGCAACACCACAAACTGCAAGTAATCTGAGAGAATTAATTTACTTCTTCATTGAACTCGTGAAAATTACGCAACAATTATGACGAATTCAATCAGTCAGTAAATATTGATGGGTGATCATCACCTATTGATAAGTGAAATTGAAGAAAAAATGAAATCCTCAACCGGAGTTTTTAAAATATTAATCTTCACAAATGCAATTAAGTAATTCAAGCTGATAGTAGTAAGAAATCGTTAGTCGTTTACTGCTACAGTATAATGAATCAACCGTTTACAAGAAATTTAACATTAATTAAGTGTTTATGATATTAAAATGGTTTTTGTGCCTGGCATTCAAAAATAAATGAATACAATGTCAGACGATCGTCATCTTGCGTGAATTTAAACTGTTTTGAAGAAATAATAGATATCTTTCAAAAGATACTGATTTGCAAAATGCTTCCGACAGCTTGGGTAATTGACTAGAGAAAATTCACCTGATGAAGTATTACTCTCCATGATTAAGTTTGTTTAATGCGTGTGTTCAACACGTAATCAAATATCTTTCGAAGTTGGATAGTTATTTTATAAAGATAATAAAATTGTCTCAAAATCTATTTAAAAGTTAATGTTACAAAATATTTCATTAATTGATTCTAATTTTCGAATCAATAAAACAAAAGAACAATTTTTGTGCCATAATCTATGAAGACACAGTTAAATGGACTCAAGATCTAATTTTTTCCGATATAGTACAATAATTATTCAAATCAGCCATTAGTGCCTAATGAGATGTCTTAACTTCCTTTTGAATTAGTGTTATATGAATTCAAAACAGTCAAGAGATGTCATATTTGGTATATTTGGAAACCAGAGATTGGGATATAAGACCTTTCATAATGAAAGGTGAAACTGAACAGGCATTGAAAAAAAACTAATTCCATTTAAAATTTCAATTTAAGAAATAAAAAAGAAAAGAAAAGGTGATTATGTAGACATCAAGATAAGGAATGATAGTTAAAATAAGACCAAATTATTTAAATGGTTAAATTTTTTGAAGACAGCGAGAATTATTTCTCATAATATAAAAGGATATAACCTGTTGCTACGGTAACTATAAAGATAGAAGATAAATAATGTATTGTAATGTTATCTTGCATCAAATTAATTAAAAGTTTTTGATTTTCTGTAAGTTTTATGTGAAAATATAATACTGTTTCCCGGTTAAATTAATCCAAATTTTTGAGATACTTCATCCGAGGAGTGATCGATATGATTCTTCCTTTTCTTACTCTCACCCTTTTTCTATTTAGTTCATTAGCTTTTCCAGATTACTATCAACTTTTCTCCATTTTATTTTTTTTTACTTTTTTGTACATTTAGTAAGCTCCATTTCATATCTTACAGAAAACCTTGTTACCGTAAAAACTTTCCCCATATCACTCTCAAGTTTTCTAATCCTTTCAAAGAATGGACCATAAGAAGCGTCATGAGTGTAATACATCTTCTTATAAACTGAAACCTTTATTTAATTTCCTTTTTCAATTATGATTCTTAGCTAATTATCTCCCGCACTTGACGTATTGTCAAGCTGCTCTAGTGTGTGAATTGTCAGGTCATCTCTACTGGTGAATATAACAAACTTTCTATAGTAATATTTGAATCATTTCACAACCTTAGTGGAAAAAACCAATCTCTGGACTTACGAATAATGTTACACTAAAAGCTTCAGAAGAAAAACTTCACTTTCATCGATATCATTTTACTGTTGTAATGTTATATCTCATTTTATTAATTTTGCCAACACATCGACAAATACCATTTTTCAACAGTTAAATATTTTTTTTAATTATGGACATCATTTTTGTACAATTTGATAAATATTATCATGATATATTGAATGAATTTACTATGAAATAGATGTCAGTAATATAATTAAAATGGATTATAATTAAAAAAAATAATAATATTAATTATAATCTCATTATAATAATTAGAATTAAGAAGCTACACTTTCCGCCAACGGAACAGCGATAAATGCGAAAGTGTATAATAAGCACGAATGTGGGAAACCAACCATGAAAAATACGTATTTACTTATTTATGGAATGATTTCTTTTTAAAATATTATTTAGTTGAATTATTTGTAACATTTTTTTTCTTCATTACTTGATTTATGATGACTAGATAAAAAATACACAAAAAAAACTTCCTCAAATCTTGACTATATAATTCAAACAATTAATTGGCTACGGATGAATGAGTCCAGTTGTTATATAATTATACCTCCAGAGTTCATTTATATAATTTATTTCTTTAGAGGTAAGTTTATTTCTGAAATTTATTTACTGATTAAACCTCCAATTCTACTAATGCCAAAACTTCGTCCTGAAATATTATATCTATTAAGACAAATATTGTACATTAGATAATATAATTGATATTATGAAGTCAATAGTTTGTAAGTTAGGTTCATTACTTCAAACAAAGAATATAACAATTGCAGGTTTTTGTAATCTATTATAGCATGCAAATATTGAGTCCGTACTTTTTGTAATATTTTCATATAGAAAAGACATCTTCAAGGTTTCACTTCATTTGTAGATGATTCTGTACTTCAGTTAGTAGGGACACTGAGAATAAATTTTAACTTTCCTGAGTGTAAATGACCTATTGGTCAGTTGTTGCCGACAAATTGTCGACAAAAATAGTGTAAATTTTGACTATATAATAAACCAAGTATTGTTATCATAAGAACAATCAATGTCGAGTTTCAAATATTCTCCTTCCTACATATTTTTATTAATAAAAAACTAGTTTGAAATAGAAATAGTTTATAGAATATGATGTAGTCTAAACTTTAATACATTAACATTAATAGTTTAAACTATACTTCGCCAGATACAATTCTGCTCAATGGATATTTTATAAAAACTTAGATTAAACTTAGTTAATCTAAGTTTACTTACTTAGTTCGTAAATAATTGCCTGAAATTGGAAAAAGTTGTTTGAAACAATGTAAACAATTATTAAGACTAATGCCAGCACCTTATTGCCTATTATAAACCAAAATTGCATCAATATTAAAACTATGGGAAGAAAAACTGTGCTGTTTTAGGCTTAAATTACTGCAATAAAGTTTTGTGTGGCAAAATAACTAAGAATATTTAACTAAACATCTAAGATATACATTTTACCAAACACTGAAAATTCAGCAAAAGCACTATATTTATGGTTTGTAGGTAAATATTAGCGTAGGAATGGCTGATCTCCCTCATTATCTAGGTAGTAGGAATAATTTACTTATGTATAGGTACCTGGCAAGATGTGGAATGCGACAGTGGACCGTTGAGGAAAGATAGGACCCATAAAATCCTTCTGTGGCCTGGATTTGTTTTTTCATAATACACTCGTGATCCTCCAAAGATGGAAATAATGAATGTGTAAAGCAGACAAATGTTGGCCAAAAGAACCAAGTTTAATTCAGCCTACAAACTAAGTCCAACTGACTTAAAAGGTTTAAAAGCCAATTTAACATGCGATAAAAGAAATTAAAAATACATATCAAATGACTAACCGGACATTATCTTAACTATTGCTTATGCAAGCTAAAAAAAAGTCTCTGCCTAAAAAAAAACTGCGTCTAATGTGCAACCATCGAAATAATTCTATGTGAATGCTAGTCAGTTGCCTTTTATTTATTTTTACTTTACTATGTTTCTTTGACACTAAACAGTTCATTAAAAAACTATGAAATTTTGCCAAAAAAAATAAAACAATACATTAAATTTTTTTGAAAAGAATTCATGAAATTTCAATCACAGCGAAGAGCAATAAAGCTATAAAAATATATTGTTTGTCCTAGATTATCGGATCACCTGCAATACTATTTGGATTTATCGATATTTATTTACAGTTTTTACATTGACTTAGATATTTTTTAAGTGAATCCACTAAAATCAAATTGTTGTTTATAATGGAAAGTTTAAATAATTTATTCACTTATATATGAGATATAAGAAGAATAATATTTTTAAATGTAAAAAATCACTGTCAATGAACATAAATTTCTGTTGATTTCCAGGGTATGATGGATTTGTCTCACAAAATGCTCTAATTAATCTCTACGTTACATCCTTGAACAGAACTTAATATCATGTAAAACTTTTTTTTCTTTTTGAATATTCTACCTTAGAGTAATGTTAATGTGTGAGTAATTGACTCTTCCTCAAGAAAGAGGAGTTATGTTTGTTGACAAACCGGTTTTTTCATTTTTCTAGTTTAATAGTTCAAATCTATTATTTTCAAAAATTAAGGGATCCCAGATATAAAAGTTTTAAATTATTTGAACAACTAGTTTGGACTTTGATTTGAGTCTGTAAAACTGGCTAATTACTAATATAATTTTTTCAATATGCATTCACAGCTACCTTGTAACAGAGTACAGCACGCAGGAAAAAGATAACTCTTGCTCAGAGCGAACCAGTTATGTATGATTTTTGATAAATGGAAAGAAGAGTGATTTTTATTAAAAACTAGGAGGTCACAAAATTTCCATTATAATAACATTATAAAAGACCGAAAATATAAAACATAATTCAAAATTAAAAATAACAAATGAAATTATCCTACATCTTAAATTAAAAATTATCTGAAAATTACATTTTTTTGTTAGATGTATCTGATATTTTATTAAATATAATGGGAATATTTTCAATTTTTAAATTGTAAAATTTGTCTTAAATATTCAAAGTTAAAGTAGGTGAGATAAGCTATGCAAAAGATCCACTGGCTATTTGAACAAAAGTCAAGTTCGCCTGTAAGAGATTATTTCGTAACACGAAATCTACACTTTCGCTTTTCAAAAGTGTATTACTGCTGTAGTTATACTAATAATATTATATGCATCAGTGATGTGATATACAAAAATAAGCATACATATAGATAAGTGGATAAATCATTATCTGTACTACCTCCAGGAATGAAAGACCTATAAGCATCTTCTATTTTGAAATTTATATTATTCCTAAATGGAACATTATAAATTATATACCAAAGAAGTATATTATTTTTACTTATAGTAAAGTATAGTGTAGGTGACTAATGATTTTTTTTAAAAATCCATTTTCTCATCCATATACTATGATAGCTAATTTAAAATAAAAAAATACTTAAAATTAATAAACTAAATTAATTGAAATTGATTCTATAGTATCTGTAATTATAGTTTAGTTGAGTGTCTGCCACTACAGACTGTCATTCCAATGCCCCATCTATTGTTGAATCTATTGTTGTGTACACAAACTGACCTTTCAAATATTTTTCAAATCATTTTTTTATAAATTACTGATTGAACATCATAAGATTTTCTTTAAATACAATCTAATCTCCAGGGTTCATTAGTAAATTACTTTTTGTATCACACTTGAAAAGAAATTTGTAAATGCTTTACTGGTATAGGTGTTTATTCAAGCTCGATAAATGAACAAATCATATATTTTTTACTAAAATTTATAATATGTTTTTTATTTTTTCTCAATACCAAAAAAAAAATAAAAAAATGTCTGTTAAGTTGTTTTTAACTGATGATTGTCCTTGAACGTACAAGAGATACCATCACCGATATTTTATTTTATTGAATGTTTTTAGACTACAAATTTAATTTAATGTTGTAAGTTTATTTTATCAAGTTTATGTTACAAATTAAAAGAATTTATACTAAAGCTGCTAGACACATGGTACGATTTGAAAATATATCTCTATTTTATCTAGATTATCTATATTAATCGTAACATTAAATCATTTTATATATTAAAGAACAAGGAAAGTAGATTAATGACTTTTTTTTAGAAATTATAGGTTAGCTTATTAACAGGTGAGAACGAAGAACAATTACTGCGAGTGATCGAATATATGCTGTTCATGATTACTATTCATTAAAGAAGGTTGCCTTAATGGACGGAGTCGTCAGGTCTTTTGGGATAAGACTCCATGTAACTTTCCCTCCTTGAGGGCAGTAACTGTAGAAAGTAACAAACCATATTCTGTATACAGTAATCTCTCAGCCTTTACCATATAGAATAACTCATATTAATTACAGCAAAGGACAAACTCAAAGTGGTTTTTAATCTTTTTGCATCTATATATGCAGTTGAATTAGTACTATTTCAGAGTAACGACGTGAAAGATTCAGATCACGCTTTACAAGATCGTATTTTTAAAATTACTTGATACTATCTACAGTTTTCTGCTAGCACATCCCTTTCAAACTTATTGTCTGAATAAAATTGATCCATGCCTTCATTTGCTTTTTGAGTGTTCCAATTTCCTTAATATTAACGATGGACATCCAAAATATCGAAGGAAATTTTTGGTTTTTATTTTGTCCTTTTATTTCTTTTAATTGTATTTTACGAGTAGCTGTGTACCAAGGAAGAAAAGCTTTTCGTTTTCTGATGACAAAATCAAAATGATGAAAGAATTTTGTTGTACTTTCTCTGTTTTTCTTCCTTTTAATCGTTTTGTATATATAGAAAAAATAAATCAACGTCTAAACCACAATAAAAAACAACTTTGACAAATTCCACTTGTTACAGATGAAAGATATCAGTCTTTTTTCTCATTTTTTATAGTAGTTTGGGCGTTGATAGTTGTTTCACGAGTTTAATGTGATATATATCTAAAGTTACAATTAAAAAACAAGAAAAATAACACTAACACTCACGCTTCTTGATCATTTCGGCTTTCTTCAGCCTTATTCAGTCTTTAGGAGAGAATAAGAAGAAAATGAAAGAAAAATTAGAGGTCTGGAGATGTGAAAACGTCCACCGACTGATATGAGTATATAGAAAAAACTTATTGAACGTGAATATTCATATATATTAGATCTTGTCATCATCAAGAGTTGAACAAGAATAATATGAAACTCATATATATACAAATGAAGTTGAAACCATAATATCAAAAGGAAAACAATAGAAGGGAATGCTCTGAGGCCTTTCAATTTATGTCATCAGAGAGTAAACAAAGTGCAAACTGAAAACCTAACATAAACGTAATGGAGAAAGAAGATAACGAAACAGCTGAAAACTCAATATGACAATATAGCTTGATAAGAAGAACTACGCAATAAAATTAAAGCAATGCAGATCCAACAGTAAGAAATTGAATTATAATTCCATAATAATTAAAAAAAAATTAAAATAAAAAATAAATAAATTTAGCAAAACATTATGCTATATTATTTGGATCAACAATCCGGTCACAATTCATGTCGAAAGATACGCGTCCTTTTTGAAGATCACCCACAGCTCCAATTCGCTTGACTATGCCTTGAATTACGAATCCATCTAATCTAAATAGCCCATGACTTACATTGATTAGTTTTTAGAAATGATACTTGATTAGGGCACTTTCTACTAAGTTTCTTTCAATATCAGACGAGAGAAATATCAATTCCATCGAATCTTCCCATTTTATGGAAAAATTGTTTAAATTAATATACTGAAACAGAGCAGTTGACTCTTTTTGCCTTCTAATAGAATATTTATGTTGCTTCACTCTATTAAGTAAACTTTTGCTCGTTTGTCCAACATATGAATAATCACAACCTGCACAAGGAATCCTATAAACATAACCTTCCTTTTCTTTCCTTTCACAATTATTGACAAGTCTGTTTAATAATTTACCACCACTACTGAAAACAACTGAGGTATCGCATTTTTTGAAAAAAAAAAAAAAGGAATATCTTCTAGAAGTTGACTGCAGGGCACAAACAATATATTTCTATTTGTGAAGGGTTCCTTCTCAATTCCTGTTCTCAAGGAATCTTTGGTTATTTTCAATAAATTGTCAATTAGTGTTTTATGATACCTTAATTATGAGGTTACTTGATATATATGCTCAATTTCTTCTTTGAGAAAATCTTTGCTACACAATTTGAATAACCTTTAGGCTATATTTCTGAACACAACTTTTTTAACATTGGAAGGATAAGAGGAGAAAAAATGAACACTATAAGGAACATGAGTAGGTTTTCTATAGATACTGTATTTAAGTATTGTGCTCATAACGATGTAAATATAAATCTGGAAAAAGTAGTTTATTATCACTTTCAACTTCTAAAGTGAAATCAATGGACGGAACGCATTTGTTAAGAGTGTTCAAAAGATCTGTAACGCATTCATTGTCTGGCCAAACACACAAAACATCATCCACGTATCGAAGCCATCTAGCATTTCTTGGTAAAATCTTACAGCAAAATTTCATTTCAAAATATTCCATAAACATATTGCTAAGATAATATATTTATATATTAACTAAGGTAATATAATTACTAAGGTTTTTTACTTAAAACTTTTTTCATAGGTTCATATCCATATTCCATTTATCCATATGTTCTCCTTGTATCGTCATTGAAACCCAGAATTATTATCCCAAATATGTAAATATTGATAACTGTATGGACCGTGAAATAGAAACAAAATAAAAGTTTATCAGTACTCGGTCAGTTCCTTAAGTTCAAATTAAACATATATACACAAAAACATTTCACAATAAACACGTGAGACAACAATCTATGTTCAAACAACAATAAGAAATTAGAAAAAAGGTCTTAGTCTTTTTTTCTCCTTCTTAATGTGGTTGGTAAATTTATATATATTATATATCTACAAAGGCAATCCGAATAAAACAGTAAATGTTCAAAAACAAATCAAAATATTTCATAAATCCAATAAATAAAATTATTATTTCAATTCTGTGTTATAACTATCATTATGATGGTTGTAATTAAAAATATCATGCCTTCACGCAATCACAAACACACACACACACACACAAAAACCCACATACACTGACACAACTATGCATAATGTATGTGAGGCATAAATACATGGATTTTACAATATACAGAAAAAAGTGTGAAAAACAAAAATATGACTAATTTCCTTTTATCAGTGAAACTCATAATGAAATTCAAAAAACAGATTGATTCGGATGATTTCATTTTAAACTTGTATAGTTTTGCTACATAAAAATAAACAAACAATGGTTTAACAACTTACATTCAACATTTACATTCTTACATTTACATTAAGTTTAGTAATCATTTGCGATCAGTTTTATTGCAATGAAGGAGGCAATTATTCTTTTCAGCATTTACTATTTGACAGATCAATTTTTCTCGAAAAAATGACGATGGTTCAGGGATATATAGCTACTTATATTTTTAATTGATGCCAATTACCTTTATATATATATATATATATATATATATATATATAATGATTTCATATAAACATGTGAAACAACAATCAATGATCAAACAACAATATGAAATGGGAAAACAAGACTAAGATCTTTCAACCGTAACAAGCGGTCTTTGTCAGATGGGTTTTTTACTCTGACGAAGACCGCTTTTTGCGGTTGAAATATATATTTATATATATTGAATGTTTTCCTTATCTTGACCACATATACTTAACACTATTTTTCTTTTTTAAATTCAAGTATTTTTCCAAAGACCAAATCACCCATTAATAAATTTCTCTGTAGTAATATTATATATATTCAACTGCTTGTGAAAATTGCGATGCAGTTTACATTGGTAAAACAGAACAGTATTTAAAACATAGGTTAGCTCTACATAATTATGATATTAAATCAAAGAAAACATTTTGTGCTTTAGCCTATCATTCAATTAACAATAGTCATAACTTTAACCTAGACGACACGAAGATTATAGATTATAAAAATAAGAGGCTTATAAAAGAAATTATTGACATTCGGAAAACCAAAAATGCTTATAATAAAAAAAATGATACAGAAAACCTAAGTAAAATATTTAGTCTATTACTTAGTAATTAATAAATATGATTTTGGTTTCCTAGTTCTTTTTGTTATAGTTTTAATGAGTTTATTAGGGATGTTTTGAGTTATCAAGTCTTATATAGAAGGTTCGAAAAATGATCACTAGGGCAGCACACTAGCTGATTTGAACAAAATAACCGTTATTTAGTTGCTTCATTACAATAGAAAAATACTAAGGTAATTACATATATTAATTAAATAATGTAGTGTAATTACTTTTCAAGTTATTGTAATTAAATTGTATTGTGTATAAAGATGTTACAATAGAAAAAATATAAGATTGTATGATAAGTTACCAAATATAAAAAAAAATATGTTAATACATATACATAGAATATTACAATAATTCTAATCCTTTAGATGGAAATGAAAGTAATGTCAATAAGAGAAAATGCAGTACCTTCAAAATAGATACCATAGAAGATACCTACATAGATAGCAGTGAATTTTTGCAAATTTATGTTTTAGACAACAATAACTTGAAACAGTAGATACTTGTTACATACCACTTTCAATTTCTCTCACTAGAATTTAGACAACAAAATAGTTTTGAAAGTTCAGGTCGTCTTGGTTTATACTTGTATTTTCAGTCAACTTTTTTTTTAATTATTCATAAATAAGAATTGTTTGAAAGAACTATTTGAATTAATGTTATTGGTTCATTAAAAGTCACTTGTCAAGGAAAATATGAATAACTTCTATATTTCACTATCTCACGCTTTCCAGAGTATTGCCCCATTCTCAGAGCTTGCTATTAGTGAAGAAAGGACAACCAGTAGTGAACTACCAGTACGGAGGCAGTATTAAATAAGGTTTGATAGTAAACTGCTAAAGAATATACAAATGTTTTGATGCTTCTTTCTTCTTTGGATACCTCAAAATTACTAATTTTATTTAAATAATACTTTCTCTTTGTTTGTTATTAGGTTTTCATAATAATTTATTTGATGTCTGAGAAAAGACCTAAGGAAATGATTGAAGAGATAGTAATTTGGCGAGGTTTGTCGAGTAGATGGCTACATACCTGGGTTGGCGTGCGTGGCTACTCTCCCCTGTCACGACAGTCACTGCCGGCCTTGCCCGACCCCTCTCACCTGTCACTTCCTCCCATTCCAGTCGGCCACGTTCTCCTACCTCTTGGGCAACTACTTCTTTCCACATCTAACCCCCTTCTCTCCAGACAAGTTGCGTAAAAAATTAAACTATTTGTTCCTACCATGCAATACACCTGACTAATTACATATCAACATGTTACATTACTTCGTCTACAACTATTCCATTTGAAATATTCAAGTATTATAGCCAAACACATTTAAAATTAAAAACATATATATTATAAAAAATAATGAAAACCATTATTAATTCTTAGGTCTTTTCTGATAATGATATATCTAGGTGTATCATTATTACGACCACGTACCATACACATATTACAATCCTATAATTCACTTCTTGTTATTCCGATTTACCAGTCACCTGAATTAATTATCCTACAGAGCAGATTTCAAATAAAGGATTTAACTAAAGAAAAACCTGTAAAATAACATTTAAAAAAAGGATATTTCATTAACTAATTGTACATATAACAGATGATCAAACAAAAGTATTACTGAAAACAGTAATAATATATAAATAAAATTGATTTCAAATTTAAATTCTTAATAATTCAATTTTCTAGCAGCTGTTATTTTAACGAATTGCATATATCCTTTTTTACACTATACATAACAATATTTTACAATAAATACGTGTAATTTATACATGTATTCATCCAGAGCAACAGTAGGAAATTTTGAAATATGATTAAAATCTTTTGACTGAAGAAGTGATACAGTCTTATCAAATTTTTAAATTTGTAATTAAAGCGTATCCTTACAATGACATTATCTACCTTGTTGACTGTACTTAGTGTGATGCCTTTTTTTATGTGATTTAACCAACGCTATGTAAAGCCCACGTATGAACAATCACATATTCTCAGCCTGTAAACAATAATACACCTGTCGGACTTCATGCAAATTACCGCAGTCTTAGTTCTAATGAGCATTACAAGGTTAAACTTTATGACGCTTCTCTGTCTCGTATTTGTCTCATTGAGAGTTTATTAATAATCTTGACTAATGGCCTTGAAGCACTCAGACCCCCAAAAACAGACCATTTTTGTTGTTTAATAACTTTTTTATTATCTTTATTTAATACTTAATTAAGCATTAAGTTTTCCTTTAATATGTAATTTATTTTTTTTATATACCATGATGCTTTTTGCCATTTCCGTTTCCTGCTTTCTTTGAACTTCATGATTCGTTACGTTTCTTCTCTTCCGCTAGTTGGCAGTGTTCTCAAACTTTATGAAATATCTTTAGTATTTGTCATTTATTTGACTAGTCACTTTTTTTTAGATCACAAGCAGTTATGTTATCGAAATGTTGAATAGTAAGTGCCTCATGCTTTTCCTTGACACCGATATTTTTCTGATTTCTGAGTACCAGTCCCGAGCATCTGTCCAGTTACTAAGAACTAAAGAGAACGAAGTAGTAAGAAAAAAGGAATAGAACAACTAAAGTAATATAAATACTACAAATTAAAAATAAATTAACTACAAAGGTAATAAACAAACAAGCAAAAATGATAAAAAAAATTTTAACAAATAGATTCAATTAAGAACAAGTAGCTCAAAGAGATAAATATGGGCCTCTCTTAAGTTAATTAAGTAACACATTCTTGAATGTGTGTGAGACTTTAGATAAGCAAACGGAACTTAAAATAAATAAAATAAGAATAAAAATAGATGGAAGAATAATGTTACTCTGTTGACTGGTGGAGCCTCTATTGTAATTCAAACAAATTTTCAGTTTAACCGAAACCAAACTAATACATATAGATTTATAAAAATCTGGAGTGGCCAACACTCAACTTTACTATAAGTAAACAAAATATCATAAACCTGGGCTGTATAATATATACTGTTACATTTAGGTATAATATCAATTTCTAATGGGAGACATTATTAGTCTTTCATACGTGGATGTAGTACAGATAGTGATTGATCCACTTATCAATACATATTATTATTTTTGTATATTATACCACTGACGGATATAATATCTTTAGTAAACCTACAGCAGTAACAACATTTTTGAAAAGTAAAAGTGTAGATTTTGTGTTCCGAAATAATCTCTTACAGAAGAAATGGGGCACTTTTCTTCCAACAACCAGTGGATCTCTTACATAGTTTACCTGACCCCATTTGCATTAAATATTCAAGACATATTTTCCCATTTAGAACTTGAAAATATTCCAATTTTATTTAAAAAACTAGCAAACGTGCCCAACATTGACGGAATCAAACATTTGATGAGACATGGTATTACAAAATATCATTAGAAATTACAGAATAGTAGAAAATATCATTATTAGTATAATGCTAAGCAAATGTTTCTGTATACATCACATTAGCTGTCAGTCATTAAGGTTTATAGAAAAACAAAGAGTTGGAACCTGTGACTCTTGGGCAAGCAAACTACAGTTGACCATGTGAGAAAAACTTGATCCTGCGGTAGATAGAGTTTCCACTTGCTAATTAGTTACCATCGCATCTAAGTAGAGGCTTCCAAAACAGAGGCTGACAGAACATTGCAATCGTTTGAATGGAAACAGATAGTGGATCAGAATCAATGGTATACGTGGTATACACACAGACTCCCAGTACCACACCCCTCATGATGTCCATCTTCACGGCGCATCTGTGCAGAGCACGATCTCAGAGTCGTGTCCCGTTACACATTTTTGGGGCACTCAACAAACATGAAATTTGCTAATATTACTAAATCACAGCATGATTGGTGCTCATACTTTAAGTTTTTACTCATGAGCAGGCAGTCCAGGAGCAGTCACGATGTCAAGAAATTCAGCTGGATAATGAACTGCTTCCTCATCACTAATGACTCTCTTTACTGACTTGTAAGTTCTTTCCTGGGATTAATATAGCGTAAGAACTTGTTTGTTGATTTTACCTGCCTGTTCATTAGTAAGGGTTGAGAATCGCTCCTTCACAAAGTCAATAACTCTGAATAGATAGTATATCTTGAATTATGGGAAACACCTTGTCAATACGCTCAAATATGCAATACATTCATATACACAAACAAAATTAAACTCAACTAAGAATACCTGCTTGCTCACCTGTATAAATTTAAAATAAACATGTCTGTGAAGTTAGCAAAATACAGCTTTAAACCTCATAATTTGCTTCTTCGCTTAATTTTCAATCCATTCAAAGCTTATATTTAAGTTTGATACACAAAAATCTAGTATTCAAGTTTTAGTTTTGTATGTCTCATGATAGCTGAGTTTACTTGAGACAAAACTTTGCGGACAAACCGACAAACAGTTACACTGATAAACAGAATTTTTTCTAAGGGTGTATTCGGTTTCTCTAATGTATGAAACATAATGAAAACTTGAAATGAGTCAGTTCTAACAATATACAGACAATACCTTTTTTTTATATATATAGATGTCAGAAACATCTAAGAAAAAAATTGCCTTTTAAAATAATTTTTAATTTAAGATGTGAGACAATTACATTTATTTCTCTTCAAAGAATATAATCAACTTTGAATTATGTTTCACATTTTTCGTTTTTTAATGAATAATTGTACTAGTCTGATCATTTTATCTAATTGATTTAAATGATGATAGGGTACATTTTCCAAGGATAATTAGAATCAAAGGTGAATTAGAATATTTAGTAATGGACACAGTTAGGCAAGTCATTACTGATAATTAGGAATTACCGATTAGTCATGGATTGATTCTATTATTCTAATTATTGCATCTTTTCTGAAACAGTTTTTTTTTCATTTCTACAACATTATATTGCATTCATACATAGAAGTATCATTGAGTCTTAGTATTTAATAAAAATCACTTTTCTTTCCCTTTGTCAAAAATCATTTATACCAACTCACTCTGAGAGAGTGTAATATCCTTCTTGCCTGCTGCACTCTGTTATAGGGTTGCTGTGAATGTATATTGAAAAAAGATATGTTAGTAATTAGCCAGTTTTGCATACTCAAATCGAATGCCGGGTATTCAGTATAATATAAAACTTCTATAACTGGAAGGTTGAAATTTTTCAAAATGATAGATATGAACTATTAGACTAGAATAGTGAAATACTGAATACTTGTTAACAAACAAAACTCCTCTTACTTTAGGAAAGAGTCTATTCCTGACACTTCAATATCATGCAAAGATACTATAATTCATAGACACAAAAAAAAATTAACTGATATTAATTTTCTTCAAGGTTGCATTATAAAGATTAATTAGAGCTTTTTGTGAGACATAGTCATGATACCATGGAAAACAAAGTAAATTTATGTCTATTGCCGGTGATTTTTTACACACAATGATATTATTCCTCCTGTATTTCATATAAGCCATTAATTATTTAAATTTTTCTATTATAAACATCAATTTTATTTCAGTGGGTTCACTCAAAAAATTTCTGTCAATGTAAACAATGTAAAAATGTATCAAAAATTTGACAGATATAGCAGATGATCCCTAGTCTATGATAAACAAACAGTCTTTAAACCTTTATTGGCCTTTGCCTTGATTGAAATTTCACGAATAATTTAGAAACTAATAATTCTTTGTTCCTTCTTTGGTCGAATTTTCATGGTTCTTTAATTAGCCCTTTAGAGTAAAAAAACATTTTCTGAAAATAGAAACCGTACTATAACGCTCCTTTGGTGAATGTAATTTGAAAAGAAAATTATCTCAACTCATCTTCCTCATAATGTTCTCGTTATAGGTATAGTGGCATTTTGCTCCATCAAACGCTATGGCTTGTATCGCTCTCACAAGCTTTGATATTGCATTATAAGTCAAAATTTTTACATTTTATTGAAAAAAAAATATTTCTCGTCGTTTTAAAAATTTGAATATACTTTTCATTTATTTCATTTGTAACTCCAAAGATAATGCTCTAGAAAAATTTTAAAACTCTAGAATTAGCAGTTTAGGAAAAAAAATGTTTTCTAAAAACCGGTTTTTGGCAAAAAAAGTGACTTTCCCGTCATGCATAATCCTCCCAAACAATAGGGATCATCTACACTATGGGCCCCAGTTTTGTGTAAAAATCAACTTCATCCATCAAATATTCTTGACCGTAGCTAAATAGCTCATTAAATGATTAAAAAATAATGAAATGTTGCCACAAATTAAACAAAATTAGCAATTTTAAAAAAAATTCCTGTGATTTCAATTACGGCAAAAGCAATAAAGCAATAAAAACTGAATTTTTATCCTGGACTAACGGATCACCTGCTACACTTGTGGGATTTGTGTACATTTATTTCCATTGTATACATTACCTTAGAAATTCTTTAACTGAATCGATTGAAAAAAATTGATGTAAAAATTGTACATGATTCAATGACTTAATATGGGATTTATGCAGCATAAAATTCTTATATGTACAAAATCAACCCCAATCAAAAATGTAATTTTTGATACTTTCCATGGTATGATGAAATTGTCTTGAAAAATTCCTTTAATCAAACTATATGTTGGATCATGGAACAAAACATAATATCAGATATATTTTCTTGTGTTTATCATTCATGTTATCTTTGGCAATTGTTAGAGAACGAGGAATAATTACTTCGTTATTTGTTTTCTATATTTCTTCGAAAACTTCGTTTTCTATATTACAAAACGGATGCTAATTTTAAGCTAATTCTAAGATGCTTTGATGACACTGACACTTTTTCTTACATGTTTCCCACATTTCTTTGTAAAATAGGAATATTTTGAAGTCGTAAAGAGAAATCCATTTGCTTTAATATTCAATGTAGAAGGAGGTCAGATTAACTGCAACAAATTTAACAGACCTCCTGGCTATAGCAACAACAGCCGTGTTCTCCTGTATGAGGTCATTTTGTAACACGAAATCCTCACTTTGGCTTTACATAAATGTTATTACTGTTGTGGTAATACCAATGATATTACATGCATTGGTTGTGTGATATACAAAAATAAGCGTATATATTGATAACTAGTTCACTATCTGTTAGGTATTCAAGAATAAAGTACGAATAAACATCTCCCATATAGACATATATAATGTCTGAATGGGACATTAAATACCCAAGAAGTTGCATATTATATTTACTTTTGTTCAGTTGAGAGTAGGCCAAACCAGATATTTTAATGCAGTGAGAATGAAATATGCACTGCAAAAAATGTAAAACTCAAGAAAAATCTAAATTAATATCATTATCTGTCAACTGATGCAGATTCCTGTTCAGAGCTGTTGACCTTCTTAATAGTAAGTCTAGTTGATATGAGTTGATACTAATGTTTGTAGTCATTGATTTGACCAGTTCAATTAATGATTACTTGGCAATACTCAGTATGGTTGTTTTAGTTTATGAACAGCCCATATCGTGCAATACAGGTTATGTAGCTCATAATTTAAATACAAAATCAACGAATTCAAATGATTTTCCCCATTCACCTAATATTTCTGTCAATAAAGAGGAGCTTAAAATGACTGTCACATAGACTTATGTTATGTTTTTTTTTGTTGGCATTATTGCATGCAATATTCATAAAACCATTGGTTTAATAAACGAAAAAACGATATTGTTATGAAATATTAACGTAACACTTTAAACTACCTCTTATTCATTATTTTTACTTTACTAAAAGCAATGTATAGTAATCGTGAAAAAATGTGATCTCAAGATTTTGACAGATTTACATGTATTGACGTCCCAGAAGTCGTTTTATGAAGTTCTTTCGATGATTTATACGAATGTGTGTGTGTGTGGGGGGGGGGGGGGGGGATGTATCCAAAGTTTGTTATCAAGATACGGTCCAGAATCATTGATGGATCAACTAAATACTTTACACAAAAATGGACATTATTTATAGTGTAGATGAACCCTATTGTTTGAGAGCAATTATATATGATGGAAAGTTACTTTTTTTGCTAAAAACCTGATTTTAGACTACATTGTTTTCTCCTAAACTACTTATTCTAGGATTTTGTAATTTTGGTATTACCTTTGAGGTTATAAATGAAATAAAATAAAAGTATATTCAGATTTTTAAAACAACGGGAATAGTTTTTTTTTAATAAAAAGTAAAAAATGTTTACCTATAATTCAATCTGAAAGCTTGTGAGAGCGATACAAGCCATATTGTTTAACGGATCAAAATGAAACTATACCTAGAAATAAAACATTCAGAGGATAATGAGTTCAGATCATTTTTTGATTATTATATTCACCAAAACGCCGTTAGAGTACATTTTTTGAAATTAAAATATATTTTTTGACACTAAACGGCTCTTTAAAAGAACATGAAAATTTTTTCAAAAATTGAACAAAAAGTTAGTAATTTATGAAAAAAATTAATGACATATCAATCACGACAAAGAGCAGTAAAGCTATAAAAACTGATTGTTTATCATAGACGAACTTATCACCTGCTATACTTGTCAAATTTACTGATATATATTTTCACTGCTTATTTTGACTTAGAAATTTTTTAAGTGAATATAATGAAATAATATAATGTTTAGAGCTATAATGGACAAATTTGAAATGATTTAACAACTTATATATGAAGTAAGAAGAATAATATTTTTATATGTAAAAAATCAAAGCCAGTAGAGCATATCAAACATATATTTCTGATTCTTTTCACGATATGATGGGTTTTTCTACCAAAATGTTCTAATCGATCTATATTTTTCACGATTCTAGAAAGCTAAATATCAGGTGCAAATTTTCTTATGTTCATGAATGACATTATTTTTGAGTAATATTGAAGTTTGCGGAATGAACTTTTTCGTCCTGTAGAAGAGCTTCTATCTTTTTGACAATTATCCAGTTTCTTCACTATTCTAGTTCACTATAATAGTTCATACCATTATTTTGATAAATTTCAACCTACCAGTCTATAAACCTTTAAATTATACTGAAAAGTCGGGTTTGAACTTGAGTTGAGCATGCAAAAGTGGATAATTACCAATATATTTTTTCTCAATAAACGTTTACAGTAACCTTTTAACAGAATACAGCTCCTGGGAAAAAATAACACTTGCTCAGAGTAAATTGGATTTTTATGATTTTTGACTAAGGAAAAGATAAGTGATTTTTTAAAAAACTTGATCACGCCATAAGATTTCCATAATAATAATTTGATAAAAGACCAAAAATGTTAAACATAATTGAAAATTAAAAACATTTCCTTTAAAACAATAATTGAAGTTATTCTACATCTTAAATTAAATATTATCTGAAAACAAAATTTTTTTCTTACATAGTTTTGACATTTTTCAGACAAAAACTTTTTAATAGTTTTAAATAACTTAAAATATTTTCAAGTTCTAGATGGTAAAGTTTGTCTTAAATCTTCAATGTAGAAGGAAGAAGGAGGTCAGATAAACTATGTAAGTAATCCACTGGTTATTAGAACAAAAGTAATGTTCTCCTGTAAGAAATATCGTAATACGAAATCTAAACTTTCACATTTCAAAAATGTTATTACTGCTGTAATTATGGTAAAGATATTACAGGCATTAGTGATGTTATTTAGAAAAAATAATCGTATATCTTGATACGTGGATCAATCAATATGCTCCAACTTAATGTATTACGTGCATTAATTATTCAATTTTATATATTATAAAATAAATATTTTTGTTTTTATAAATCAATGTAATAGGTTATAAATAATCTAATGTTGGCTTAAGTAATGTACACATGAATGGTCTTGCGATTAAATATAATCAGCTACTACAGGCGTCTGTAATACTATGATTAAATTAGAAAGAGTATTATGAGAGCCGAAACCTACTCTAGGAGGTTTATATCAGCTCCTAAATAGTTGTTTCATTGCTCATAACCCACTTTGCTCACTTTCTTCTGTTTAACTGATATAACTTGACTTTAATTCGTAATGATGATGAAGGATCTCATCTTACTTTTAAATAACTTTTACTTCTCCAAACAAAACTTTCATGTTTGTTTTATAAAACAATTAGTTTAACTCTCTGCCAGATTTGACACTGTTTCATATTAAAATAACATTATCTTTTTTTAAATAAACTTGACGAGTTTTATTAAAATAGCATTCAATAAAATTGATCAATTAATTAATTTAAGCTTAATTTTTTAATCGATCATAAATATTATTTGATCTATTTGCTAATTGGCATAAAAATTAGCAATAATATTTGTAATTTTTATAATGTAAAATCATTTTGAACTATTTCTTTATCTGCGAGTCTGTGAATTTGAATAAAATTTATTTATGATTACTTATGTACAAGGGGGTCAGGCTAGCTCAGTGGTTACGTGTTCGTCTCTGATCTGATAGGACTGGGGTTCGATCCCCACCTGGCCCTCGATTTATTCATGCTGGAGGTGAATAAATCTGAGCACGCCGTCCCTCAGAGAAGGACGTTAAACTGTCGGTCCCGAGCCTGTACGATGTCAGGTACTCGTTAAAGATCCCTACTCTAAATACACTTGAGTTAGGCAAAATTTAGGACTCCCACTGTAGAAATCAATCTTCATTGTGTGGTATAACAAAGAGCCAATGCTCGGCCTAAGTGTGTTCCCTTGTGGAACTGCCACTGCAACCTAACCTAACCTATGTACAAATTCAAAACCTCGATATACGAGTAATTCCCTGTGTGTTTGCAATAGACATATTTATTGATTTTAGACAACCCATATTTTATATAAAAATAAACGCTTTAGTGTAGATGCGCTCTATTGATTCTGGACAATAGGTACTGCATCCTGAAAAAGTTACTTTTCACCACAAAATGAGTTTTGAAGAAAAACTGTTTTCTCCTAAGTAGCTAAACCTAGATTGTTGAAATCGTGCCATTATACCAGGAATAAGTGAATAATAAAAATACGTGTGTGATTATCAATAAAATATAAAAATGGTGATGTATGATTGATCCTGAATCATTGTGATCGCAATGAATCTGACAATATTTAATTAATAATAAGGAAACTATACCAAAAAATAGCTCAAAAAAGGTGAATTTCTATCATTCAGTATTGCTCTTAAACAACAGGGCACATCAACAGTGTATGTGCAATTTTCGTGTGAAATATGAATTGTATCCAACAAAACAATGTAGACTGTAACGGACATATAAACTTGTGGGACACAACCAACCACCCCTTCTCCCTGCTACACACTGACATCATTATTATCACAGGCGTGAAAACAATATTATAGACCTTAAAACATGTAAAACCGTCAACATTTTGAAATTGAATTCCGTTATTATCACTTTATTTTCCTTACAGTAAAGTAATATAGATCGTAAGATCTATACAGAATAATTTTTTACAGAAATTATAGAATATACTAGCTGTTCTACCCGGCTTTACCAGGGAAACAATTTAATTCCAACTCTAATAATAAATTACATGAAACGAAAACAATTTAAATTTTCTATAGTTCCTTTACACTTAACTTTTTTTGAGATAAACGGAATTATTACAGAATTAAAATTATAGATTACGCAAAAAAGTTATAATCTAACACTGATTATAAATTGCACACATTGTCTAATACAATTGGTATATATATTATACTACAGTACTTTTTATGTACAGTATTTGCTGTATATGAACTGTATACTGTATGTACGGTATATGTATATTATAATAAAAAGATTTCACATAAACACGTGAAATAACAATCAATGATCAAACCACAATAAGAAATGGGAAAACAAGACTAAGATTTTTCAACCGTAACAAGCGGTCTTTGTCAGAGTCAAAAACCCAACTGACACTGTTGGGTTTTTGACTCTGACGAAGACCGCTTGTTACGGTTGAAAGATCTTAGTCTTGTTTTCCCATTTCTTATTGTGGTTTGATCATTATATATTATAATACATGTGTATATAATAATATAATATGTGTATGTATATATAGTATACACATATGTGTACTGTACATACGTGAATATATTATGAACTGTAACCCGTAGTTTGGCTCAAGTACTGTGTCTTCCCTCTTCCTTCCTGTAGCAGTCATACCTATCCTGTTCCTCACAGAACCACCTGTAGTTCTTTTAACTACCTTTACCGATTGGATTGCACTCAGTGTGTTGCTTCCTATGTGAGTATAGCTTCCATCAACCTACGCTAGCCCGTGAGTGCACTCAGGCCTCTGTTGATCATCGCAGTGCCTTCCCCTTGCCATTCATGACAGTTCTCACGGACGCAGTCGCAATGACTGTCTTCGTGCCTAAGCCTTCTCAGATAGATTCTTCATTTCAACTCAAAAGTCACATTAGAGCTTCAGAAGAAGCCTTATTAGTCTCTGGGATGTTTATGTGCTGCTTGGCTTAACCAAAATTGTTAATTGTTAATTTCTATTTACTCTTGTTTTTTACAAATTGTTAATACATTTTTATTTAATGGTTTTATTTATTTTTAATTTTTATTATTTATATTATTATCCTAGTCTCTACTCCTACCATATGTCGGCTACCCTGATAGTGTACTGATTAGATTGCACTAAAGTAGTCACTTATTTGCGGAGTCACCTTGCTTATGAAATATAGGTGCAACTTTTGGGTTCTCCTTTTTTTTTTAGTTCGTGGAATCCTTTTGTTTTATTGCCTACACATATATAGGACTTGTTTAAATTCATGCCCATTGTACTTCCAATATTATGTAGTGAATTTCATGGTATGGGCTCGGGTTTATATAGTCTAATGTTTGTATATTTAGAAAGCAGACCTTCTGTGTTGTTACAGACGATTTAGCTTCGCGATTTAAGAGAAGTAAGAAAATAAACTAAGAAAAAGTAAGAAATTTAGTAAAAGTAAAAACAATAAACAATTTGCCGCTGTTTACTTAAAAATAATTAGTAAAATCAATTATTAAAAAAGGAGGAAGAAAAAATAACACATATTACAAAGAATACGAGTATTATAATAAATTGCACATTCCAATTAATAAAATCTTGTGTTAAGTAAGTAATAAATACGAAAGTTAGATTAAAATAAAATAATTTATAGAAGTAAATTATGGTAGTTGATAATAATATATTCATCGATTTCTATTACATTCTCTACTAGAAAGGACCACATATCAGTTGAATTTTTTATAATTAATTAATAAATATATTAACACTAATTTGCTGAAAATTCAACCAATTAATTGAATATTGTAATATTAAGTAGTATTTATTGGTTATTACATTAAATAAAAATACTGAAGTTTGTTACAATACACTTGTAAACTAATAATGAAGGCGATTTTCTGATGCAAGCAGCAGCAATTCTTTCAGAAGTACCACTCCTTCAAACCTTGACTACAGAAATAAACTTTACATCTCAAGATTTATTTCCTTCCAAACATTATATTTCAATTCTATAAGACTTGTTTTAATTTCTAAGACATGCAGATCATTGCTTCAGGTGTACAATAATAAATCATTACAATTTATTTATAATTTCATACATAATTTTTTTATCAAAATTTAGAGTAACTTTGAAGATGGCTTTTGCTAAACTATATTTTTTTTAATGATACTAATTCTTTAAAATTAGTTTTTTTCTTTACTAAAATTGGAGGTAGTAATGCATAGTAATCAAGAAAAATATTAATTTTAATAAATCAACTAAACATTTTAAGATTTCTCATAAGCATTGTTGAAGTTTTTGTGGTAATGTCTGAGTGAATGTGTGTGATTTATGTGTGCCTGTGAATGTGCATAGGTGTGGACCAGAATTCTGTTGACTGAATGTAGCTCACTTTCAAGCTTTATTTTACCCATTTTATCAAGAATTTACATTTTACCCATAATATCACGAATTTATATTTTACCCATAATATCAGGAGTTTATATTTTACACATAGTATCACGAGTTTATATTTTACTAATAATATCAGAAATTTATATTTTATTCATATTGCCCCTGGTACGTACATTAAGTTAAAATGATTGAATAACACTTCCTAGATACTATATAGTAAATACCAAATAGTGTTAAGTTTTCTTAATATTTATACTTCAGAACTGTTTAGTAATAAGAGAAATTTTGAGAATAATCATCGTCATGAGGGGAATCATTCATATCTGGACAAACTATAGAGGCACTTAAATAATGTTTAGATATATCTAAGTATTAAAACATTCTCTCGGGGCTGCTTCTTGTATTTTGAAGGACATTTTGATAAGATTTTTTTAGAATTCAGTGAATCGAAACTAATTTATAGGTTTTAATTCGTGATTTATACAAATCTATTATAACAATCTAATCCATGAATAATTAGTTTATGATTGTATCAGAACTGAAATGGTATCCTATAGAGGATTCTCTAATGGAAAGTGGTATCACTTCTATTGGGGTTTTATTTGCGGCTAGCCTTCTGTATGCCACAAATATTGTACGTTACGATATTCAAGGGGAGCATACGACCTTGTTATTTTATCAAGATGAATGCTTCATGGTACTGCCATTAGGTATACATTGCATGAGCTCCAAATATGTTGAACATGGGTGAAGCCGAAAGCCTGGTTGTAAAACCATCCTAATCATTCCTCATACCTTTCTTAAGAAGCAAGGAAGTATGTCTCAAAGACCTTATTATTGCAAAATACCAAACTAGAACTTTACCTGAATATCTTGGAGTCTTTAGATGATATACTAAAGTGATAAATCAATGAACCAGTTATATCGCTTGAGGTTCTCATTTTGATAATAGCAGTATATATAAAGTTGCTCTAGGTCAATGATTTCAAGTTTTGTCATACTGTGAAAACAAACATACCCACAGTACAAGAAGAGAAATGATTAAATTAATCATATATGAATTTGATGATAATTTACCAAAGATTTTAATATTCCATTCAAACAATAGACACATCAAAATAGAATCAGAACTCAAATGACTGTGGACTAGAGTGATATTATATTTAGTTATATGACAGTTGAGTGTAGGCCACTCCAACCACTCTTCTATATTTTCTTTTTACGGTAACTTTTAATTGTTTGCTTCAAATGAAGCTAATGTCTTCTTTTTGTTCCGATAGAAGACTACGTTTAATGATGTAGAAACGTGAAATCTTTTTTTCTTTTCATTTAAGACATGTAATTTTAACTCAGAAACCTTTAAAATGAATATTGAAATTTAAATAAACCCTATTTTTTTATTTTATCTATAGATCAATATTTGCTTTTTTTTTTAGATTGTAAAATCTTTTTCTCATGTTGGTTAAATGGGTTTCATCTACATAATTTCCTGTTCAGCCCAGACTGTTCGTTTTATTTGACAACCGGCCTAATCAGTGCTTTGTAAGGTTGGCCCTGGGTGAACACAGAGATCATCACTAATATTCATCAGGATATAAATGATACTTTTGTCACTAAAGCTAACCAAGTGAGAAATACACTGACTAAGAGTTTGTTTTGTTCCAATGTGGAATCGAAGGTCCAAAAGGATAGTTTCATTGATATGTTAGATCCATGGATTTAGAGTGTAGCTATGTATCTAAACCCCTACGCTGATAGACAGTAAAAGTTTATTTAGTTCGATTAAAGTTCATGCTCTAGACCGGGATTGTCGAACACGCGGCCCGTTGCAAGCATATTTCGGCCCTACAGATGATTTGAAGCAATTTAGAAAAAATCAGAGAGAAAAAGGGAAGAGATCAAAATACAAGTCATGTATTCTTTACTCAGATTAAATTATTTTGATGTGAGAAGATCTGCTTTCCTTTCATACCTTCCGGAAACGTTTGTAAAGCAAAGAATTTTGGCAATGTTTGGTTCCACCTATTTGTGTGAACAGTTAGTTTCCTTCATGAAACTAACAAAAACTTCTCCGAGAACTAAGTCGACCGATAATCACTTGTCATCTCTTATAAAACTCAAAAACTACACAGAAATTTCAATCAGATATACCAAAAATTATCAAAAACAGAGATCTCAAGCTTCGGGACAAAATATGAAAAGTATTTCAATACTTGGTAATAAATGTCCATTGTGATTTATCGTAATTTGTGTGCATTGCATTTGTTACTGTTGCATTAAAATGCATGTGAGCCATTTTGTCTTTTAAATATTCTTTAAATTGTAAAAAAATGACTGTGTAACCACCCGGCTCAATCGTAATTTCAAATGATACAATAATGTTGATTTGTATTTACACTCCATGCTAATTTGCTTTGTTATATTCATTTGTTAAACTACATGTAATTTCTGCTTGAATTTTTGAATATGACCAAAGCATTACATATTTCTAAACTGCAAAAAGAAAAATATTCTTTTTTTTGCTAAGAATATTTTTCGCAAAAATATTCATGCGCCAAGTGCAACATCCTATTAAAAGATCCAGTTATAAATCACATGTATTTTACCAGTACTATAAACCAACGTTTCCGTCCTATTAGACTTTAGACCATCCTCAGCCTGTAAGTGAAGGTGAGTTGATATTAATAAATCTACTAAACAACTTCAATAACAATCACTAAACTAAGTTTTTATCTACACAACACGTTGATGCAACAGGTTTAAAGCATTCATTTTGAGTAGTCAGTCTAATGACCCTTAAGTCCCCAAGAGGGACCTGTTTTGATTTGTAGTCATGTTTCTCGGCCTTTTAGCCCAATCCATGAACAAAGCATGTAACAGATCGATGCTTTTTTACGTGAGACCCTTTAGCCACATGAGAAGGCACACCACAGTCCTCTTGGTGGAGAGATGCGACCGAGCCCGCTCAGGTGCCCAAGGTGGAACTCGCGGAGGCAAAAAAAAAAAAAACAAAATTGGTCCCCCAAGAGGGACCATGATGATTAACGTAAATAGCAACAGAATATGTGGAAGCTTGGCAGCTTCTCTGCTAACTGACTGAGCCATGCATGCAAAAAACCCCAGCCTCTTTTTGTAAGACATAAAAAAAAAATATAAGAATCAACTTGGAAGCCTCAAGTATTATAGATATGTTTGTTATATAAACTTGTGTTTTATTATAACACCTTTTAATATTACAATCATATTTTAACTTACTATTACAAACCCTGTAACTTTAATGTATTTCATATTGTTTAAATTCTTGATATTATGGAATTTAATATAATGGTCATTGATTTTGAATCGACACTACGTCCTAATTGTGTTATTGAATAATCTGTTCTGACCTAGTTTGAATCAAAGGTGAATAGAATATTGCAATAGTGTTGCAACCAAATAAATAACACATTGTTGGTTAGATAAACAGAAAAGTGAATGTACTCCAACATTGATTTATGACTGTGTAACTCACCCGGCTCAATCGTGATTTCAAATGATACAGTAATGTTGAATAAATTCACAAGATTTGTACTTTGCCATGCCTTTTTGTTGATATAAGTTGTTAATCACTTTATACTGAGTTTCGTAAAAGTCTTCAGAGTGGAAGGGCATAAATTAATTTATCTATTTTTCTTCGCTCGTTTAAATCTGTCACCTAGAAGATAGAATTACTGTTAATTTTAATACATAAATGCTACGTGTTTATTCAAACAATATTCGTCTTTTATTTTTAATTATTCTTTAAATTAAAAATATGTCAACGTTATAATGAGTGTAATTAAAATTAAACACCATTATATTTCTTTGTTCATAAAAAAATCATTTGAATCATAATCTATAATTTTAATTGAAATCTGTGATCTGTAATAGGGAATATTCTCTAAGGAATCAGTTCTGGCCATATTTTATGTGTTTTTTACCTTAGTGTGTTTTATTCTTATTTAAGTAATTTTTTGTTGGAATTTAATTTTGCTAAGTAATTGATGGTTCATAAATATTAACCTTCTAATTCTCTATCACAAAAAAAAGTAATTGCTTATTAACATGCAAATGAGAATTTCTTATCAGATTCTTTCGATTTCATAGTCATTGACTCTGATAATTCATTGGAAAATATTGAAGGTTAAGTTAAAATGTAACAATAATTTATATTATTGATATATTTTATTGATAGTTGGCATTAGTGATATTAATAAATCTACTAAATAACTTCAATGATAATCACTAAACTATGTTTTTATGTAAACAACAAGTAGTACGTTACAGCAGGCTTATAGCATTCATTTTGAGTAGCATTATTTATTTACCCTTAAGTCCCCAAGAGAAGACTTGACATTAATACTTGAGTTAAAAAAATAAAATCAGTTATTTTATCTACTCCAGGATACTAATTTGTAAAAAAATAAGATTCCTCTGTAAGTAACAAAACATTGAGGTTCAAAAAAGAACCATGGATCTCTATTTTTATTTCGGAAATCAATAACTTTGTTCCTGTCGTACTTTAGAGAGGACGTCATGTCATCCTAATCCTTTTCAGATCATTCACCTTTCAAAAGTTTGATGTAAAAGCTTGGTTGGACTAACCTCTTGGCCACACTATGCTAAATATCCCCCCCGCCTATAATTTCAGTAATTTATTTACCAAGAGAAAATAAAGTTCAAGAGGATTTATTGTTCATAAACTCAAAATTATAAAGTTTTGTGTAGGTATTAAAGGTAGTAAACATAATTAAATCAAAAGTGGTTTTGACTGATTAGTGGTCTATTGAGGATAAGTTTAAGAGCAGGAGGGGGTGATTAATCTAGTACACACTAATACTAATGTATTAAATCCTAGTAAATTACGGATATTAAAAAACTAACTTAAAAATTTTTATTTTAATTTTTTTTTTTAACATCTTTATTATTAAATATACAACTACGCATCTTCTGCGTAACAGGCATATGTTGTCATAGATTACTCAAGAACATTGATATTCATGAACAAAGAATAGAACCCACTGGTTCAACTTTTCACATTGTTTTTATTGTAATAATAAATCTCTGGGCCATTTTCTCTTGAGTCTTCTTTGGGGATTCTGGGAAGGTGAGGAGGAAGTAAGGATTCGTACTAATGGATTTGGGTGAGAGGAAAGGTTGTTGTGAAAGGACTTGTAACGATCAGAGGCTAGGTTTTGAATAAATGGAATTTTTAGGTCTTTATAGAGGGTGTAGTTTTTTACGTAATAAGGAGTATTTGTGATAGCACGGAGGATTTTTGATTGCAAAGATTGTTATTTTTTTTTTTAATTAATGAGAAAAATTCATTATTTCCATGGTCATACAGATATATATTATCCCATACTGAAAATAATACCCAATTATCACTTTAAAGGTATATATGCCTTATAAATATGTTGTTAAACTTATATATATATATATATATATATATATATATATATATATGAAAACAAACCACAAGGAAAAAAAAGAAAACAGATAGAAAAAATGCTCTGAGGCCTTTCAATTTATGTCATCAGAGAGCAAACAAGGTCTTCACCTTCCTTGTACATACCTTTTATGTTACCTTCTATTTCTTACCTTGTTTGCTCTCTGATGACATAAATTGAAAGGCCTCAGAGCATTTTTTCTATCTGTTTTCTTTTTTTCCTTGTGTTTTGTTTTCATTGATTGCATCACGTGTTTATTGTGATTTATCTGCATATATATATATATATATATATATATATATATTTACTATTATTTTGTAACATAGTTATGAATTTTTGGATGCGTAAAATCCTTGATTAGCTTAACCCGTCATTCTTCAATTTTTGTTTACCTGACATTATTTTTGCCTTGAATCAACAACTCATAAATCCCATTCATTCTTAGATGTCTAGTCGATCTAAATGAGCATTAATCACTACTCCAACTGCTCATTGCACTACGCTAATTCTACCCAATGTTACAATACATATCTATTATTTCACGTTTTTTAGTTATTTGTTGTTCCTAATGCTAAACCTTTGTTTTGAAACAACTTATATTTCATATGACATCTAGCAAATGTCATTTATCATATAAAAGTTATTCGAGTTTGATAATATTGTCAGATAATATATTTCTTTATGCTATTGATCTTTAAATAGAATTGATATTTAAAATAAATGCAGAAAAATCACAATACAACCTCCACAAGAAATCTTATAATCACAACCTTCCCTTTCTTTCCCCTCATAATTATTGACAAGTCTGTTTAATAATTTACCTGAAAACAACTGAGATATCCATTTTCTTCAAAAATACTGCAATATCTTTTAAAAGTAGAATATAGGGCACAACCAATAGAATCCCATCCTTGAAGGGTTCCTTCTTAATACCAGTTCTCAAAGATTCTTTAGTATTTTTTTCAATGTATTATCAATTAGTGAATTAGGATACCTTAATGATGAGGCTATTTGATATATATGTTCAATTTCTTCGTTAAAAAACCTCTTCACCACACAATTTGAATACTCTTAACATATTTCTGAACACGGCTTTTTTACCTTAAAAGTGCGAAATGAAACATAGGATTATAAAGAGCAAAAGTGAACATAAGAAGCAACATGAGTAGGTTTTCTTTAGATACTGTATTTAAGATCGTGCTCAACATGATGTCAATATAAATATAGAACATGCAGCTCAATATTGATTTGAACTTCTAAAGTAAAATCAACGGATGGAAGGCACTTGTTAAAGGTGTTCAAAAAATATGGAACAGATTCATTGTCTGCCCAAAGACACAAGATTGTCACAGTTCTGTTAATATTGCCTCAGTGTATTATAGTCTGATCAGTTGTCTTAATTTCTCCTTTTTCTAATTCAACTTGTAAACTCTTAATTTCTTCCCATCTAATTTAATTTGTAGACTCAAAATTTCTTCCCATCTAATTTAACTTGTAGACTCTTTAATTCTTTCATTTCTAATTTAACTCATAGACTCTTAATTGAGCCGCTAATTTTGAAAGTGGCCTAATTCCATTTATGTTAAAATCGAGATATTTAAGGGTTTGCGTTTTACAAAATTTAAAAATATTGTCATTTTATTTATCAACTAATTTTTGTTATAAAAATTCTTAGTAATTTTAAATAAATTTGTTACAATTTGCTGTAAAAGGTAAAGATAACGTAAAAATGTAATTATTTAAATAGCTAGCTAAATTTTTTTGGAAAATGGAATTAGGCCACTTTCAAAATAAACGGCTCAATTGTTTTTTTCGTCTAATTTAAGAATTACACTAATCTTTGTAGCAAATACAAGAAAAATGAAGTTGTCTATGATAGACGGTTATACATTTCTTTTAGAACTATAGCATTCTTTAGCACCATTATCTAAAAATAACCACAAACTATGTACCTTTAGAAATTATCAGTGAACAATGCATCTTTCATATTACTTATCAAATTAATATAGCAATTTTGGTGACTTTCCAGTATGGTTTTCAAGGATTAATTGTATTTCAATGTCCGCTAACAAAACACATCTGAAGCATTTCTGTAGTGTTTTTAATGATCATAAAAAAGATATTGTATGCATGTTTGCAAAATATTATATTACTTCATGTTTCTAAAACCTCGTTTATAAAATGTGAGGAATTTTGATCATTTAATCATGAAAATAATTATGAAACAAACTATGCAATTGACAGACTGAAATTCTGCAACAGATGAGCGTAGACAATTAATTAACTTGGAACAGATATAACTGATTTTGTTTTATCTGTGTTGAAAAAAGTTAGGTCAAATTTTTTTACAAATCATTCATTTAATGCAAAAAAAACGGGATAGAAGTATATTATAACTTTAAAGTCAAAACAGTTATAATAAAAAACATCTGTTACCATATCTGTTGTTATATAACCATAAATACACTAGACACATGTACAAATATATCCAAAAATCTGAAGTGAAAGTAAAGTATCTTTTTGGTAACATACATCCTATTCGACGCTTTTTAGACATACTTCATATATGGCCGAAAAAAAACATTCCTGATGTAGCAAACAAGACCTTGTATTTACAAACACTGTCGTTATTGCTACCACAATACAAAACAAAAATAAAAATATGCCATTAAAACCAATTTATATCGTTTTTAAACAACATAAACAATGAAATAAATTGTAGAAGAAGAGAAAAATTATAGAAAAAAAATTTAAATCTTAAAATAGTAACATTTAATAATAGAATATAATAATACCTTAATTATTTATAAATATAATTATGATTAAAAAACTCTTTAATAACTGTGCGCAGTAAATTGTCACCAGGAAGATTTTGTGATGAGGAAATAAGCAGTACCATAATTTGTTCTAAGAACAGAACTATTCTACACGAGCTGGTGTCATGTGACTTTAAATAAACTTCAGGAACATTTACAACCTAAAATTCCTGTAATAATATAATTTAGAAATTATCTATACTATCGCTACAAATTCGGAGAAGTATTATGGACTGAGTTGTATGGATGGACGTCTTCATATGGGAGTAATATGACTATTAAAATAAAAGTCTCCCGAACGTTAGTAGAGCTTTGATAGTGTTTATAGTATTTGATAGTGTTTAGCAGTGAAAACTCCGTTATCAAAAGCAAAATTGAAGTTCAGAAAGGAAACATAGTTTCAAAAACTTAGGGTGAGAAAATTCTGAATTTTGAAAGTTTCTGTTAAAAACCTTCTGTTCACAATTTTATACAAAAAGTGACTTTAACAACATTGAATCTTGTCCGAAACAAAAAGCCCCTTTCGATTATATGGCCCACCGTTGTATAAAATACGAATTATATGTATCATATATTCGAGGCAGCAGAGTACCCAATATCTTTTGGTATAACTTATATATATATATATTATAATATTATATTATTATATATATATTTTTGTGTGTGTGTGTTTTTTTTTTCTAATCGGGTTAGGTCAATTTTCCAAGATAAAAAATCGAACTCTCGTTGCCAACGTTTCGGTTTTATTTAAAACCTTTTTCATAGCAAATTAGAGAATTTTTTAGCTAAAAAATTTTTTAAAATAATAAATATTTTTAGTAAAAGTTTAAACTAATTTCAAATTTTTTTAGGTAAAAAAAAATCTTACTTCTGCCTATAAAAAAGGTTTTAAATAAAACCGAAACGTTGGCAACGAGAGTTCGATTTCTTACTGAAAATTGACGAACCCCGATTAGAAAAACACCTATTCTATCAAACAGTCGATATATTATGAAATATGTGATATATATATATATATATATAACGGATGAATAAGATATATTATTATATCTCATTGCAAATTATGAAATCTTGTGATTTTTTGATTTTTTTGCATAAATATATATATAAGATTTCACATAAATACTTGAAATAACAATCAATGGCACACACACACACACACACACACACACACACACACACACACACACACACACACACACACACACACACACACAAACACACACACACACACACACACACACACACACACACACAAACTCAGAGACATAATTGAAAAAACTTCTAATACACATTTGAGGGCTTAAAAATATGTAATTCTCTCGAAATTTCGAGATCAACTTTTTTTTGTGATTACTGTACTTTAAGTCATAGTAAAGGGAAAAGGTAGGCGGCTGAACTACGCAATTGTTGCTGTAATTTGAAGTTTTTAAGAAAGTAAAGAGAAAAAATGGTGAATGAAAAGAGAGTTAGCAGACTGAAATAACGAGTAAGTTTGAAAAGGAAAATGTAATAACGAGAGGAGAGGGTGATTTAGATTAAATAGTATAAAGGAGCTGAAAAATGAAGAAAGATAAGAGAGTATGGGAATGAATGTATAAGTATAAAGTATATAAAAAGACAGTGCTTTAGTAAGTATGGGGAGGTAACTGAGAAATTAGAATGAGAGAAAAGGATTGAAAAATGATAGAAAAAGAGAGACCTTGTGAGAAGTGAGTTGACATGCTTTAGTTGAGAATATTAAAGGGGAATAAATCTAATGAAATGGTATTGAAAAGTTATAAGATTGTAGGGAGTAATCGAAAAACAACAGAGAGGAATATAAAAGTTGAAGTAGAGAGTCATATGGAATGTAAAAGTGGAAAAGTAGATAATTATATGGACAAGAAGTATAGAATAGTCAAAGAGAGATAAATAAATAACGCGTAACATAATATAAGTGAGTGGTTGGAGAGAGAGAGGTGAGAGAGAGAAAGAGAAGGGAAGAAAACAGAAAAGAAGTAAAGGAAAGAAAAAGGAGATATGTTGGAGTGAGAGAGAGAAACGAAACGAAATATAATTGAAAGGATGAAAAAGTAGATAGTGTGATTAGTGGAAAGACAGAGATAGAAACGCAAATATAGGGATTTGCAAAATATCCATGAAGATAAAAGAAGTGAATGGGAAAGAACGAGACAGGATGCCAGACAAAGAATGTGTGAGTAGTTTTATTACAGATTTCGTTTATTAAATTTCCAAATGATAATACACATGAAGAAAAACTTTTATTTCGACATGTTTATATGCCAAAAACAAAAAAGTCTGGGGCCACAAAGGGGCAATTAGAATTCTCAATTAAGCTTGTTATCAAAAGTTTGAAATTTGTGATTTTGTTTTTTTTTTTTATCAAAAACAGATGTCCTATAACTTGTTTTAATGTCATATATACCCTTTAAAAGTTTATTAAAGTCTGTGTTTCACTTTACCAACATGATATTTGTTTTCTCTAAATATTGGTTTACATTCATTTATCTGTACAGTTGTACTTCATTTTTTTCAGGTCAAATAATGTAGCATTGTTTTTGCATTATATAGCCAAAAATAGAACATTTTTTTTAATAAAATCATTTTTGACGAATTATAAACTTTTTTTCAACATCTGATTGTTCATCCTGCAATATTAACTTTATAGGTTTTAAAGTTATAAACAATCTACCATGAATTATGGTTTATGATTTCACAAGAGCATTCTTTTTAATTTATAAAAGGTATACTAAGGAACCAGCGACGTGCTTGTCTATGGCATGTACTTTACGAAAATTCAGAGATACGTGGTATTCCAAAATGTTATTAAAAATTATGGAATAGTAGAAAATATCATTATTAGTACTGTCAGTAGATTTGAAGTTTGTTTTACGTTTTGCAGTTTTAGGTACTGAGCTCAAACTTGATTTTATCCTATACATGCATCTTATATAGTACGAGGGCAGCTACGTGTTACTTTTTAAAGAACAAATTATGATAAACGAAAATGAGATTAAAATAACAAACATAACTAAGGGCTCAAAAACTCTAGATGTGTTGACAGTGGGTAACGGTGAGCCAACTTAAGTGAAAAAGAAATTGTAGGTGGTTTAAAATTTACAGGTAATAAATTTTTCAACCGTAAAAAATCGCTGAGCGCGAAAAACACGAGTCCAATCTTTCTACCTCTTACATAAAACAACACATGCTACATAGCCAAAACTGTGAACATATGATAATATTACAAGTGGACTAATAAAAATATCTGGAGTGGCCTATACTCAAGTTCACTATAAGTAAACTTAATATCAAATTTCTTGGGTATATAATATATAATGTCCCATTTAAGCATGATAACAACGTCTAAATGGGAGATGTTTATTAGTCGTTAATTCCTGGTATTCCTTAGTATAACTACAGGTGTAATAACATTTTTGAAAAGCTAAAGTGAAGATTACGAAATAATTTCTTATAAGAAAACATGACTTTTGTCAAATAGCCAGTGGATCTCTTACATAGTTTACCTGACCTCCTCTACATTGAATATTTAAGACAAATTTTCCCATTTACAAGTTCAAAATATTCCTAATTTGTCTGAAAAATGTAAGAAACATCTAAGAAAAAATAAATAAAAATAAAAAAAAATAAAAAAGATAGTTTTTAATTTAAGTGTTTTGAAGAAAATCACATTTCTTTCCCTTTATCAAAAATAATAAAAATGCAATTTACTCTGAGCCACTGTTACCTTCTTTCTGCGTACTGTACTGGGCTATAAGCTTTCTGTAAATGTATATTGAAATAAATATATTAGTAATTAGCCAGTTTTGCATACACATATCAACGACAAGGCCGTATATTCAGTATAATTTAAAACTTTTAAAGCTGGAAGCTTGAAATTATTAAAAATAATAGATAAGGACTATTAGGCTAGAATACAGAACAAACTGGATATTTTTCAGCAAATATAGCTCCTCTTTCTTTAGGAAAGAGTTCATTCCTCATACTTCAATCACACTATCATTCAACAACAACAAAATAATTTACTACTGAAAATAACTTCTGTTCAAGAGTGCAATATATGGATAGATTAAAGCGTTTTGTGAGACAAATCTATCATACCATAGAAAGCAAACATTTTTTTATGTCGGTGATTTTTTACATTTCAAAATATTATTTCTCTTATATCTCACATCAGCCAATAAATTGTTTTAATGTTTCCATTATAAACATCAAATTCATTTCAGTGGGTTCAATCAAAAAATTTCGAAGTCAATGTGATCAATGTAAAAAAAAAATCAATAAAAACTTGACAAGTATAGCAGGTGATCCCTTATTCTAGAATAAACAATCAGTTTTTATAATTTTATTGCTCTTTTTCATGTTTGAAATTTTATTTTTTTTTTTTTTGATAAACTGCTAATTTTTTTTATTTTTTTGATAAATTTTCATTATTTTTAATGTGCTATTTAGCGTCAAAAAACATGTTCTAAAAACAGAAAATGTACTGTAACGATTTTTTAGTCAAAGTAATTTTGAAAAAAAATATTTCAACTCATCTTTCTCAGAACGTTCTATTTTTAGGTATAGTTTTATTTTGATACATTTTAAAAATTGACTATGTGGCTGTCAATATTGATGTCACAAGCTTTCAGATTAAATTATAAGTCAACATTTTTACATTTTATTAAAAAAAAAACATATCCCGTTGTTTTAAAGTCTGAGTATATTTTTCGTTTAATGCATCTCTAATCTAAAAGTGTATGCCAAATTTTCAACGCTCTAGAGTTAGTAGTTAGGAGAAAAAAAATGTAGTATAAAAACTGATTTTTGGCAAAATAAGTGACTTTTTCATCATGCATAATAGCTCTTAAACAATAGGGATCATCTCTACTGTGAGACCCATTTTTCTTTAAAGTATCAAGTTGATTCATCAAAGATTCTGTACGATATCGTAGTAACAAACTTTGGATACATACTCACTCACCCGCCCACGCACCCACAGACATCATCGAAAAAACTTCATGAAACGACTTTAGGTACCTAAAAACATATAATTGCGTGAAAATCTTGAAATCAAATTTTTTCACGATCACTTTACTTTACTTATAGTAAACTAAAAAAAAATGAAACAAGAGTGTAGAGAGCGCGCAAAATTCAAAATGCGTTCTTCACACGTCATTTATATATTTATATGAGTATTAGAGGGAATACTCTATCGTGTTCAACAAAACCTGTTTATATGAGTGTGTAATGTCTGTCTATCTCTCTCATTGCTGTTGTATACCCAAACGACAGTATTATTCTTTACAAAAATAAAATTACCGTATTCAGGACAAAAGAGATAAAAATATTGATTGCATAAAAAGGAAAGTGAAGGGGTGCGCTGAAGATTTTATGTAGATAATTAATGCAAAACTAACTAAACTGTTCGCAAACATTAATTTGTAAAACTTTCAAATGATAAGTATTATAAATATTTTCAAATACAAGTTTATTTTACAATTATTTCTTGTCACGTTTTCAAATTTTGGATATCATTACTGCTACATTTAAATTCTTAAGATTAAGAGAGTTTTAATAAAGCATATAAATAACATAAATTTATAAGTTATTATATTACTCTGAGGCTGGGTTAAATATTTATTTAAATTGCATAAGCTAAAATGCGTACATATAATGTTGTCAATGATTATAGCCCTTATAAGTCTAATCCGGACTTCAACATTCTGATGAATCAAATTCATCAAAGTACTTGTTAAGGATTATATTGAAAACGTTCCCTGTATTTCCACTCTATTAACAACCCCTATATTTCAGTTGAAATCTGTACCTCACCAACTACATTTCATATAAATAATTCATTTTATCAATATGACAAGTTATAACTTTCTCCATTTTAAACTTAAGTTAATAAAATATCTTGCAAAAGTATAAGGCAAGTTTATATGCCGGTTACAATAAGATAATAGTAAATTGTGTAAAAAAAAGTAGAATAAAAAAAATCCAATTGCTCTAAAATAAAAAGAATTTATCGCAACAACAAATGAGAAAAGAAAATGAAGTTTTAATTCTTTTCAAGCCATCTCATTGCAAAAGAAACATTTTCTTTGAGACAAAGAAGCAATTAAAAAAAAGAAAAAGGGTGAACGTTTCTTTTGTTGTTTACTTATTTGGATTCAACTTTTATTAAGTAAAAAAAAAGATTTTGGTTTTGTTATCCATGTTGGTAATTGAAATAGCCGTTTAGTCAAGCATTAGACAATTAATACTAAAATTTAAAGAATCATCAGGAGATTAATGCTACTAAATGACAAACGTGCCAAATTAATAAATAAATTAATAAATTTGATATTACTCATCCAAGATGTATAAATCATTATTTTCATTTCATGCATAGAATTAGCTATACATACGAACAAGGCGTGTATCCAGATTGTTCAAAATAAGTGTACCCGCCTTATAGCCAGGGCTTCTTGGTACGCCCGTAATGTTGATATTCACCATGATTTGAAAATGGAATCCATAGATAGCTACATCACCCGACTTACTACCAATGAAGACAAGAAACTATCTACTCATCCAAACTTCCTTGTACAAACTCTAAAACCTGTCGCCAACCTTCCTCAACCTCACTGAATAATTACTTCACCCAGTCGCTATCTGACTACCTTTCCAGCTCATGCCTAAAAGCATTAAAAACTATGACTAATAAGACCACATGACCGCGAATACGATACCATTACTGTACAGACTAACTTAATATTCGACATGAATTACTGACATTCCAAGTTATAGTAGCACAGCAATCAAGCAGTAGAAGGCCTCTGGTCTGGAACTGCTAGTTACGACGTGCACTATAGTGCGCGGATATATTCGTTGGTCGTTGGTCGTAGGTAGCTGTGCACAATGAATCAAGTTTGATTGATGAATTGATGAATCAACTCATTGAATCAGGTGTTCTTTTATATTATGGTTTCAGTTTTGGAATTGTTTTCAGTGGTTCAAATAAAAGCTATTTTTTTGTCTTTTTAATTTATTATCTCTTTTTTTTTTATCCTTAATTTCTTGGAAAATGAAAAATTTAAGAAATTAATCATATGTTTCCGATCTCAAATGAGAGAAATTACCTAAAATTAAATTGGGGAGAGCAATTTTGTTGCATGACTCTTTGTAACAAGTGATTGTGATGAAAAATTGTATATTAAAAAACAAACAGATAATAAATCATTTGTAACATAAATATCTGAGGTGATTATTAGTTTTTCAATCCTGGAGGTTATATAGATACGGATAAATCGAGATATGCCTCCTTATATACGCTTGATTTTCTACATCACAGAACCGATGTATTTATTGCCAGTGCAAAATTGATAATACTTTTGTAAAGGCAAAGCAAAAATTGGAGTTACGAAATAATCTCTTACAGTAAAACATTGCTTTTGCTTCCTTAACCAGTTGATCTGACATATTTGATGTAATCTATTCTGATCATCTTTTGCAACAGTTCATAATGTTCCTATTTTTTGATCGGAAATATATCAAAAACTGAAAAAAAAACCAAGCTCATCAAAATACCGAAGAATTAGCTAAAAAATAGTTTACGATTGTCATAACGAGCAAAAGAGTATATTTAAATATTTCAATATAGTCTAAAGAAAATGAAGTTCATAAACATCCCAATTTACTATATTTGACATTCAAATTTGTTGGATGATGCAACATATAGATTGATTAGAACACCTTGTTAGACAACCTACCGTCATACCATAGTAGGCATAAGAAAATATAGGTATGATTAGAGTAGATTTAAGAATATTTAAGATATTTAAAAATGTTTTTCTTCCTTCGTATATTAACTCGTTACAATATTTTAAATGTTTATATTAATCCTTCAAATAACAAATTTATTTTACTCGATTCACTTAAAAAAAAAATGAAGTCAATTTAAACAATGTTAATAAATGTAAACAAATCTCAGAAGTATAGCAGGCGACCCATTATTCCAAGAGAAATTCAGTTCTTATGGCTATATTATCCTTTGCGATAATCGGAATTTAATGATGTTGTTTTATAGATTACTTACTTTATGTTTATTTTTTTGGAAATATATCGTTTTTCTCTAAACCTTTACGGTTAAAAAATATTTTCCAAATTCATAAAATCTACCATAATGCCCCTTTTTGATAATGCAATGTTAAAAAAAAACTTCTCAACTTGTCCTCATGTAATGTTAGTTTTAAGTATAATTTAATTATGATCCTACTAGTGGTATGTACACTAATCTACAGCAGGCTCGCATCCTCCTCAGAAACCATCACAAGTCAAAAATTGTGTATTTTATTGAAGACAAAATCTTTCTAGTTGTTTTAAAATCTGAGGAGTTTTTTTTTCATTTCTAGCTTCTCTTACTTGCATTCTAGCGCCAAAACTTCAAGGCTATAGAATAAATAAATTGGGAAATGAAAAATGTTTGAAAACACATTTTGGCCAAAAAAGTGATTTTACAATCACGCAATATTTCTACCAAGAAGGTAAATTCTGTGAAAAATATTAATTTGAACCATCAAGTGCACTGTGTAACAGTGTTCTATCATTCTGAAACCTTTTAGATACACACTCATCCACCCAAACATACATAGAAATCATAAAGAAAAGGCCAAAGAAGACTTTGCGGACCTCAACACATGTGAATCCGTCAAAATGTCGAGTCGAATTTTTTAATGATAACAATAAAATTTACATATAGTAAGTACACTAATAATGAAATAAAAGCACCATCTACTAAAAGACGAATTTGAAAACACAAATACGGATAAATATTTTTAAATATGTTCCTTTATCTGAAGAAATAGAAAATCATAAGAAAAATTTGTTACGTTACGTTATGTTTCCTATATATACAGATATCGTAGTACACATATAGATAAAGGGGCCACATTCTTAACAAAATGTTTAAATAAGTGTCAACTTACCAAAATGTTCTAACAAATGTTTTAAACAATGTCTCACACACTCCATGGACATTTGCTGAATTATTTGAAAATCTTGTTCGTACTATAGCAAATTATCCTAAATACACTGTACCATTAGATCCTATACAAACAAACGCAGTCATCCAGGAAATGAGTCGACTACACACATTTGGCATTCCTAGAAACAATTAAACAAGTATACTCTGAAAACTGTTTTGCAAGGCATGTTTCAAATGTATGTTTTGATTAATTACAGTAAAAAATATATTTAATTAAACAATAAGATTATAAATTGTGAATTTATATGGACTGTTTCTTGATTGTTAAATGTTTAAAATACTCGCTTGATCGTCAGTCACTCAAGTGACATTTTTTAAATAAATATATAATATATCAAGAGGTCAAGGTGGCCAAGAGGCGTGCGTGCTTGCCTCTGGACTGGCAGATCCGGAGATTGATACCCACTTTGTCCCTCGATTTATTCACGCGGGAGGTGAATAAATGGAGTGAACAAATTTTATAACAAAACAGGTACTATGTAGTAAAAAATAAGTTAATTTTTATTACCTGAAAAGGCAATAAAGGTTTAACAACTAAATACTTATATTTTACTAATGGGGTTACCTACTGTAATTAGCCAATTGTTTATAACATAGAAATTTTTCCTCAGAATTCAATTTAATAGATTTTTATTGTATTGGTAAAATTTGATAGCAAAGTGATTTTCTTTTATTTCAATAGCCGTTGTAACAGCTTTTATTTGACTACCTAAGTAGATAAGCTAATAACACTTAATGTTAAATCACGCATTTCTTCCAAGCTGAATGCTTCACGTAAAAGTCTAGATTTTATAGTTTTCACATGCAGTTAAAGTTTTCTAATTTTACTCTGTATTATAAATATCTTTCAAACAGCTATGTTCATAATATAATTATTACATTGATTATTATGAAGAGTTTCAAAAGTTTTTTATTTGATATTTGCATATTAATAATTGCGAATCTACATTAATAACCCGTATTACCTACAATGACTTTAGTTTTAGGACTATCCTAGTGTTCTTTTGAACTCGGTCGTCCCACTGAGTCTGGTGGCTAAACGCCATGTGGTCTGGGCTAGTTATGAGAGTTTCTAAGGTCTCCTGTTGGCTAACTGCTACCTGTATGGAACATAAATGGGTTCGATAGGGCGGTATCTAATCGTCCACACTGTGAGATCCCGTCAACAGCCCCAGCCTCTTCCAGGCAAGAACAAGTCCAGTCCAATCAGCAGATTTCAAAGCCCATTCTCACTGGAAAAGGTTTGGGGTCTCTAGCTCACCTGTATGCAAAGCAGGTACCCTCCCGAGAAGTTACTGCTTCTCACACTGCGACCGCAAGGGACTAGTTAACTTGCCTGAGAACCGATAGCCACTACGTTTCTAACCTGAATTGGCGGGATGGAGAGAATCCCTCCATGGGCCCCCACCACCTATATTACCAACTTTTTTAAGAGTTTCGGTTCAAAATCCGGACTAAAGGTCCTATTAAATCAGCTCAGCTACAGGTAAGGTCAGTGGCCTTTTTTTTCTCCTGGTTGAAAGAACCTGTGGATATATATAAGCCAATGCGGCCTGCGAATATAGCTGCATGGCCTCACTAGGCGAGTGCAAATCCCATATCCCTTTCTTCAGAGTTTTATTATAAACGTATCTTTATTTTTGTTTGAGTTTGCAGAAGATTTTCTAATACCATCTCTTTTTTGATGGGCATTGTTTAGTTTATACTTTATAACATTCAGTTTTAGAGACTTTGAAGATAAATAATGTTAATGATAATATTTTATATCTAAATAATATAGCTTGATATTAATTTTTGTTAAAATCATTCTCTCGTCTTACAGATGAGTATCAAGTATAAATAAACAGCCAATAAATGTAAAAAGCATTATATCTGTACTGAAGCATTAAACCTTTGGCTAATAATCATATTATTCTGATACAAACTTTCTTAGAGTCATATTAACATGTAAATCTCACCAAGATTCCTAACTCTCTTTTAAAACGAATAGAAAGATAAAAAGACATATAATGAATATGTATATATACACATTATACTATCAAAAAGGGATCATATTAGTAATAATGCTTGGTGAATGTCTCAGTGGAATTTTTAGTAGTCACTTACTCCTTTAAAGTACTGAAGCATTAAATCACATTTGCTAATATGCGTTGTAACTTGGTAACATTTTCGTAACTGTATATTACATTATAGAAGGCAAAATATAGTAATAATGAAAAAATTATATCCCGAGGTTTCCACGGATTTACATGTTTTGAGCTTTTCAAAGTCCTGTTTTGATGCTTTTTTTTTATGATATACTTGTGTGCGTGGGAGGGTGGTTGAGTGAGTGTTTATCCAGTAGATTGAATTATTTATTACTTTTACTTTAAGCGAATACAAATCTTATTTGATGTTATACATTATAAAGTTCAAATAAGATTATTTAATACTAAATTTTTAATAAGATATATTATTTTACGTTAATGACAAATCTGTAATAGAACCCATTGTTCATGCTATGGGTTACAGTGTTAAGGAGAAGCTCCCTGCAGTTATCAAACATTTGATGGATCAAATTCGTATTTTACAAAAAATTGCTTTCATAATGTAGGTGTGTCATATTAGTTTGGGGGAAGTACTGTATCATGGAAAAGTAATTTTTTTAGCCAAATGTTGGTTTAAACATTTTTATCTCCTAAATTACTAACTCTGAAGGTTTAAACTTGGTGATTATTTTAAAACTAATAGTAGCATTAACTGAAAAAATGTCAGATTGTTCAACCAAAATGATCAATTTCCTTTAAAATGTAAACTTTTTGACCTGTAATTGATTTTGAAAGCAGCAATAGAGGTCACATCAATTGACAGATAGTGATGAAATTATACCCAAAATTAGCATATTTTGAGGAAATGAGGTGAATAAATTTTCATCGAAATCACATTAAACAAAATTAATGTTATAGCATATTTAACTATAACATTTTGACTATATAACATTTTAAGATTTCCGATTGTTTTTTTACGCTATACAACAAACTTAAGAACCATAAAATGTAGTCAAAAAATATAATTTAAAATCAACAATATACAAAAAAGCCAATTAATTTTGATTACTTTAAAAAGGAATAAACTTATAACAACTGCATACTTAAATTGGACTAATTTGCTTTCTACGTAGAACATTTTTCTCAGAATTCAATCAAATAGAATAAAGGTTTAAGAGACAAAGTTGAGGTCTATTCAAAAATGTTTGAATGATTTTATAATAAATAGAAGAATAATACATGATTTAAAATAAATAAGTGAACACTAAACAACCATAAATTTAATGATTCTCCCTAGGGGAAAGACAGATTGGTTCACTTGTCAACCCGTCAAAATCTCTTATTATCAAGCGTGTGTTCTGATATATATTTTGTGTCTTAATAACCCCATTATTTTGATAATTCTGGAGCACGGTAAGGCACTATTTCATTATTCAAACAGATTCTATTTGTCAGTCACTTCTCGGGTGAGTCAACAAAGTTATAATTTATTATTAGTTATTATCGTACTAGGAATATTTAATGAGCATTCAATATTAAATAAGGAATAATACATTAAAATGACATAATAAATTTATTAATTTAACACTGATGCATAGATGTATGACTTTAGGCGCTGTATACCGGATTACAATAATTGAATGCAAATATAATCAATGTAAAATTTGGATCTACCACATTTGGAATTAGTATTACTGGATTCTTTCCTCAAGGAGGCGTCCCGTAAAGACGATTTTGGTGATTATATGTAGATGATCTACTGGAAATAATAAATAATTATTTTACTATATACAAAGATTAGTGGATAAAATTATTACAATAAATACCGTAGTAATGGCACCACAATTGAGTTTATGCAGCATGTTCTGCAAATTATTAAACGACTGGCAAAAGAGAAATATCTGGGTTTAAATCCTGCAAAAACTACCCTTATATCTTTCAAAAGAAGAAATAAGGTAATAGTGTAACACATATTAATTTAAAATATCACACATAAAATGTTAAAGTTATAAAAACCCTCTTAGAGTCATTGAATTGAAGGATAAATCTCGAAAGGTTTGCAATAGTTACATGGAGTGATGTCACAAACGAACTGTCTAACTTTTGGTCTAATTAAATTACTACAACTAGTACGATAAAACCAATAGTATGATATGTATTTTTATCTGTTGCTGTAAGATAAATGAATGTGTTTATTTTTAACCCTAATAAGCTAAACAGACAAAGGTGTCAAAGGATGGTAGGATAAATGATAACCTGAACTACTTTCAGCATAGATAAATTATTTAACGTCCTTCTTTTAAACATTTTTATCGAAAAGAAGGAAATTTTCGGATTATTGAAAATACCGTAAACCAATCAGATAGTAGGTACAAAATATGAATTTCGCATTGCAAAATAAAATTTCTAAAAGTTTGATAAAATAGATCAATAATAATTAAACGCATATGATGCCAAATACACGAATTGAATGGTGTGTCTCGCAACAACAACATTTAACACGCGAATAATTAGTATTAGTATAGGATCTACCACAGCTAAAATTATGTCGCTGCAGGCTTTCCTGAGAAAGGTTTGCTTTTATTATTATACTCTATTATTGTACTCATTAATTGGGGATGGCCAACTCTATACTGTAAATAATCAAGGTAATATACGACCTACAAGGAGTTGCAAATGATATTGTTATTATTATAAGAAAAACTTCACTGCTCATAATAATTTGAGCTCATCCAACATACACTCCAATTTGGTGTATGGATGGTAAAAAGGGCAGGTCTAAATACAGTTCTAATACCTGGTCCAAGAACAAATAAAGTAAGAGTTAAACGCCACTTCATTGTACATATTAAACTAGAACTCTCACAGGTATCTAAAAAAGTTAAGAGTTCTTAGCTAACTACTAAACTGAAAAAGATATGTAGCAGATATGAGGCTACAAAACAACGTTTTGTAGTATAAGGATTCTTAATAGATCTTAAATTCTTAACCACAATTTTAATCTTTTGAATCTGAATAGTTTTTACTACCGGTTTAATAAAATGAAGTTATCAAGGATCATTTTAAAATATATAAGATAACTATATTAGTAAAATAAACTACTTAAAGAGGTGAGTCTAAGGATAACATTAGTATTGATAATCTGATGTATCCCCTGCGTGAAGAACGTATTGAATTTCACTCCTCCTTTAGATATGTTTATTAAAAGTCTATTTATACTGGTACGAGGTGGAAATGTTTCAATGGGTCATGTGATATTCAAAAATGTTATGAATCACAATATTAAAATTTTGGCTGTATGTTGCCAGAAACAACATTTCTACCTTTTTTTATAGAAGACAGTCTCTCGTTTAAAAATTAATAATAATGAAATCAGTAAAAATAAGCTAAGTCTTATGTGGGTACCTTGACACAAGAGCATAAAAAAAACGTAAGTCAATTGGAAAACATTAGACCCAACCAACCTTCTGGGACTGGGGGCTTATTTTTGCAACACCCTAATTTCCACAAGGTTGCATTTTCAGGAATGGATTAACAGAAAAGCAGAAATCCACTTGAAAATCGCACTTGAAATCCAAATCAAATTTTATCTCAAAAGCCCACTAAAACTGAAATTAAATTTCTAGTTAAAATAATAAGACTTCATAGAAAGTAATTAAACGTATAGACAAAATATCTATCCTCATTTTGTCCTTTACTATTACTTTTGCAGTTGTAATGCAGGCTTTTAGTTTAGAATAGGCTGAAACGTATATATATGGTATGTCAATTTCATACTATTGCGTTTAATATGTTTACTTTTTGTGGCAAAATATACCCAAACAATAAAAGCATTAAATACATCATTAATAATCAATTATGAAATTTATTAAAATCTGAAGTTTTATTTAGAAATGACAAGAGAATGAACAATACGGTAGATATTGTCATAGTGTCAAAGAGTTCAATGGAATTCAGGCTCTCAGTTCAATAATAATAAGTTAAATATTTTGGATCAAATCATTTCAAGTATATTATTACTGAATAAAATGCACATTCCTTTATTTCAATAAATAACATTATTACTGGTTTTATATTACGCCTACACTATAACCTCATATAACAATACCAAAAACTAATTGATTGTCAGCGTGTTTAATATTATTTTTATTTATAGTAAAGTTGATTGTAAGCAACTCTAGTTTTTTATTGTACTAATTATCAGAAAATGATATGATCCCATAAATATTAAGAAAAGAAAGAATGATTTACATTCTTTATTTAACTTATGTATTCTTACATATATATACTCAGCTTTTTATTAATCATATATTTTATAGCTTTTTATTAATCAGCTTTTATAATTGTGTCACACTCACAAATATATATATATATGATTCCATCATAAATATATATATATATATATATATATGATTCCATCATAAAAAAAAATTTTACTAAAAAAAAATACAATTGTTGGTTAGTATAAAGAAAGAGAATGTTTTGCTAACAATGAGTTGATATATAAAGCCGAAGTCAGCTACTTGACTTGGATGAAGGAAGTAAGTTAAAAGTGTTTCAAAGTAGGTAAGTAAGACCAAATGCTTCCTCACTATCTATCTTCTATTTACTTGATAAAAAGATTTTGCTTACCTTATCTCAGATATTCCGTTTATCAAATACTACATTACTTTACTTTCAGGAGAATAAAACAATATATATCTGATTCCGATGTCTGTTTAACAATATGTTTTTATTCTTTTATTATATATAATTGTTTTTACAAAATGTAGCTTCTTCTTTATAAGCATATATCAAGCTGGATATAACTTGCGTGGGTTTTCTTTGTGTGATTTTATAGTTACTTATTATATATATATATATATATATATATAAATGATCAAACCACAATAAGAAATGTGAAAACAAGACTAAGATCTTTCAACCGTAACAAGCGGTCTTCATCAGAGTCAAAAACCCAACTGACGAAGACCGCTTGTTACGGTTGAAAGATCTTAGTCTTGTTTTCCCATTTCTTATTGTGGTTTGATCATTGATTGTTATTTCACGTGTTTATGTGAAATCTTTATATATATATATATATATATATATATATATGTTATTAAAATAAGCAGCAGCTTCTGCATTGACCAGATTCTTGTTGACACTCTCTAGTTTTCGTATCACTTTGCGGTGAGACTCTGGTAGCTTCCAAAGAAGGTTAGCAAAAGACATTAACACACACAATAAACATAGGTCAAACACGAAAAACTAAATTTTAATCACTGTTTTAATCACTAAATTAACAAACTAAATTACTTCCTAAAGTACAGTAATTTTGTAAACATTGTTCAAGTATTTTATTTTATTTTAACTATAGTGCATTAGACTTAATTAATTTTAGTTTATACCTGAGGATGGCGAATGAGAGCCGAAAGCTTGTACGTATTTTTATTTAGTTTGTTAATTTAGTGATTAAAACAGTGATTAAAATTTAGTTTTTCATGTTTGACCTATGTTTATTGTGTGTGTTAATGTCTTTTGCTAACCTTCTTTGGAAGCTACCAGAGTCTCACCGCAAAGTGATACGAAAACTAGAGAGTGTCAACAAGAAACTGGTCAATGCAGAAGCTGCTGCTTATTTTAATAACATATGCTTAAGGGAAGACTTGCTGCCTTTGTACACAAATATATATATATATATATATATATATATATATATATATATATACGAAATGCAATCCAAAAGAACTGATTATACTTAAAATAAACTGAGACTCAAAGAAGAAACGTAATAATAGGACTAAATTTTTAATATTTCGAACACCAAAACAGCTGAAATTATATATATATATATATATTATATATATATATATACATTTATTATAATAATAGCATATTTAGGTTGTTATTCTGGTATTTCTAGGTCTAATAATCTTCTTGTCCATTAATTGAATAGAACATTTCCAGTCAGTTTTATTATGGTGATATAACACTTAGGTTACGGTACTGTTCTGATATATTATATATTTTATATTAATTATTATTATTTAAAATTTACTTTGTACTATAGTTCTTCTAGGGTCCATGTCATTTTTTCAGTTAATGCCTGAATTCAGAGCACTCACTAGGTTCGTACATTTCTGGTTTTTATTTATATTAAAAATTTTTATATGTAACCTCTTTCATTAGATTTTTTAACCTACATATTTCAAAACATTGATCTTAATTTTTATAGGAGACCTATAGATAAATTCTTGTCTTTTTTTCCAGACAATGATTGTCCAACAATTTAAGTGCCCGCAAACTTCAACTGTCACTCTTACATACTCTTACGTACAGTTTTCTTTCATACTTTAGTTTAAAGGCTATTATCAAAATAAAAACTTCTAACACTCTTATGATAATAATATTTTAACATAATTATTGTACAAAACATTTTAGAATGTCAATCCACAGCGTGAACACTAGGAGCATAATTTCTCTGGGTCTTTATTCCATTCCAATAGTTTTTATCAATCGAGACTGCATTCATTCTATCAAAGTAGCTTCATATTCATTCGTAAGATTACAAGGTCAATTATATTCTCTAGTCTGTCACAAAATATCACTCCATGCTCCACGAGATGACCGAGCTGCACGACTACGAAGCTCTTAAATTGCAGAAGAAAATAAACATTTTAAGGACAAACATAGTTTTCATCTTGTGATGATACTATATTTTATTCACAAATAAATTTTCTAATAGTTTACTTAAAATTAATAGCAAAGTAATAAGCATGAATTTATTTCCAGATTAATCAATTATAATACACTGGACTATTTTATCATGTAAGAAAACACCTTCAAATATGCAAAAATTACAAATCGATATCATGTATTAATAAATGCTGTATGATTATTTTTTGTAATATATTCAAACTTTGGATGATTTCTATAACTTACTTTCCCAATGTTTAGCAAAACTAATTTTTACTGTTTACAAAGATAATTTTTAATATCTTTGTTACAAAGTTTTAAAACTTTGTTTATACCGTTTCACAAATGTTGTTCACTTATAAAAATTTTTTCTTTATGCTAAGGTTAACTTACTTATCAGGATTATCTGAAAGAATGATATTATCTAGTATTAGTTAAAGAGCTTCATTGATATAATTGAATACGTGCCATCAAAGTAGAGAGAAAAACATTACCTTCAAAGTAAATTTAATGGAAAACTTTAATTTTCTACTGCTACTTTGACATACACTTTTTCAAAATGATGTTATCAGTACTTTTAAAATAATCCCTTCTTATTACTTTTTCATTTTCTATAATCACATATTTGAATGAGTTTTTTGTTTTAAATTTGCATGCTCTATTTTAAAGAAAAAAGTGGAAGATTTATGGCGTAAATACGGCTTATTGGCGCTTACGCACATTTAAATTTTAATTCGGCTATTTTAAAATAATTTTTCTTGTTAAGACCACTAAGTGTATTATGCTACCAATTAACTGGATAATTACTAGTTTTGTTGCAAAAAGTGGCACACCTATAATAAAATATCTAGTTTGGTTACTTTAAACGTATTTACACAAAAGTTATTAAGTTTTTATTCACTTAGATGATCAAAGTAAGGTAACTTAATAATTTTTCAGTTTTAAAATATTTGAAATAATAAAAATTGTTAATATAATCTGAAATGTTTTTTTTACTTTGTTGGATTAATTTTGGAAGTGAAATGTTTAATTATTTGTGTGTTCTTTCACAGGTGAAATATAAAAAATTACCTTTATTTGAAATAATATTAAAGGTTAAAATTGTATATGTTCATTCTATATATTTCTGGTAAAGAAAGAGAACCTTTAGTATATTTTACTTTTTTTTTCGTTTTACTTAGTTGATTTACATAATGTTGATTTACTTTATTAATATTTAACTTTGATTGTTATCGTTTTTAAAGAAATTAATATTATATTTCCTACTCTTAGCCAAGCGGAATGTCACACTGTCTTGCCTGTTTGTCAAGTTATTAAGGAAGTTTGTCAGTCTTACACCTAGGATTCCAATCACGTAACACCTCAACATAGCGAAGCAATGATGTCAAAGGATGGACGTTAAAGCCAAAAGTCTTTTATACAAAAGTAAATTTCCCCCATACCTTCTCCTCTTTCATACATATAAGTGTAAAAGTTTAATTCAAAGCAAACCAATTTGATACTAAATAAACGAACATTCTGCCTTCTTATATTTTATTTACATTTCATATAAAATAAAATACTCATGCAAATTTGCTCTTCAGGCGAGTAAATAAAAGACTCTGTGACAATAATATTAAATATACCGGCGTCAACAGTATATGTATATTGAAGAATATGTTTCAAAATTACTTTTATTGACTGATACAGAGAGGCATTATTTTCTTTTAAGATTATTTATTGCTATAATTATATTATCTTTTTTTTTATTTTACTTAAAATAAAGCATATTAAATATAGATTGTTGTCATAATATTGTTATTATGAGACTGATAAAAATTTCATAATTTTCTATGTTATTATGACAATTGCATAACATGAAAGAAATTTGTTTTTTTCAACATCCAAAAAAAAAAAGATTAATTTTGCAATAAATGTAAAAAAAATGTAATCATAGAGTCCGAATGTGGATAGAATACAGTTTTCACTCTTTTACAGATCATAGCGAAGTTACACGAAAATTCCCATTGAAGATAATAAGATAAATACTACTATGTCAAACTATACGAAGGAAATGGCTACCATTTTCATAGCACGTCTCTGGTAATCAAAAAACATTAATTATTGTACTCAGTATTCACTTAGTATAAATATTTCATGAGCGTACATTATTGAAAGACCTATATTATATTAGAAATGACAACTATTTAATTCTATTTTTAGTAATATGAGGTTTTGGTAAGTAAGTTACTTCATAGAGACGATAAATCAAACAGATGGACCTTACCAACAAAATCAGTTCTTTAATTTTTTTTAGATAATAAAACAGAAAATCCTTTAAGTCTTAAATGAATCACACCTTTTTTTTAATTAAAGCAATATTGATAACACGTCTTCAAATCCATTGAATTGATCAATTCATTTTGTAATTGAAAAATTATAGAATATAATTACTCATCCTAACGTAAGAATAATTAGTGTTAGTATTGGGTATACCACAAAGGAAATTGTGTCAATTATTTTGGTGATTAATTGTTGATGAACTACTTGGTACTATAAGTAAACCAAACGAAATTATGTGCAGATGATCTCTTTATTCTGCCCAGATATGCTTGGAGGAGTCAGTTTGAGTCCGTGCAGAATGCTCATTATATTAGTGAAAAATGGGTAAAAGAAATAGGATTGCGTAGAAAAAGGACCTCCTTATTAAAAATACTAGGAAAGAACTCGAAGTTATGCAAACACCTTAGAGTCTGTTTAGATGAAAGTCTAAACTGAAAAAGGAATGTAACTGATACATTGACTGAGGCTACAAAAGCAATATTTTGCTGTATTAGTTTCTTTGGTATACCATATGGTTTTAACTTCAAATCTACATTTTTACTATACTAAGTTACTACCACTAGTGTGATACAACAATTATATACATTGGTTCTAAAATTTACATGATGTCATATTAGCCTTAATAATATACAAAAATAATTGTCCAAGGATAACATGATGAAAGCTTTTATACATTGTCGGGCAAAAGTCAATAATAATAAATGCAGTAAATATGAATGACAGAATACCTGAACATAACAGAATACAAAGGAACAAGGCAGTCGGTACGATGGAAAAGTTTCAAGCAAAACCAAACTTTCTGTTGACTGGACCACAACAATTTGCACAAGTTTTGCACAATCAATCTTTCTGAAGGATGCAATTGATCAGTGGATTAACTTTTGTTAATTGGTGCCACCGTTCAACTCACTCTTTTCAATCGTGTATAATAGACTAAACATTTTCAAACATGTGAACCTCTATTATGAAATCGAGAGATGTCATTCGAAAAAATTAAGGAAACTGAAGTTTGTAGTGAACATGGAAACGAAAAAAGGGTGTACAACTTGACTAATATGGGCGCAGACACGCTAGTACGATGAAATTAATTCTCTCAGTTTAATAATAATAAACTAATATTATTCTAGTTCATTGATTTGAAGTTTTACTGATAAAATATATATAACCACATTTAAAAAAGATAATCATTATAGATTGTCTACGAGTTACCTTTATAACCTCCATCTGATATTTAAACTAAAAGCAGATCTCAATTGATTCTCAGTGGCTTTATATTACCTTTAGTTATATTTTAAATTAACATTAAACGTGAATGCCGTTTAAGACTTTTATGGATAGGTTACTACAAGATCAACTTCCAATATATAATATATATTAATCACTTATTTATTAGTTTTACCTTTAGGAAGTAAGTCCACTAAATATTCTGCGCTATTAAATGGGTCTTACGAATTAGTTTCTGTGCTTGTGAGCGTGCATATGTGTGTGTGTTTTATGGTTTTCTCACGGGCAGAAACTGTGTCATGAGCGAATTTATTTTTCACCTGTTCCCTTGTTGATTACAGATTCGCTTTGCATCAGTTTATACATTCACATTTCATACATTAATTTATACATTTCCTATATACAAATGTGATTACATTATTTCCTATTCACATATACATTACATAAAATCATAATTATTACATATATACCCTTACATAAATTATTATTTAATTAGAAAATTTAAAAAGACAATGTTCTGTTATTATGATATAGAACGATTAGTTCACTAATGGATATCTTATTAATAAAACGGAAGAAATCATCGCTGTATTTCGTAATCAACTCTTCTTATTTCTCTGGCCATGTTCATTCATGGCGTATAATTATTCACTTTAATGGGTCCTGTTATGTCAAGAAGTCTACAATTGAATATAATATATCAAAAAGTTGATTCTACTTCTTTTGCATGCATGAACAATCTGATGAATTAATAAGTTTAAAACGATACAAATAAGATTTGTTTTTTTTTCCATAGCCTGTAATAACATAGTACTCTACTAAGAGTAGATCAATTTCATTTGTCTCTTTGTATTAATATGTCAAATGTATTTTCTTGTTTGTTCACCTTCACAAACCTTAAGCCGCATATTATTTCAGAATTTCTTACTTTAAATATTTTCCTTCTTCTAGATTCCTGTTTATTATTAAACAAAATGCAGTAAAGTATAGAAAATAAATATTAAATCTGAACAAAGATATGAAACAACTGATAAGAGGTCAAAAAACCAAAGAGGTCTGTTTTCTTTTTTTTTCTTTTTAAGTGATAATGAAAGAAATCTCATAATATGAACATTTTAATGACATTTGATATACTTGGAGATTTTGGAATGATACAGAATCCAACTGGTTTTCGAAGTTCTTGACATAGTTTAAGTATATTCTATTTTATGGCATAGTAATTACTGATTTTAACCTTTTCTTATGATCATTCTAGAATTTTTGGAGCTCGTACTAAATATTGTCTTATTAGGGGGGATTTCGAAAATTACGTCTCCACCCAAAGAAAGTGTAATATGAAAACAAACAACGCGTTTTGAACACTTAATGTCTTCTTCAGGTATGCAGCTAAAAAAATATAAATATCTGTGAGCTTTAAAAACATCAGAGTAAAATAATTTCAATTGAATTATTGAGATTATTTCAATTCACTTCGATGTTCTTGAAGCTCAAAGAAATGTATATATATACCATATATATATATATATATATATATATATATATGTTTGTAAAATTTGGAAGCAGTCCTTCTTTTAAGCATATTTCGTTGAACAGCTGACCGTATTTCGCTGATGTCATTTTCTTCACTAGTTTTTCAAGGTTTCTGAATACCTTCTTCTTTCCTTCATCCAAACGTTGGAGAATGTAATTCCAGCAGAATCAAAATATACGTTGGAGAATGTAATTCCTGCAGAATCTCGCATGCTACTGTTTGGAACAAATTTATTTTCTGTTCCACAAAATAGCAGGGTGCTCTGTGCACATTGCCTTCTCCTTAATATTCCACCGAATGCCAACTAACACAAAATTAAGAGCTCATATTTTCAGAAGTTAACTTCAACCCTTGATATTTTGCTCAAAACTTCTTCTTCCCACCATCCTTTGTGTCTTGAAGACAAGCGAAGTGCTGCAATCTTCTTCTCAACCAAGAGAAAGTTTCCATTCTCCAACGTTTGGATGAAGGAAAGAAGAAGGTATTCAGAAACCTTGAAAAACTAGTGAAGAAAATGACATCAGCGAAATACGGTCAGCTGTTCAACGAAATATATATATATATATATATATATATATATATAAAACAGATTCAATAATATATCGACCGTTTGATAGAATAGGTGTGTTCTCTAATCGGGGTTCGGTCAATTTTTCAGGATAAAAAATTAAACTCTCGTTGCCAACGTTTCGGTATTATTTAAAACCTTTTTCATAGGCAGAAGTAAGAATTTTTTAACTAAGAAAATGAAATTTACATTATTTAAAGGAACAACAATGTTAATCGGACAAAACCTTCGACTAGACTAGACTAGTCCGGTTAACATTGTTGTTCCTTTAAATAATGTAAATTTCATTTTCTTAGTTAAAAAATTCTTACTTCTGCCTATGAAAAAGGTTTTAAATAAAACCGAAACGTTGGCAACGAGAGTTTATTTTTTTATCCTGGAAAATTGACCGAACCCCGATTAGAGAACACACCTATATATATATATATATACCTGAAGAAGATTACTAAGTGTTTAAAACGCGTTATTAGTTTTTACATTAACTTTTTTTCTGTGTAGACGTAATTTTTGAAATCGCCCAATATGAGTCAATCCTACAGTACAGCAGTATGTACAAGTTATAAGTATTGTCTTAATACGAATATTATTTGAGAAAAAATTAATTTGGGATTATAAGGTGATCAATAGTTACACTGTACAACATTAAACTCCAAACGAACAACTATTATGTTTCCTCTGTAGTCATTTCTGAAAGTGTACAATACCAATGAGAGCATGTCCATCATAATTGATAAAATCGAGATGAAAACATTAAAATCAAACATATTACAATCATGTTACAGTATTTGAGTTTGGTGATGTACTTACGTATTGTAAACTCAGTGTAAATCACTCCACCTTTTTACTAATTTCAATAAAAATTAATTATAAATTTATTATGAAGATAAAAGTATTATACATTTTTATTCAGACGAATAAAAATTCATTTAATCTCAATCACAAATACATCAATTGTCCAATTAATATTGAATTATAAATCCATTTTGACTTTATTAAGCTATTTAATTTATATTAAATAAACAGTTTTATTGCCATTTACACAAAAAAATTATTTAATAAAATAATGGATCCTTTCCTACATATTTTCTTATTCAAAAATGTTAAAAATATTTTTTAATAAATACTTAATTTCAAGTCAGTTAAATATAAAACACAGCACAGTTCATTACTTTAAGAACATTGTTTCACTAAGTATACTTAACAACACGACTTAATTATAAAAAAAAAACACTTAAATGTTGTAGAGGTAAATTTAAAGAAATGAATTAGAAATTTACTTTGAAATACATTTAAATGACGGGCATCTGAAAAAACCGGCTTTATTAAAAAAAATCAACGCTTTACAAACTTGCAGTGAATGTATTTGTCTTATGAAAAAATTGAAACTAAGAAATTCCTACTAACTCGCTAATATCAATAAGGCCTGATAAAGAAGGATAGATATGCAAAAAATAATATTTGTTAATAAAATTTGTTTATCTGTTGGTGTTGGTTTTGTGCATAATTTCTACCATCACGTTGATGATAATGTAAACATTTCAAGACTCAAAAATTAGTAGTTTAGGAGAAAAAGAATCGGTTTTGGAAAAAATGCATTTAGCGAAAAAAGAAGTAGAATTTCAGCCATGAAATATTGACCACAAACAATAGAGACATCTACACTATAAGGCTTATGTTTTTCTTATATATTTCATTTATCAATGATTCTGGGCTGTAGCATGTACACTGGCATTTAGAAAGACACGCACGCACGCACGCACGCACGCACGCACGCACGCACGCACCACACGACACCACCACGCACGCACACACGCACACACGCGCAACACACACGCACGCCACGCACGCACGCACGCACGCACGCACGCACCAAACCACACACCACCGACACCATTCTCACGCACAAGCACGCACGCACGCACGCACGCACCACGCAACACAACGCACACACGCAGCACACACGCACACACGCACACACGCACGCACGTCACACACGCACACTAGCACACACGCACACACGCACACACGCATCACATTCGCACACACGTCACACACACACACGCACACACGCACACACGCACACACGCACACCGCACACCGCACACACGAAACACAGCACACACGTCACAACACGAACACACACGCACACACGCACACACGCACACACGCACACACGCACACACGCACACACGCACACACGACACACGACACACACGACACACCACACACGACACACGACACACACAGCACACAACGACGACACAACACAACGCACACACACACACACACCAACACTACACACACACACACACAACAACACACACACAACACACACACACACACACACAGCACACACACAACACACACACACACACACACATCACAACACACACACACACACACACACACACACTACACACACACACAACAACCACACACACACACACCACACACAACACACACACACACAACACACACACAACACACACACACACACACACACACACACACACACACACACAACACACACACACACACACACACACACACACACATCACACACACACACACACACACACACACACACACACACACAACACACCACACACACACACACACACACACACACACACACACACACACACACACAGATCAAAAAAAAGTCCTAAAACAACTTTTTGGACCTCAAAACATGTAATCAAAACATGTAAACATATGTCAAAATCTCGAGATCGGATTTCTTCACTGTAACTATATGCATGTAGTATTATTAGAAGGATAGTTAAAATATAATATATTCAGAATGATAGTAGTAATTTCAGATCTCCGACTGTTTTAAAAAATTGAAAATTAGTACTTGGTAATACAATGATTTTAAATTCTTAATTTTTCAATAGGTTATAAAATACAAAAACACAAGTTTATAGTATATAACTACTTGTTTTCTCGTTTACAATTCTGTCATTACATGCTCCTAGTTTACAAGGTAAAAATAAGTATCTAATTTAGAGTAAGTACTTTTTTGTTCACTAATTGAAACAGAAAAACTTTTAATTATTTTTTGTGGAAAAGCTTAAACTATTTTAGTTAATATTGATTATAGATATTTTATTTATACTATATACTACCTGGTTATATTAATTATGAACTAAACATTGGCAAAATAATTAACAAACCAACTCTGGTATTGTAATATTGTGGATAGACACTGGTATTGTGGTATTGTAAAAATGTGTGATAGCACATCGTTTTTTTTCATCTTTCAGCACAATTATAACTTATCGTTAATAATGTTATTTTATAGCATGCAAATGTTTGTTCATGTTGGTTTCGCATATAGTAATGCTCAATTTAGACGACGATATACTTTGTAATATTGATTGGAAATTTTTAAAGTCTAATTTCATGTTTAACATTTCAACTTGAATAAGAAATATTTGAACAAAATATTTTCTATCTTAAATTGATAAAACGTTTGAAAATGAATCAAAAAAGGGAAAGATAGATGCAGCAGTTAGATCATTAAGACCTTAACCATCTTAAAAGCTTTAACTCTTAAATTGTCTAAACTCATTGAGCAGATAAAATATTCTTTATATTCTTCTTATAGCCATTAAACACTTTTAGAAAAAGTTATAATTTTATTTTTTTAATTTAACTATTTCGTTGCGTTGTTTAAAATTAATTAAAGAAACCAATCTCGTGTTACTTAAAAAGTATTCCAGTATCAATAAATGGTATTTGTTTAGGAGTAAAATACAGAGAGAGAGTAAAAAGTGGCTAGTACTCAAACAAACCTCCAAGAATCTACTGGATACAAGCCAACCATATACATTTATTTTTAGACACTAAAGTAAAATAAATTAGACCAAAGAAACATAAGTAACACAAATTAATAATTGATTTTGTTCAATATGCTTTGCATATAACCAGTCCAATAATAATTTCCCTGAGTTGGATCTGGGAATGAATTTCTTTAAATGGTGAGGGTGGCATTTATTAAAATTTAGGTGTAAATGTGGATTGGTTAAAAAGGATTAGCGATTTTTTATTTTATTTTTATTTATTAAGCAATTACCCCCTAATTTGGTATACTAATGGGTAATTGCTTATCCCTTCTGTTGATCAATTTATATATCGAATTTTTGAATTTAATATTTTAAGTTCAACATTGTCTTAAAGAGTTAGATATGGTGACGATATGTTATACATCGCACCTAAATCTATGAAGTAAGATAATTGACTAGTAAAATTAAATTCATTAGTGCCAACAATCCAGTTTCCAATGAAAGAAGAAGTAAGTTTTACCTTGTTTTTCTTAGATGTCCTGATCTAAGAATTAGGTTTTAGTGTGTATAGAAAACCGACTAATGTACTTACCTATTTACATTTTTATTCTTCTAATCCAAGAAATTTTAAATTTAGAATTATGTTTTTCTGTTTTTAGAATTATGTTTTTGAGGGCGTAAGGTGTGCTTGCTTCACTGAATTGCTTAATAATGAGCTTAATAATATAAGGTCAATTGCCATATAATTAAAATACCTCTCCTCTTATAACGACTTGGCTTTAAAGGGTACTAAAAAAATTCTCCCCGATATTTCAGCAGAGCACAGTTCATTATCAAATTCTATATTTTTACCGCATCATGAGTCTTTGCACCCTCTCTCTAGGTTTGCACGTCAACTTAATTTTAATACAGTTTTTCTAATCGTAACAACGTAGGAAATATGTTAATAAGAAACTCTCCCAGAGGTCTGCACAGTCTGGACACATCTTTCTTCTAAAGATGTGTATATTAATAATTAGTATAACAAAAGTAGTGTTGTAGCACAAAGAAAAATATTCGCAGAATATTTTCTAAAAATAGCTGTAGGAATATATCATGGTTAAACTAAAAGCTTAATTTCTGGATCGCTACGATTGGTATTATTGGAATGAAAGTAATATGATAAGGCTCAACGTTCTCTTTATAATATCCTGAATTCCTCATAGCCTCCGTGACGAATTTGATTAAGATCAGATTGACTAAGGCAAATTCAAAGTGGTCATGACATTCAAATAATGTACTCTATTTTGTGTAAATCGAAGTTCCTTCTATAGGAATTACTTAGTGACGTGAAATGTCGACCAGAAACAGTCCTCTCTTGTCATGCAGTCGTTATGGACATGCAAGTTTTCATGCGCTCTTTACTTGGATTCAGCATGAAAATTTAGAGTACATTAAAGCATAAATTTCAAAACTAAAATTATGTGAAATTTATATTTGTATGTAAAAAATTTATGTATATTATATTTATGTATACATGTATGTTTTATATATATATATAAGTGAAGGTTGGTAGCAATCCTTCTTGCAAACATGTTTCTAAAAATGTATGCCAATTTCATGCTTGGTTACCTTTTTAGAGAGTTTCTCTAATGTCCTACAGGCTCTTCTCAGTTGCTCGGGGAATAAAAAAATCAATTGGCCCAAACTTTTCCCTTCATAAATACACATTCTGACACTATTTAATAACTAACTATATATTATTTTCAATAAAACAACAACATGTTTTGGCCACGTAGACCACCATCAGACTAAGCTTACTACTAAAGTATAGAGTATATTACAATGTAATGTCACATCGTGTGAGGGTCAATGCACAAAACTGAACTATTCCTAGTTGGAGTTGAGATATCTGTTGGAGGACTACGTTACAGTCTTGGATTTCTTCTTGAATTCATTTAGTTTCAATATCCAGGGCTCTATTCCCAACAGATCTCTCAATGCCAACTAGGAATAGTTCAGTTTTGTGCATTGACTCTCACACGATGTGACATTACATTGTAATATACTCTATACTTTAGTCGTAAGCTTAGTCTGATGATGGTCTACGAGACCGAAACATGTCGTTGTTTTATTGAATATATATATATATATATATATATATATATATATATATATATATATATAATCAATTATCAAACTACAATTTGTTGGGTTTTTGGGTCTGACGAAGAACGCTTGTTAAGGTTGAAAGACCTTAGTCTTGTTTCCATTTCATATTGTGGTTTGACCATTAATTGTTATTCCACGTGTTTATGTGAAATCTTTTTATCTATATATATATATATATATATCAGATTCAATAATATATCGACTGTTTGACAGAATAGGTGTGTTATATAATCGGGATTCGGTCAAATTTTCTAGGTTCAAAAATCACTCTCATTGCCGACGTTTCGGCAGTAGACTGTCTAAAATCACAGTCTAGTCGAAGTGTTTGTCCGGTTAATATTGTTGTTCCTTTAAATAATGTAAATTTCATTTTCTTAGTTAAAAAATTCTTACTTCTTTCTACATCTTAATGGCAACAGTTAATCGAATGATTTACGTCAGTGCTTCTGCTAATTTATTGGGTATGTTTATTTAAATCATTTTTAAAATAATTAGTAATTTATGTATATATATAACTAAATTCGTAATAAACTCGTGAAATAAATATCAACGTCCAAACCACCGTAACAAATCAGAAAAAGTCTATAATCTTTGAACTGTAATAATTAACAGTCTTCGAGAGTGTCAAATATCAACTGTTATTAGTCATTCGTTTCTCTACAAACAGAACTAAACTATAGGGTGGTTATTTGAAACGAAGTTTGTTGGCAACAATCAGAAGAAAATTGAAGTTTTATTGTTTAAATCAATTGTAATTTTCTATTTTAGACAAATGAAAGGAATAATCACGTAAAAGTTATAAATTGATTTTTGATATTATTTTTTTCAATTAATTGAAATATTATTCTTATATTAGTTGAGAAAAAGTGAATGCATTGTTCTAAGTAAATGTGCATGATATAAATTTATGATTGTGTACTTGTGCAATAAGATTTATGATTGAATGAAGTTCCTAATCAATGAAATCTGTAATGAGTAACTGTTGTTTATCTTACTTGGCAATAGCATTGATCATAGCCCATGCTATCACAATGTTTTCTTGTGTTTAGCAAGACTGGACTGTGATATTTAAAAATCTGATAAGTGAAAAATATTCCTATGGATTCACAAAGCGTTAATAAATCATAGGTCGATTAAACTTTTTTCGTAAAATTAGAATGAAGATCGTGGAAAATTGAATTTCTTTGAGACTCCAGATGTGAAAGTATTCATTGTGTAAAGCATTAGGTTATGATAGCTACTCAGAGTTCTGAAAAGAGCTGATCTTTGAAGTACGGTGCTTTAACTTTCAGTTTTTGGACTTAAGATTTTAGTTTAAGTCTAATTAAGTTTAATTTTATTAATTTAATAATTACATTTTAAATTAATTAAATTAAATAAAAATTAATTTAAATGTTTAATTATGTTTTAAACTATTAGAGACAGGTATATAAGATTTTAAAGTCTGGTAGCTTCCCGAGTTGATGTTCCCGATTTGCTAATAAATTTGATGTTTTGAAGGTGAAAGGAAACAAGTTTGTTATGAGTTACATGTATTTAGGGAAGTTAATGGATGAGGGCTGGGACAATGCTGGTGTGGGTGATGGGGACGGATGCTGGGATGGCGACGGGGTGGGCATGGTAGGAGACGGCAGCGGGCACGGTGATGTGGCTGACGATGGGAGAGACTGCTGCGTAGGCGTGGCCCTCGACGGAGGAGTAGGCGAAGTTGCCTCCCAGACGTTCTGACTTGATGATGGCTGAGTCGTGGGCAGGAGCCCTGACCAGGGTGGTGGCGGGGATGACGCCGCACTGGGCGACGGCAAGGGCGCAGAGCAACACGGCAACGCAGCACTGTAACAGAATCAACACTCAGAGTCTTGACAGTGGGCCGCCGACAAACATTCTTGAGAAAGGCGGGCGCGTGGGAGAGGCCGTGTCCTTGCTGGACCTTGGGTGGAGCCAGGGACGTGGAACAGGAAACCCACGTCAAGGTCTCTACTATTAAGTAGAGTCCACCTCTGACCTTGCCAAGTGTCTGACCTGAACCGTCGCCTACCGCTCAACAATTATTAAGAATCAGCAGAAGACATAATTTTCAGCATAACAAACCAAAGCTGGCATTGCCTCTGTATATTGGCTGAACCAAACTTATTTTAAAATTTAATACCAACAAGTCTCAATTTCCCTCTATAAAAGCAGAAATGAAAATTTTGATATAATATTCCAACAACCTTTTATAATAACTGTCCGAAAAATAATTAAATGTCCCAATTTACATTCGAGCGTAGCAATTACTGCATAATTTAATGGTAGTTCATCCACTACACATCTCGAATATTTTAGGAATATTGACCAAATTATTGTGTAGTGATTCCGTTAAACACTCATTAATATTATATTGGATTGTTGCATTTCATTTCACTATAACACATATATATATATATATATATATATATATATATCAATGGTCAAACCACAATAAGAAAATGGGAAAACAAGACTAAGATCTTTCAACCGTAACAAGCTGTCTTCGTCAGAGTCAAAAACTCAACTGGTTGGGATTTTGACTCTGACGAAGGCCGCTTGTTACGGTTGAAAGATCTTAGTCTTGTTTTCCCATTTTCTTATTGCGGTTTGACCATTGATTGTTATTTCACGTGTTTATGTGAAATCTTTATGTATATGTATATATATATATATATATATATATATATATATATATATATATATATATATATCTTCTGCAAAACATTGTTCTATTAATATGAATATAGTTGAGTGATTATATTCCAAGATATTTAAACATCACTTACGGTTACTTTAGAACATATTTCTTAGCATTTCAATGAAGTGATTCATCACTACAGTTCTTTATCTCCAGCAACAAACTTCTCAGAGTTTGAAAGCAATACTCAAATATTAGTAAAAGTCCAGTACTCATCAGAATGAGTGCTTACTAATTATGTTGCAAACTTATGTTCCCAACCAACACTTGAAAAGCTACTGTTTTTAAGTATTTAAAAAAATTAAACTCTCTTTCTAATTCCTTTTTTACCTCAGTTTGTTTTTAATTTCACTTTTGAACAACATATTCAATAATTATTTTTAAATGGTATACATTCCTGGATAATAAAGCACTTTAAAAACGGAATGCATCTAAATTTAAAGCTGATAATTAAACAATGTCATTATATATATATATACATATAAATATATATATATATATTATATATATATATATATATATATATATATATGAATTAGCTACTATGATAGAATAATGAAATTAGCAAACTTTCATTTTGTGCTATTTGTTAAATGTTGTTCCAATGGCTCCAGGACTGAAGGGGAGTTTTTGCAAACAACAAGTAACAGGCATTCAAAATGTTTTATTTTCCTGAATGGTATGTTTAATCTTTGAAATTTTTTCATATACGTAATATACTATATACTTTTTATCCATAAATACCTTGATCAGTACATTTGATCATAATACGTTTATTAAACAGTTTATTGGGACATATTTCCTGAGTATTCATATTATCATGAGGGCAAAAATTTTTTACGAACTTCATAAGAGTTCAAAAATTGTAAAAAATAACCTAATTAAAATTTCATACAAATTCTATTAAATAATTGAAAATTATATTAAAATTTAAAATAACTGTTAATGACTGAAAAATGTATTTTTAACCTTTGCTATGTTTGGTTATTATTCCTCATTAAAGAATTTTTAAAAACTCATTTTTTAAAAAAAAAATTAGTTTTGAGATTTTTAGTTGATATTTTATTAAAATATTTAGACTGATGATAGCGAATTTGCACCAACAGATTACGAGATGAGGATTAATATGCTTATTAAGATCAAATGTACTAATAGCTATATATATATATATAGAAAATTGTCACAATAACACGTGATATAAATATTCAGGTAACTCACCACAAATTAGAGAAGATAGTCGCTCTAAGGCCTTTCGTTTTCACGTCGTCAGAGAGCAAGTGAATACAAGTTTATAATGATATATAAACTTTCATAACCTGTTTACAACTTGTATTCACTTGCTCTCTGACGACGTGAAAACGAAAGGCCTTAGAGCGACTATCTTCTCTAATTTGTGGTGAGTTACCTGAATATATATATATATATATATATATATATATATCTCATTAAAGATCTTGCCAACATTAAGTTTAGTATGTTTCCTACATACCTTTTCAAGGTTTCGAATGCTACCTTTCCATCCCTGTGGTACTAAAACTAAACTAAAAACTAAACTAATACTAAACTTAATGTTGGCAAGATCTTTAATGAGGTATGTTTAAAAGAAGGTCTGCTCCCAAAGTATACTACTAAACTTAATGTTGGCAAGATCTTTAATGAGGTATGTTTAAAAGAAGGTCTGCTCCCAAAGTATACCAATATATATATATATATATATATATATATATATATATTGCTCAATGTACATAAAGAAACATAGAGAAATTAAAAGCACACACTTACAGCCTCTAATTTTTGATTTTTAACCGTCCTCAGGAGAGATAAGAGAGGGAAACCATGTGCACTGTACATTAAACTATATTTGTCCGTTTCTGATCGTACATTCATCAAAAAAGTTTACACATATATATTGTATTAAACGTACATTCTATATATTTCAATGATGAATTTAAAATCGCAATTATTAATTGATACTTTGAAATGCAAGTGCTTTTAATGTTTTTATATTTTAAGTTAATAAACTAGACGTGTGCTGATTTTTTTTCAATTCTTTTTCATGTGTATAGCAATTATTAGACAACTGTTTATTAAAAATTATAATTATTTAAATATTTACCAAAAAGAAACAGTCAAGTATATCATTAATTTATTGTACATCACGATGATGTTTTTCATATTGCTATTATTATATAGAACCTATAGCTTTTTCCTTTAGTGGAGATTTGATCTTGTTTTATCTAGGTATGTAACATAATCACGGAATGCTTTAGAAATTAATGAACTTATGTTGTCTAAATACCTTCATAGTGATCAAGTGAGGTGTTTGTCTTCCTTGGAGGAACTACAATGCCGGTGGCTGGACAAACTCTTGCTTATATAGTGGCCGGCAAATCCGTTATTGGGAAGGCAGGGTCACCTTGCCCTTGGACGCAGACACACCTACAGTCCATTACATATACGGATCTCACCTCTAAGTCTCTCTAATTAAATGTACTTCATTATTAATAGTATTATTCTTAATAATTAAAGTTTTTTATTTCTATTAAATAACGTGCTCATCATATATCATTATAATTGCATGAATAAGTAGTAGTACTATTAAACTCTATCACATCTCCTCGTTATGAGTGTTACAATGGAATATTTTTTTTTAAATAGTAGTAATGCGATAGTTATCTGCTATGATAAATACAGAAATGTAAATCAATAAAAAAAGTAGTGCTTACACATTTTCTGCATGCGCACTTATGAAATGGATAAGTCACAATGAGCTACCCATTGCATTTATTCATATAAGTGTATTAAGGATTGTAACAATTTACGATGAGTAAGTAATATTCTATCGTGAATAAACCTTCTCTTCCCATTTCATATAAATTGGATTCATTTTTATCTTGTTAAATTTTCCATTCTACTCATTTTTTTACGATTTATATATCTTTCTTCATTTTGAAAAAAAAAAATAAAACTAAAGAGTATGAAGCAACTGAATGACTAGTTTATTACGATCACTATACTTAAACAATGTTTACGATCAACGTATTGAGCTCCCTTGCTATAGAATAATGTATAAAACATATTTTATGTGAAAATTAACTTTGATTTAATCTAATACAAGTAATAAACCAATCAAGAAAAGACAAACACATAAAAACAAAAAACACACAAATTTAAATCTAAGAATCACAGTATAAAGTCTGTACAAATAGTATATACATATATATGAAAAAAAACCTTCTTATATATTACTGAAGTTATTTGATTAAAAATATAAATACGAAAGGAAAAGAATTTAATCATGAAAGTGTTAGGGATTAAATAGGAACTTAAACATTTCTTAAAATTTTACTTCTTCTTCAATGATTCAATTTTATTTTTACATTTCATAAACTCTTGTTGTTAAAAATCTATTCGCATGAGATTACAAGTGGTATGAAGCATGTGTTCATGTCATTAACATGAAACAAGTTGACCATATGGGGTCTTTAGGGCAGGAGAAATCCAAGAATAGTTTGGTTGTTCATTGCAGTTTACGGATCAAAGTTCTACAAATTTAACACAAACGGTTTGTCTAACCAAGAACTGTTGACATAACATGTGTCTCTTTAGGTTACTCTGAATAAAGTAAATTAATTTAAACAGATTAAAGACATTAAACATTAGCAAGAGTTTATTTAAATTAGACCCAGATGTAATTAGATTTTTATGCGTTGGATAGAATGTTTGCACCAACTTGTAGTTAATGCTTATCTCTGTTGCTTTTACTTCTTTGCTAACACTATATTGGCTAACATTTTTGGTATTTGCTTTTCTTAATTCTGTTAAAATATTTGTATTATTATTTCTTTCATCCTATTTCGTATGTTTGATGTCCTCTCAACCCATCTATTTGTTGACTATCCTGATGAGAGTGTTTCTTGAGGAAAGGTCTCAGTCCAATTTTTGAATTTCGTAAATGCTATTCGCAAATTTATGGTTATTATTTCATATTTGTATAATATATTCTTATTTGTTCTTTTATTTACCAATTAAATAAATTGAAATTTAACTGTCTGAAAACTTTATTATAAAATTTATATTTATATGCTAATATAAACTTAAAAGTTGGTTCTTTTCTTTTCACAAAATTATTCAACAGCTAGAAAATATAACTTAGCTTGTATTGTTGATCAAAGAAATTAAACTAATCGTTATGTAGTAAAGAACTGAAAAACAAAAAGGAAAAAACAGTAGTTATTCAACAAATTGGCTGGAACAAATTGGAATGTTTGCCAGATCGTTTTGATATGACTGAATAAGCTGGGAGCGCTAAATAATACCAAAACAGGCCATAGCTCAGAAGATATATATTAAAAAGTTCAAAAACAAATATTTTGTTTAGCAACAGGTGCAACAACCTAAGACTACAGTATACAATTTTTTTTTCAAACTCTTTGATGCACTTAATAGTTAGCAGTGCTAGACCAGAGCCTTATTACCGTTGACTTAAGATTGTACTATAAATGGGTTGTTCAGCAATTATTACGAAAGAACAAGTTATCCATCCTGTGAAGATGTCGAATTTGTACTTTGATCTTCAAAGTTTACCAGAATTTTATTTTTGAATCAAGATTCAGATTAGGTCGTCAGGAAGTTAAAAAAAAAATTAAAATATAAATCACATATTTTTTGATAAGCCATATCAAGAAAATAGTGTAATTCCCTTATTTGATACAACAAATTTATAAATGTATATGCCACTACGCCATTCATCATCAAAGAGTACCATAGAACTGGATCTGAGATTATATAGAAACAAGAAATTATTTGTGGAAGGAAGTCGGGGAAATCGAATGTATGCAAGATGTAAGCAATTTGTCCACAAAATAAGAAAGTTGAGACTACCTTTGGACCTGCTCCAAGAAACTGCAATGTCAGTTTATATTGGTATCGAAGTAAGTTTATTACTTGCAAAGGCATTAAGACATATAAGACTGTAACATGTCCATTATACCAAGTTCATGATAATTGTTTTGCATTATTTTAAAACTTCAAGCATCTATGTTATCTAAACACCTGTCTTACCTCATAGTTACATCATAGTCATTTAAAAGATGTTCTTGTTATTTTTCTGACAAGGAACTGATAGACGTCTAATTAATAAACAGCAAAGAACTGGCATTGGATAAAAAGAAGAAAAAGAAAAGGTATTTCCAACTCTACTTAGATTTAAAATAAACATCATAATTTTAAATTTATGAAAGCTTTTTTTAAAAAAGAACTTCAAATCAACATTAATTTTAAGATCACTTGAAGTACTTTGAACCATATTAAATATTTACAATCTCTTCAGGCAGTCATTTCAACATTAAGTTGTTCCTATTTCTTCAAATTTGACTACTCGATATACCAAGGTAATATTGTAAAATGGTAAATATTTAAAGGAAATTCTGCGTTTTCATTTTAAAAATTTGATTACAGACAAGTGTCTTACGCATATACTTTTTAAATCCTCTTCCAGTAATATAGACTAAGCCTAGGCAATATACTGAATGAAACCATTTCAAAGTTTTTTTTTGTTTCTTTAAGTCATGGATTACATTACAAATCACATAGTTTTCTTGGCCTTTCGTTGTACTATGGGATTAATCACGTTAAATTTTTATTTCTTAATAATGGCCAAAATTGAAAGTACATATTTACATGAATGAAATCTTCTTGTTCATGTTTAAAATTGGTTTGTTTATGTTTTTTTTTTTTATAAATTCAGTGGTTCAATTTAATATGAAAGGTAGACTATTATTGTAAAAGTCATTTCTGATTCAAAATATGTTAAGTTTTAAATATTTCAAAACAAATCTTATAATACATTACTATCAGTCACAAACCTATAAGCCTTCAAGACATATACTATAATTATGAACATACGGAATGAAATGTTACTCTCTTCATATCTCTAAAAGTTCTGACTCAGGAAGTTACAATCTATTTACGATTTTTCTCAAGGTTGTATTATTTTAAAAGTATGTACATCCATATTGGAATTAAACATGGGAAAAGTTTCTTTCCAATGACTTTAGTCATGTTTTAAATTAATGAGTTCAAAATTCTACCTTACTCAAGATTAATAGAGTATGGATCTTTAATAAATACTTGATGTGGTGCAAACTTTGAACAGACTGCGCTAATTCTTCTCTGAATGAGAGTTATGAACAGCATTTTTCATCACCCACATGAAAAAGCTAGGGTCATGGCTCAAATGTAACATTCATTCTTCAGTGATAAAGACAAATGCCTTACTAGATAGGCTAAAATAATCCTGTAGACTTAAGCCATTTTCATGAGAACTTTAAACAGAGCCATGCTTCTTCTTCATATTTATACACTTTCTGTACAGTTGTTAAGAGATCGAAGCTAAGATGTTTTATAAATGAGCCCTTGATTTAGAAATAACTGGCATTAATAGAAATAGTAATATCATATACTATGTCTCTACATATCATTAAATCACAACCCAGTTCGTGCAACAAGACCATTATAATTAAGTATTGACTTCATGTTTTCCTTGACAATCATATACAGATATCACGTGAAATTCACCTATGTTGATTTATTGCACATACAAATACATCAATTTACCAGAAATGCTGTGGTACACCTTTAGTGCATTTGCATACATGTAGCTCTCAGTGGACAAAGCATACACCTTTTCTATATTAATTTATCATTTTCTTAAAGAACACTTCCATAAACACAATCTAAACACATTGTAGAAATTAAATCAAGCAAAAAGTGTCATTATAATTATCAATAGATATCATTATAGGATATCTATTTTTCTTTCTCTTTATTATTTAAAAGTTTTTACAATTAATTATCTTAATCACCTTTCACATCATATGTTTAACATACTACTTGATAATAACATCACATGTTATTATAGTTTATGTTTCACTGAATTCATTTTAATAATTGTTCATTGAATTCTATACTTGACTGATTATTTTATTTCAACCTCCTATATTTAATTGTAAATGAAAAAAATACCTTTTTGATGTGAAAAAAAATGCTTTAATCCAATCATATCGAAATCAATACAATTATTTGAACAATTAGTAAAGAAACATTCAGTCTGAATATAAAAAATTGAATAGACTTAATTACACTGAATAATATAAAGGAAAATAAAATGTAACCTCCTCTAATTAAACGAACCTTATTGGACACAGATTTGTTAGGGGTTGAGGTAATTTCAGACCACTAATTTAACAGACTACAAAGAAAGACAAAAAAAGAGTTAATCTTTGAGGATAATTGTTAAAAATATTTAATGAAATTCAAAGAGCATATAACAATTAGTTTAAAAATATCTTCTTTAATGTATTGAAAAAATATATAATGAACTCAGTAAGTGTAATTCACTTGAAGCTAACAAATAGTATAGTCAACCTCACTGACTGTGCTGTTTATAAATATGTCTGATGTAATGAAGTTGTAACCTCTGCCCTACTTGATTTAATTGTTTCCAACGACCAACGAATATAACCGCGCACTATAGTGCACGTCGTAACTAGCAGTTCCAGACCAGAGGCCTTCTACTGCTTGCTTACTGTGCTACTATAACTTGTAATGTCAGTAATTCATGTCAGATATAAGTTTGTCTGTGCAGTAAAGATGTCGTATTCGCGGTCATGTGGTCTTGTTGAGGTCATGGTTTTCAAGGTTTTTAGTCATCAGTTGGTAAAGTAGTCAGATAGTCACTGGATGAAGTAATTGTTCAGTGATGTTGAGGAAGGTTGTGGCCAGATTTAGAGTTTGTACAAGGAGGTTTAGATGAGTAGATAGTTTGTTGTCTTCATTGGTAGTAAGTCGAGTGATGTAACTATCTATGGATTCCATTTTCAAGTCATGGTGAATATCAACATTACGGGCGTACCAAGGAGCCCTGGCTATAAGGCGGGCAAACTTATTTTGAACAATCTGGATACACGCCTTGTTCGTTGGTGCAGCTCTAAACCAGACGGAGCATCCATAAGTCATCGCTGAACGAAGAACCCCCTTATAGACAAGGTCCTTGACCGAATCGGGAGAATTCCTTGACTTGAAAAGAGAATACAGATTGCACATCAAGTAAATTCCAAGCTTGGATTTATTATGAAGGTGTTGTTTGAAAGTTAATCTAGAGTCTAAAATAAGACCCAGATATTTTACATGGGTTTGGTAGGGAATTATATTGTTTCATTAACTTGTACACGAACTTTAACAAAGTTTTTAGATGGACCCAAATAAGCAATTGCAGGCTGCTACTGTATTTCTGGTTCTTAGGTAGAATATGTTTTTATTGTTTTCTCTGCTTAAAAATACTGTCAGTTATTTCAGACCACTAAGTACTTTATCGTAGTATTTATCAGAATCAACTTTTTTTAAACAAATTGTGATTTATTTTCGTTTAACAAGAAGGAATTGATTTAAATTATAGAAACGACTAATATCTATTACAGGGGTGGGGAACCTTTCTTGTAGTAAAGGCCATTTTAGCATCGTCCACTTCCCCAAAAGGCCACCACAAATGAATAAGCTAATTCTTATAGAATAGTTATATTGTAAAATCCTTGAATCTATCATTATATTACTCGATTAGTGCATCTAAAACTAATTCGCATCTTTCAAAGGATTCAGCAGTGTCCTCATTGCCTTCGTTTAGTACCTTTGTTAACTCAGAAAAATGATTCTCTAAAAGCTAATGATTGAAAAATAGTTTTCTTCCTAAATGCCAAAATTTTTTTTATTTATTATCAGAATTAGAATTCTTTATATTTTAAAGATTTTTTTCAAAATACCACAGGAGGCCACACTTCATGATTCAAAAGGCTACATGCGGCGTTAAGCCGTAGACTCCCCACGCTTGTTCGTTCTATCATAATTTTAAAAAATCTACACATTGAAATATGATATTCAATAAAATCGAGGGAATAAAACAAATGTTTATGAATTAACCATATTTTATTCCTTCATCTAATTTTACTCTATTTATTTTGAAATAATTTGTCACTCCATCTTCCAAAGGTGAACCAATTCAACATTTAAGCAGTCCAAAGCAAAAATGACAGAACAGTTTTCAGTAAAAATATTTTCTCTAACTTCATTGTAACCTCTGTCAAGTTTTCATTTGGACTCATGAAATACTCACAGGTCCCAGAGGGTGGCTTTGACAACTACATCTATATTGTCTGCTTTTCAGCTCTCTTATAAATGGGTTTAAGAAAAAAAAGTTGTTTACCTTCAGTTTGAGAAAACATTTTTCATTTTCTTGTATTAATATTTAAAGAATAACTATAAAGAAAAGTGTAATAAATTGAACTATCATTTAATAACTTGCTGGAAGAATTAAACTCAAATATAACAAAATTATATTTTGTTTGAAATGAAATGTGTCGTTCATTTCTTTTAGAAAAGTTACCAGTATCAAGATATATGAGCTTACAACAAAGCTGTTATTCTGCAGATGTTCTCCTTTTGCCTAATTTTCTACTAGAAATGTTTTGAACATAAAGTTGCTTCTAATTCTTTTGTATAATTTTCACATAAAGTACCTCTTAAATTTAATCATCTGCATTCCCTCCAAACGGTTTTTTTAAGAGATCCATTTAGTCAGTTATAACAAGCATAGAAAATAAAATGACATTATTCGATTCTTAATATTTTTAGCATTTCAATATATTTTAGCACGTTCATTAAATATTTTCTTTAATGATCTTAAAGATAATTCTGATATCTTGAATAATTTCAATATTAACTCATTTCTTATCTTCTGTTTGTAAAAATGACACTAGTACCAGAAACTGGCAAATAAATGTTGACCCAGAAATAGACATCTGAAAAAAAAGTTTTAACAAAATTTATAGCATGCTAGTCTTTTTAAAAATCATTTTTCTCTCTCCTAATCAAAAATCTAATTTACTCTCAGCGACTGCTATCATTTTTCTGCTTGCTGTACTGTTATAAGGCTCCTGTAAATGTATATTGAGAAAAAATATATTAGTATTTAGCCAATATTCCATGCTCAAATCAAATTCAAAGCCTGCATTTCAGCATAATTTAAAACTTTTATAACTTGAAGATTGAAATTTTTGAAAATAATAGATATTTATTATTAGACTAGACTAGTGAAAAAACTGGATATTTGTCAACAACTTAAGAAGAAAGAGTCCATTCCTCACACTTCAATAATACCCAAAGTTAGTATGTTTCGTAAAAAAGAAAAATTTGACATGATATTAAGTTTTGTTCAAGGATGCAACATATAAATTGATTATACCTTTTTTTGAAACAAATCTATCATAACATGAAGAGTATCAGAAATTATATTTATACATATAAGAATGTTATTCATTACATCTCATATTAAGTTACTAAATTATTTAACATTTTTTAATAAACCTCTAAACATCATTTTTAGTTTAATGGATTCACTCAAAAAAATTCTAGGTCTATGTAAACAAATACAATATAGCAAGTAAACTATTAATCCATGATCAATATTCAGTTTTTATAGCTTATTTTCTTTTTCTTGTAATTGAATTTTAAGAATTTTTTTTTAAAAAAGATCTGTTGTTAAGCAAAATTTTTTTGAAAAAATTTCGAATTTTTTTCTATTCTACATTAAGTTCTGTGAAGTTTTGCCATTAATTAGAGTTCTAATATTCTAATAGTTAATCAAAATAATTAAAATAAATTTGTAGCTGTAGTTATATACAAATGAAAAATATTAAATTTTGAACAGTACCCATTGCTATGTTACTTGATCTTAGCAAATAACTATAGATTTAATTAAAAAATAACTATAAAGAAAAGTGTAATAAATTGAACTATCATTTAATGATTTGCTGGAAGAATTAAACTGAAATATAACAAACTTGGCATTTTAAAATATTCAGTTACTCGTTTCTTTTGGAAATAGAATGCATTATTAGAATTCAGCATTTTATATATTTCGTTTAGAGTCAAAGAAAATTTTCTGAAAACAGAAAGTGCACTGTAACGCTCAATAAGCCAATGCCATCTTGAAATAATTATCTCAATTCATCCCCCACATAAAGTTCTATTGTAGTTTCATTTTGATCCGTTAAGCGGTATGGCTTGTATCCCTCCCACAAGCCTTAAGATTAAATTACAAGTCAAAATGTTTACATTTTACTGAAAAAAAATATTTCCTGTTCTGGTCAAAATCAGAGGATATTTTTCTTTTATTGCTTTTGTAGCCTTAAAGATAATGCCAAAATGCAAGACTCTTGAACTAGTAGTTTAGAAGACGAAAAATGTAACCTAAAAACCAATTAGATTTTTGGAAAAAAAAGTGACTTTCCCATTATCCATGGGATTACTCCCAAACAATCTAAATCTACAGTACGAGGCCCATTTTTTGTGAAAATTGTCAATTTGATCTATCAGAAATTCTTTACCGTAGCGTGACCACAAATTTCGGATACATACTCACCCGTCTAAACACAGACGTCATCCAAAAAAACTTCATAAAACGACTTCTGGGACCTCAAAACATATAATTCTGTTAAAATTTCGAGATCAAATACTTTCATAATCATTATAATTTCCTTATAATAAAGTAAAAAAATGAATACAATACTCACTAAATAAAACTAACAGATAACTCATTTTCTTCATTGGCCGGTGAATTTCAAAATGTAAACACATATTGTTACTTTTTTTTTGAAATTTTAGACATTAGATTACGTTTTGGGGAAATTTTTTTCAATTTAAATGTTGTTTTAATTTAAAATAAGTTGTGTTGGACACAAACAGTGTCGGACCATCAGTTTACTGACCTTTTGAAGTCATTTTAGTTTTAGATATTTTAGGGTAAACTTGTTATATTTTAACAGATTTAGGCATAGGCACGGATAACAAATGTTCCATTTAAAGCTGCTTAGGATGGAATTAACAATGGCATTTTATCTTATATTAATATTCCACACACAAGTAGTACTGTCCATTAAATCAATCAAAGAAAGTACCAAAGAAGTAACATCTTGCAAATTATTATTATATTATTATATTGAACTTATTTTTTTGTTTCCTTTATATCAATATTTGACCAGGAGATTTGCAAGAAAATGAGACATCTATCAATCAAATCTGATGTCTTCTGTTATGAGTGTTACTGATGTACTCGTAGGTGTGAAATTGTATTTTTGTATATATAATCAAGTTTTTAGAGAAAAAAAAATAAAATTCAAAGAATAAATTGCTTTTGAACTAACTAATACGTTTTTTTAATCAAATCAACTCAAGAACAAAACGCAAACAAAATACTAATTTTAAAAGTGCATATAGTGGCACGTATTTAACATAGCAAAGAGTACTATACAAAACTGAATAAATTTCATTTGTATATAACATCAGTTACAAAACTTATTTTAATTATTTTGACAAACAACTAGAACATTGGAACTCAATTAATGATAAATCTCCACAGAAGTTAACAATGGGTCTTAAGTGAGAGATGGTAAGAGCAGTTTTCCTATAATGGAGCGTATTTTAATTGTTCCTAGGCAACAAAACTTGCTCATACACCCAAATTTTTGTCTCAAATTAAACAATTCTTTTACTTTTTTTTTTTAAATAAAAACCGAAATGTTGGCGATGACAGTTTAATTTGAACCGGAAGAACTGACCGAGTCCCGATAAACTTGAGTTTTGTTTCTATTCGACGGTCGATACTTTTAAGCGGTCTTCGTCAGAGCAGTTGGGTTTTTGACTCTGATGAAGACCGCTTTTTTTGGTTAAAAGATCTTAGTCTTATTTTCTCATTTCATATTGTGGTTTGATCATTGTTATTTCACGTGTTTATGTGAAATCTTTTTATATATATTATATATATATATATATATATATATATATATATTCCAATAAACAAAGAAGCCACTATGATAATCTTGAAATAACTTTATCTTGAGGACAAGATGAGAAAAAGAGAAGTAGAAAATAAATTGCCTGACTAATATATCAAAGTTATATTACCCTTTGAAGATAATTCATTAACAGTTTGAATGAAAAATTGAGTGTCTAATACAAAAAAACTAAAATGATTCAGAGTTTTGTTGAAATCACCTTTCAATTATATTAATTTTCAATCACCATCATTTATATATTCCTTACATGTTTAATAAATTCCAAACTCATTATTAATATCACATAAAATTATTAGAAAAAATTTAAGTTGATGAAACGCTTTTAGCTATTAAAGCGAAGAAACTATAGTTAAATCACATGTACTTAAAATCTACTTAAAATAACTATGCTATAAAAAAATTACTGTTAAAGCCAATAGAAGTCTAAAAATTAAAAAAGTAAATTGGAATAATGGATATCATACTGTACTTATTGGATTTGGTTATTCTGACTTAGAATTTTTTTATATTCTTCAATTTAACATTATTATCATTTAATTGTTTAATAAAATCAATTCGAATAATTTTAAGGAGGTACTTCTGCTGTCCGAAAAATAATGATCATAAAACGATAGGACCAAACACCAATCAATTATATACTTACTGTTTCTAAGGTTGATTGATGATTGTCTAGCACATGTCTTGTAATTAATTTATATTCCACACTCTTCTACAAAAATTTATGTCAGATGTATAGTTGTTATTAGTATAATACCCCATATTTTTGTTATTAGTAATGATAATGTTGTAACAATGTAATTTGTCACCATTGAAATGCATGGATTTTCATTCAAAATTTCGTGAAAATTTCTTGTCAATCTTTCGAAAATATTCATTAAAAGTAAATCTGCTCTCATCTGGGTACCAGAATACATGGGAATACAAGGTAATGAGGCACTGGACTGGTTGCCAGATGTTAGAGCCAAACAAGTCATCAGGGACTCGGAGCTTTTTTGCATTACACCTAGCTTCCTCAAGGATGCAATTAATGAGGGGAAGGGATACTAGAATAAAATTAATATTGCTCAGAAAAGTTAGATGTAATTCATTAAAAATTCAATTCCATCTGAACCTAAATTTGTAAATAATAATAAATATTCAATGGAAGGATTTAAAAGTATATATGAAATATGTAACCAACCAATGTTCTCTTAACTACCATTAATGCTAGCTGAAATTAACTTTAAATGAAGAATGTGGACTCTGTAAGACAGAAACATTTAAACATTTTGCTGTGAATCGAAGAAATCTAAAGTTGTTCTTAGAGAAAACAACGGAAGCACAATAGGTCAAATATGACGTCATTGCACTCGAGTCCCACATGACTAAAGGCTTCAGTTTAACAGTGAAGAAAATATCAGATCATTCTAGATAGAAATCTTCCAAAATTTTTATAATAGATAAATTAAATATAACCCCAATATTACAAGTATTATACAAATATAAAACAAATATGGTGTTAAGTTTAATTATAATTAAGCACAGTGCATGCTATTCTAGAGTTTTCATATTAAAGATAAATGCAGAACAGTTTAATAAAAATACTGTTTTTTTTTTTGTTGTAACATCAATTTTACATATGTAATTAATATGAATTTCACTTTAAAATAAAAGTTTACAAATAAAGACATAACAATTTTTTTGCATTTAGAGAGTTAGTGTTTCTTCCCCTTTTTAATCATGCATTAATTTTTTTTGTCTGTTTATTTATACATCCAACTTAAACTGAATATCAAACAAAATTGTTCAAAAATTATTAATAGAATAAAATTAGATATTACTGTTTTGTTCTCTAATGACTTCATTTATCTCTATCATACTATAAAATATAGTCTACAGATGTATTTATTTTTATATTAAAAACATTGACATTTTGGAATTCTAAAATAAATAAAGTGAAAGAGAGAAGTGAATAATAGGTGTTGGGGGTTATTTAGGAAGGCCGTAAAAGTGACCTGCCACAAAATTAACTCTAGCTGTAGCCTCTATTGTTCTTTTTATATTTTGAAAGAGTTAAATTCTTTTAAAAATATCATATAACTAGGTGTTACGTTTAATTGATTTTTAAAATTTCAATTATAATAATTTTATTATTTCATTACTTGCAATACAGAGGACATTATTTATAAGATGTCTTTTGACTTCATTGTTTACGGCACCACTGATTTTTGGTAGCATCTTTTTTGTAACTTTTGTACTATGAATCCTGTTGATGTGTTTTTTAGGTACCAAGTTAATTTAATAAAGATTCTAGCTTGAACATATTTATTTTATTCTATTTTTATGGTGAGTTTAACAGTTGACTATAGGGTTGAAAGAATAAATTGAAATTTCGACACCACATTGCAAGTTGGCTCTCAATGTGTTCGATATTAATCATGATCCGATGTTGTATTTTGTATACTAGATTCTATCCTATAGTCTGCAATCTTTTTCTGTCAATACTTTGTTTTTATACGATATAATATTACTATAACAATAATGATGACCATGAAAAAAAATCCATTTTGAGAATTCCTGTATCTATGTTTCATATTTTTTTATTCATGTGATATCTGTATGTAAATGAATTGGTATGTAGTCATAACTTTCTAACTACTCAACATCATGTTTAAAAAAGTTCAATGAAACTTAGCTCATATATTTTTCAACGCATAGAAACGTGACCTATTGATTTTGGTATTATTTATCACAAGACAGGTACTTTCTCTCTTTACATCACATCAAATAATGTTTTTTATGCTCTATTAGTTATTTTAGATATTTGAAGATTATTTTGGCAACTTATCTAATGTGAGAATATCTGTATATAAATTTAACTAGTGCCTGTTTGTGTGACGAATGATACAATTCTTCACCCAACACAGTTTCAGTAAATGACTTACCCAATATAGAGTCACAACTAGAGAAATATCTAGATTATTGCTTATAGTCAAAATTACATTTAACTTTTTTGAAGTATGGCCAAAGCATTTCCAACTTCTAGCAGCTTTCGTAAGCTCCAAAACAGAACTGATAACCACAAAATGGATCAAAGAAGAGCTGTACTTATTTTAGATTCACACCCAACAAACTAAGCCTTTACTGAGAATGATATTCCAAACAGCAGTTAAAAAACACATAAAAACAACTGACACAACTTATTCAATATTTTGGTTTTCGTAGTTATCAGGAGAAGAAGGTTGCAACGGATTATAAATATAATCATTTTGTGAGTTGAGGTCATCCTTACCATTCTTAACTGAATGCTGTTATCATTATTTCACAATTCCCATTATTGTCTTTTCAAAATCAACAGTCAACTTGATTCCTAAATGAAGCCTCATAATCTATTAGTTCATACTTCTGGCTGCAATGATAATTAGCAAAACTCTCATTTTTATTCTAATATTTGATAATTGCAGAAAAATTTGATAGTACGTCTCTTATTTTTTGCTTAAGAGCAACATATAAATTTGAATGTTGCTCTTACCTTCATATAAAAAATAATAATGAATTTCAAGCCGTACTTTCTATCTCTAACCCCCTCTATGCCCCAACTTTTTTTGAAATTTCACTGAAACGTTAAAATATCCATTCCTTCACTTAGTTAATTTGACCCCATAAAAAAAATGTTTTATGAGACGTTTAGATTAGTTTAGTTTTAAAACTTTTTTGAAACTTTTTCCTCTTCTTTTTCTTATAAACATTTTTTATTATACTAAATAAAGAACTATAATACTTCATAAAATTATTGATTAACCATCAAATACAATAGATTAGAAAAGTAGTGTAACATTTCCTCTGATTGCTATGATAATGCCAGAAGTAGTATGGAAGAACTATATATTGTACCTCGTTTGATATTTCTCCTGCTTTTCCATGAATTTTTTATCTTATATAACTAATGTTTTCAATATAGTTTAATAGATAAAAAAGTTTGCTTAATAAAACACGTTTTTCCCTTTCTCAGTTTGATATATTACAATTTTTCTTATCAACACATATTTTTGTAGTTAATTTTCCTGTACTGACAATTGCAACAAACTTCATCATTAAAAGACCCTATTTTGTCTCTAACTAGCCTCAATCTTTCTTACAATGTTATAATACAAAAGGGAAGATTGTAGTAAAATACAATTAAGCTAACTTTAAAATTAAGCTCATACTAGATTCAAATTTTAATGATATTAAACATTTTTCTATAAATTTTGATACATCGAATAATTGATTGTTTAGTAATTATAATTGTCAACAAAATCTAAGCATTTATGGTTTAAACAAAAACATTTAACTACTTCATACAACATATTTTCAAAACTATGCAAAAAAGTGATAAATATAGATTAAGATTTTATGGGTTGTCATAGGTCAACTTTTTTGCCATTAACTGCCTGTACAGTAATGAATATTATTACAAATAAACTGAAATAAATTGCAACTTAATATTTTGTAGAAAGTGAAAGAATGGTTTGGATATTATATCAACCGAACAAAAATACATGATGTCACCTTGATGTAGGATTGTATATTGAGTTTCTTTAGTACAGATTTGAGGCTATAATTATTTTTTAATTTTTTAATATAATAATGAAGTAGGCATTTGTTTCATGTAATGTGATGATTCAATGCATGGATTATTCAATGATTTTGTAGTCGAAAATAAATCACATTGTGAAATTGTTGAATCCTCTTGCTGAAATACATTAAAAAAAATATTCTCAAGGAAGAAATAATGAATGTGAGTCAGGACGTAATGTTAATGGACGATACAAAACTGAATGGACAGGTTGAATGCCACTCCTGGTCGTCAGCCTTGTACACACTCAACAACCTTCATCTAATTACTCTTAAAAGTCAAAGTTCCTTGTCGCCACCTCCGGTCAGTATTTAGAGTATTTTCTTTCCTCAAACCATGCTCTTCAAATCTCTCTTTCACACATAAGTACTCTTTTTTTAACTATTCAATGTCAAACAGAATTCACCATCCCCACTTTTTTTTTACAGAAAATGTCAACTGAATATAATTATTTGGGCTATTAATTGAATAATCAAAACTTTTTATAATATAATATAATTTAGTTTTCTATAATTAAGGATCAGTTTCAATTAAATTTAGTCAAAACAGGTCATCAACCACTAACGATGATTTTTAAACTCTTACATCAAGTTATACAATTATTGATCACCAATACTTAGATTTTTATTATTTATCTTCAGCTGCATTCCTTTAAATTTATAATTTTTCATTACTTTAAATTCGTTTCATATACTGCCTACTATATTCAACTTGTATTAAAAAACAAATGGATTTCAAACATTGAGGTCAACTAAATTCAAAATTACAAACAATCTAGAAGCTTGTTACAACTTTGGTAGTTTTTGAATTATTAAAAGTACTCATACCTTACATTGAAAAGATCTTCATTTTAATTAATCTACAGTGAAATATGGCGTTATCTTTTTATATAACAATACGTTTATGTGACATTTAAAGTCATTAAAAAAATGGAATATACTCAAATGCAAACAAATATAATCCCAAAAAGGTTAAAAATGAGTTTTGATGAGATGAAATAGAGAATATTTTTCATTTGGGTTGAAAAAACATTAAATTTTATATTAATGTCTATTATTTATAAGCTGGTACAAAAAAAAAATATAAACCACCTGTATGAATGGGTTGGATTTAATTTGCAAGCAAACACTGTTTGGGATTGATTGAAGTTGCCAAATACTTTTTGAATAGCCACCTACAAAGACGTCATATGCAATCTCAGTTACCAAAAACTGATCTAAAAACGGACTTTAATTATGGTTCATTCAAAATGCTTAGCTTTCAAATTTATTGGGGGATTTATTTTTTATCATGTTTTTAGAAGCAATGCATGTTCTTTACTAATCATTGAATATATACAATTGTAATAAAATAAAACTTTTTGTATGCTTTCAATATTTCAACATAAACCTTAGCTTTTAATTTGTTTTAACTGTTTATTTATTTCATTTGCACGGCTGTTATTTTCTCACCATCATTCTAACTATTTCAAGTTGTTAAATCGTTCTTCAAACTTTGTTCCTTTTACTTATCTGATTTTTGTAGTTATTTCAAATAAGAATTTTATAATTTTTAAATTCCCCTCTAATTTCAGCTTAACTTTACATTATCAATATATATCAATCAGGTTCTATGTTAAGGTTTCAAAAGGTTGTAAAACACATAGACGAATACTGTCTTAAATTCTTGAACATTACTGACAAGCTATGCTATCATTTGTTGATGTACTAAGTAGTATTTACTCAAGAGTAGAATAACGGGAAGAAAAAATAAGTCTCTGCACAAAACAGTTTATTAAATGACAACTTGCGAACACTTAGTGTTCATCTTCAGGTTAAATCTGCCACTAACACTAAAATTGGTCAGTATCCAATAACTCCTTGAGCACTCCTCATCATCTTACAGAAGCAGATGTAACCTGAGAATGAAAACTAAGTGTTTGGAAGACGTCGTTAGACAAAATCTTTTGTGTGAAGTCTTAGTGTTTTTTCCTCTTATTCTAATTTTGAAAATAATTTCTCCTTTAACAAAAGAAAAACGCTTTTTCTTCGTAGGTTACTAAATATTATTTTATTAGTAGATTCTTTTAAGAGTATCTATTAAAAAAATATCTATTAAACTTTTAAGACTAACTGTTAACAAATGTAGGATCGAGAAAGTAATATTATATGTTAATTATTGCGTAGGAGAGACAAAAAGATTGTGTTTGCGGTAAAGGTTAAGGTTGTTAGGCAACCAATTTGCCTTATAGTTTGTTTTATAATAACCACAATAACCCATAACTTAAATTAATTCTTTGTAATTTTTAGATGAAATAATTTAATATAATCATAGAATTATTTGACAGCATTGATCATACGTTACTAACATATTTGATAACAATTCTGAATTTAATTCTAAAACCGTTGTATTTATCAAAAGAGTGTATTATTTAGAATGTCATGTATGTAGCTATATGCAGTGTCTATATTAAAATATCTTATAACACATTACAAAAGCATCCAATGCTGACAAAACGTGACCTAACAACGATCCAGCAGCTCTGATAACATTCATAAATCCACTTCTATTTTGCACTTTATGGCTTAAGCATTGAAAATTGGTTATTTAAAATACTAATAAAATACCTAACCCATTTAACTACATCATTATAATATCAAAATAAAGATGTAAAATTAAGTAATATGCTAATTTTTCATTTTTTTATATAAAAAATTTAATAGAACGCAATCTTTTAAGGAAGTTGTTTTTTCCTTGATTTCCTCTGTTTATATTTACTGCTGTGAACGGTAATCAGTTTATTTCTATTTAATATAAGCTAAGTAATCTGACTGAGATTTGGTCAAGAAATTAAAGCTGTGAATGTTTTACTGCACACAGATTATGTATATCATGTGCCACTAGTTCAAACATCGTCACTCTCGAAGATTCCTTGAACCAAACTCTGGAGTCTTTACCAACCGGGGCTGTAGATAATGAAAGAACGTCAATCCCAGTAAGACATCCATCCAACTGTTTATCCTGGATGGATGGATTATCTATGTTTATCCATGTGATTAATATATATTACGATAATTAAAGGCTTTGTAGAACAGCTGCCTTATTATATTTGGGTACGAAACCAACAAATTCAAAAAATTATAAACAGAGAAAAGAGACACAGCTATCTCTTAAAACAGCTTTCAGATATGAAATGAGAAGTGACACATGATGCATTAGGCACTGCATATAAACTGTGTGTGCTACCAGCCATATAATATGGGAGAGAAGCTACAACCATAACATAACTACAGCCAGCAACACAGCATTTGTAAAACTAGATACAGTTGGAAATAATGCTTTAGGCATTATAGAGTTTCAGGTGGATTGAAACTGAAACTCTATTATTGTTGCTGTGGAGTTACGGACAGAAGTCAAACCCCTTAAAAAAAGAAGAATCATTGGAACTATCTCCCTGTCTTAAAAAGTTCAAACTGCTTGAAAACTCCATTTGGGGCTTGTACACACCTGTAGTATATCTGTTTCAAAGTAGCATTATTAACAAAAAAACTTGATTTCGAGCCAAGCCAGGAGTTGGAAACCTGCGCCCTGAAGGCTGCATGTGGCCTTTAACCATGAAATGTGGCCTTCTGTGGTTTATTGAGAAAAATGTTTAAAAAATATAAAGAATTACAATTATAGTAATAAAAACAAAAAAATTGGCATTTAGGAAGGAGACTATTCATCAATCATTAATTTAAAAGTCTAAGCTTTTAGAAAATCTTTTTTCTGAGTTAACAAAGGTAATGAAAGCAGTGCTGAATCTTTCGAAAGATGTGAAACAGTTTTATATGCACTGATCGAGTAATATAATGACAGATACAAGGATTTTACAATATAACTATTATATAAGAGTTTACTTATCCATGCTTGGTGGCCTTTTAGGGAAGTGGACTGGGCTTAAATGGCCTTCCCTCCAAGAAAGGTCCTCCACCCTTGACCTAAGCAATCGGCAAAGTTATTCCCAGGTCTTACATTCTTCTTGATCTAAAACATGAAGCAATCAAGATGAATTTATTAAGAGATCTATAAAATCATAATCAATATCCTGTAAATTAAATTAAATACTTTGACTATACAGTATTCTTTAGAAACTTAATTCCACAAAAGGACTTGCTAACCATCCTTCGTGGACATCTCAGATGGTCTAAGATAATACTTATTTATTTTCAGAATAATTAAACCATGGAGTGTGGGTCATCTGATTTTGAGGCTAAAATAATGGTCATTGAAGAGAGCAATATGAATTGGATGAAATGAATCCGAGACAAAGTTATATTGGTATAGGTGAAGGGATTTATTTTTCCTGTCACCTATCAGAGAGATTGTGGCCTTCGGCCCACTCAGTCTAGCCGTCAGCTAAGATCTACACCTGAATATAACATTACATTTCAATGGCTGGACAGCACAATCTGTTTTTATAATTTTTATTTATGTCTTAGTGTGGCTAACAATGGACTGTTTACGGCGAAATATATGCAGGACAACCCCAAACAAAGAGAAATGTTTGATAGCCAGATATGTTCACTCTGTAGTGTTGAAACTCTAATGACAGAACATTTGCAAACATGTCCCAAGTTAGTTATTTTTGTTATACATTTACTGGATACTTGAAATTGAAAGCCGCATTGACTGAAACTGAAACATCCCAGCTGAACTGACCAATAGAAAATGGCGTGTGCTCAGATTGTAACTTAACAGTACATGCCCTCTTAGGGCTGCCTAGCGGTACTTGCCCTCCTAGCTTTACCTAACAGTACCTGGTCAGACACCGGGCACTTCGCATTCACTTCCCATTCTCCAAGCAATCAGTATCTCAACAAACCCACTCTCGCCAACATTAGACAAGCGTCTCTTTCACAACAAGCCAAGCAATATCTACTCCTTAAACTTCCCAGTTCTGATACCAGCCACAACACATGAGTGTCAAACCAGGTGGATGCAATATATCAATATGTATATATATATATATATATATATAATATAAAGATTTCACATAAACACGTGAAATAACAATCAATGATCAAACCACAATAAGAAATGGGAAAACAAGACTAAGATATTTCAACCATAACAAGCGGTCTTCGTCAGAGTCAAAAACCCAACTGAGTTGAGTCAAACCTTATTTTGGTTTGATCATTCATATATATATATATATATATATATATATATTAGTGTATTTGGGGAGCAGGCCTTCATTTATACAAGTTCTACTAGAGCTTATGCCTATTTCTAATTTAACACCTTTTCGGATTAATTTTTCCAATCTTCTCACCTCTGGCTTCCATAAGTTCGGGACAAGATATATCAGTTCTCCAAAATTCTTATTTTTATATACCAACATGTGTCGGTCCACATCGACCATTTTCAAGGCTATTTCTGGACAGGTAGTTTCACAACAAAAATAACGATACAAAACCAAACAATAACTAAAATAAACATGCAAAGTCAACAGGCATAATCGTAAAAAGGAGGAGGTTGTAAACAGGTATCGGCAAGGTGAGGTTTCCTCAGGGTTCTGCTTACCTTCCTTCAGTCGTTTGTGTCTGGGAAGGTATTAGGTTGTCTTCTTTCCCTCTCCTTGACAGGTTTGAGAGGGAACCAGTGCGCTTGATTTCCCTCTCTTATATCTCCTGAAGACGGTTCAACCGAAAATTAGAGACTGTAAATGTATGCTTTTAATTTCTCTATGTTTTTTATGTACATTGAACTGTTATTGTCCATTTCAGATCGTATTTTCATCAACAAAGTATATATATGTATATATATATATAATATATATATCACTCAAAATTCGAAAAAAACGATCCACACTAGACGCAAATCAGCTCAAAAACGAAGAAAACAGAAAGAAGACACACAGAGAAAGACCCGGGTTGCTGGGACGGCATGCTTGGTCGCCCTTTCTATTTTCTCCTGAAGACGAATCATCCGAAAATTTGAGTTTGTAAGTGTGTCACTTTCTCTGTGTGTTTTTTTCTTCGTTTTGAGCTGACATATATATATATATATATATATAATATATATATATATATATATATATATATATGATCAAACTACAATTTGGAATTGGAAAAAAAAGACTATGATCTTTTAATCGTAACAAGCAGTCTTTGTCAGAGTCAAAACTCAACTGGATGTACATAAAAACCCAACCTATAAACATATATATATGTCAAACTAAAGACTAAAATAAGTTTAAAACTAACTAAAGGGAGATATAAAGAAGGAAAAACAGCACATTTCTTCCATTATGAGAAACGTTTATTCATGGTTATAGCAAAATGTAATACTAAATGTGCTTACCGATTATCTTAGTCTCCCTAGTGTGTTATCAAAAAATATATAAAAAACTAACTTTTCAGCTCGTTAGTCTGCCTTTTTTTCTCTCTTAATGACAGATAAACTAAAGTTAAACATATTGTGTGTTCTTGTTCGTTGACTTTATTTCATTAGTTTAATGTTTAATTTGTTTTTCTAATTTTTTTTTCAAATTTCTTTAAATACAATAGTATACACCATTTAATGTATCAAATTTATGTTTCATTCAAAAATTTTCCCTATACTTTAAATTGCCATTTTTTTTTAGGCAATATTACAGCATGGAAAGGCACATGTTGGCCAAAATATTATTTTAAACTTCATTTATTTCTTTTTACCGACTAAGGCTAATGTGTTGAAACATTTAAATTAATATAAAACTGACAGCCGCATTAACAAAAAAAAATTAAAGCTCTTTAAAAATGGAAAAAAAAGTTTTGAAAATAAATTTTAAATATAAAATATAGAATTTTATACTTATGATTGATTTGAAATTGTGGACAATATACAGGTTACACCCACCATACGAGTATGTGTCATGTTGAAATTATAACTGAAAATAATTAAGACGATAGGAAAAATACTTTTTAACAGAAATTGCAGGAATGACAAATGTCAATATACACTTGATGATTTCGGGAAGAGGTTATACATTTTGTTTATTAACGCTTAATGGGTATCTAAAAAACTATATTCTGTCAAAAAAAAAAACTAAAATCAGTAAACTATTTTAAACATTACAATACATTACTAATAATAAAGTTGACGATATGATATGTATGAAGATATTATTCTTACAATTATAAATGCAAAAACAAGTTAATTTTTTTTTTAAGTTTTAAACGGCTATTAGTTATGTCTCTTCTCCGTTGATTAAACCAACTTTAAAAATTGTATTATTTACTGTCTTACAACAAATATGTCATAACTTTAAATATTGGAAGAGTATATTACACTAAAAATGACAGCTAATAAGTTCTATTTGTAATAGCATAAAAAGTATTTAATTTAAATATAATAAACTGTCTTAGTACACTAATACAATAAACTGCTTGGTACGCGAGGTAAGATGGTTTATTTAATTTCTAATATGAATGATACTAACCTTAATGGTATTAATAGTATGCATGAATTTAGTGTGAAAAGTGTGATCACAACTATAAGAGGCAGAATATTTCTCAGAAGGGCGAATCAACAGAGTGAATTACAAAAACATTGTCTAACATAGAAAACTTTCTCAGTCTTCAAGAATCACTTTTTGCTACTTATTTGATATTGAAGAACTTTTTTATAACATTTCTTAGAATTTAGTAATCAGAAATAATATAAAAATATTTAATCTAAGAACAATAAAATAGATTACAACAATCTAGTGAAAAAATAAATAGTGTAGGTATAGAATCTATCAGAACTAAAATTGTGACTACTACATCTGTTTTCAGGGGCTACCACTATTATTGTGATGTTTATTTGTTGATAAACTAATGAATTTACTCTCTAATTAAAGTTTCGATAAGCAAAGATATACAGATCACATTGTCATTATCAGAAGAGAGATACTTGATTAACTGCTTTTGGACTAATACTGAGTGCTCTTTAAAATAGCATCGATGAGTAAAAGATGAAACTATGGATATTAAACTACCTAAAACAGCCTTTGTTTCTTAAAAAGAAAGATAGTAGATCTCAAAACCTCGATATTAAAGGAACTAAACAAGAACATTTAGATTTATGTAAAAACATTGTAGTCTCTTTATAAGAAGACTAAACTAGAAAATACACGTAGCAGAGATATATTGGCTAAGGTCTCTGCATGAGACATTGCGAAGAAATGTTCTACTGATGATAAAATGCAATTGGTTGTTTGTTAAAACAGAAGGTCACAACTAATTCATTTTTGTCCTTAAAATTACTATCAGTACAATTGTAACTTTTCTGATGTTAATAAAAATGCTCTTTTACTAATAATAAGTAAAAAAAAAATTAAACAATTAGAACTTTCATAAATGGAACTGATAAATGGATGACGAAGGATGACACACGGTTACCTAAAAGATTGTTCCAAATAAACTGCAATATAAAAGATAGATATCCTTCAAAGAAAAGATTTAAAATAGATTTTGAATACCTATCTGAACATTTTTCTATTATTCAAAACCTATCCATGATTGCAGAAACACCAAGCAAGAATGAGTGGTCCTTCTGAAAGAGCCAGAAGTCCTTGATCCGAAGAATTGACGAAAAAAAAATCATATCAATATATCTGGAAAGCTTACACCAACTGAATATAAATTTTCAACAAAATATAAAAATACAAAAATGGAAAGATTTAGTAATATTCGTAAAATACCTTTCGACCAACACTAATGAAAGTTGCAATGAACATGCAATTCAATTGTACATTGTACAACTCTACATTCTAATGGCGCTGATTGTCCAAATACTCAAGTAAGGTTCGTAAGTTTTTTCTGACCATTTCAGTGTCGCGTGTTTATTCAGACTACAGTTGTTGTTAAAATCCACATACTATTTATCTTTGTAAAATAATTTGTAATGTAATACTTAGTTTTTCTGTTTCAAAATTTATACTTCTGCCTATGAAAAAGGTTTTAAATAAAGACCGAAACGTTTGCAATAAGAGTTTAATTTGAACCTGAAGAACTGACCGAGTCCCGAAAAACTATATTTTTGTATATATATATATATATATTTTTCTATGGGTTGTCCGGGGAAAGGAATATGATTCGATGCGATGTTGACCAATGGGAGTAGAGTTACAGGTCCAAGCGTAAGGTCCCAGTTGCCCGCTGCTCAGCAAAAAGCCTTTGCGTTCTGCCAATAGGTATAGAGGTTGCACAGTCCCTCTGTGTTAAATGATGTTTGGCAGAAAACATTAGCCTCACTTTACAGTGAACTCCTGTTCCCTTTCTATTTTTGATTTTTGTGGTGGGGGAACCACCACAAAAATCAAAAATAGAAAGGGAACAGGAGTTCACTGTAAAGTGAGGCTAATGTTTTCTGCCAAACATCATTTAACACAGAGGGACTGTGCAACCTCTATACCTATTGGCAGAACGCAAAGGCTTTTTGCTGAGCAGCGGGCAACTGGGACCTTACGCTTGGACCTGTAACTCTACTCCCATTGGTCAACATCGCATCGAATCTATATATATATATATATATAAATATATATATAATAATATATTTTGAAGAAGAAATTAAATATATTTACTTTTAATTTTTAAAGTAAAAAATATTTACTTTTTTTAGAGAAAAGTTTCAACCTCTCTAATGTATCCAAAAAAGTTAACTGATAACGTGATGAAAAAAGCCAAACAATCTTTGATGTCATCTGTAAGTGAGGAACGTTTTTCAAGAAGGAATTTGCTGGTGGTTCCCTACAGCCCATTTTTAAAAGACATTCCATATTTGTTGAAGAAGTTAGATATCTCAGTTACATTTAATAGTGGTGGTAATTTGTCAAATAGACTTGTCCATAACTCTAAAAGAATCCGAAAAACTGTTGTGTATACAGAATTCTTTGCAAGGATTGCGAGTTGGCTTATATTCGACAGACGGGAAAAGGAATGGATACAAGGATTAAGCAACATCAGTATTCAGTTAGAAGACAAGATGATAAAAGTGCCTTGTTCCTACACGTTAGAGACAAAAATCACATAATTAACTGGGAAGAAGCAAAGGAGTTGGTTTTTATGTCATGTGAAAGAAGAAGAAACATTGTTGAAAGCGCCCTCATAAAAGACTTTTCTAAGAGCTTGGTCAACACTAGTCCAGGCCTTTTTAAATTAGATGAATTTCTAATTGAAGGAATTATCAAACAAATCAAGACTATTTCAACAGTTATAGGGAAAAATACTGTCAATGATGCCATTCTTACTCCTTCTTTAAATCAAAATTCATAACCTGCTTACAACTTGTATTCACTTGCTCTCTGATGACGTGAAAACGAAAGGCCTTAGAGCGACTATCTTCTTTAATTTGTGGTGAGTTACCTGAATATATATATATATATATATATATATATATATGAATCGCGCTCCGTTCTTTGACGTGGGGAGATCTCTCTCACTTTATTCTCTCTTCTAGTCTACTCCTGATGACGAACAACACTTCGAAATATTGAATTCTGTAAGTGTTCTTTTTATTATTTTTTCTGCGTCGTGCTTTGTGTAATTTAAAGTTATATATATATACTTTAAAAACCTTGAGAGACACGAACAAAAAACAGAAATTAGGACTCACATTTAATATGTTGACCATATTAACGGTCGTCCTCTGGAAAGGAAGTGTAGCGGTGAAAACACGAATATTTTATGTGGATAAACTAATGAATATGCTCTGTAATTAACGTTTCAATAAGTAAAGTTGTACAGATCTCATTGTCATTATTAGAAGAGAGATTCTTCATTAAGTTCCTTTGAACTAATACTGAGTGCTCTCTAAATTGAGCAACGATGGTTAAAAGAGCAAACTCAGGATATTAAACTACCTAAAACAGCCTTTATGCATTTCTGCTAAAATTATTTCTGTTATTTTAAACTGTAAAAATTGAATTATATTTTTAATTTTATATATATACTAGCAAACGTACCCTTCTTTGACGGAATCAAAAATTTTATTATACTTGGTATTCTAAAATTCCATTAGAAATTATAGAATAGTAGAAAATACCATAATTAGCAAATGCCTCTGTATACACTACATTAGCTGCCTGTCATTCAGGATCATGGAAGAACAAACAGTTGGAACCTCTGACTCTTGAGCAAGTAAACTATTGTTAACCATGCGAGAAAAACTTGGTCTCGCTAATTTGAATTCCTGCGTTAGATAAAGTTTCCCCTTGCGACTTAGTTAACGTTATTGCGAAAACTCGTAGACTCAGACGGGACTTTGCAATCGTTTCAACGGAAACAGATAGTGGCTCGGAATCAACGCTATGCGTGGTACACACACAGACTCCCCAATACCACACCCAGTCATGATGTCCACCTCTATGGCATATCTGTGCAGAGCACAAAGTCAGAGAGTGTGTCCCGTTGCACAGTTTTGGGGCGTTCACGTTTTGTAACATGAAATTTGTTACTGCTACTAAATTGCAGCATGATTGGTGCTCCTATTTCAAGATTTTAGTTATGAACAGGCAGTTCAGGAGAATGAAATTCAGAGTCAAGAAATTAAGTTGAATAACGAACTGCTTCCTCATCACTAATCACTTTCTTTGCTGAGTTGTAAGTTCTTTCCTCGCTATGATATTGCGTAAGAACTTGTCTGTTGATTTTTCTTGCCTGTTCATATTAAGGATTGAGAATTGCTCGTTCACAAAACTATTTATTCTGAAAAGATAGTACAGCCTCAACTATGGGACACATTTTCAATTATGTCAAATACGCAGTATATTCATATGCTCAAACGAAAATGAAATTAACTAACAATACCTACTTGCTTTATATACACCTGTGTATACAAAAATACACCCGTGTATTTTCAAAATAAACATGTTTGTGAAGTTAGCAAAATACAGCTTAAAGCCCCATAACTTTGCTTCTGCACTGAATATTCAAGGCCAATATTTAAGTTAGGCATACACAAATCTAGTGTCAAAGTTTCAGCAACGCTATGTTTCATGGTGGATGAGTTTACTTGTGACAAACGCTTTTGCTTTAAACGTCCATAACTTCACTTCTACGTTAAATTTCCATCAATTGAGAACCTATATTTTAAGTTAGACATACATAAATCTACTGTAAAAGTTTCAGCTTGATATGTCTTATAGTGGCTGAGTTTACTTGTGACAAAATTTTGCGGACAAACCGACAAACCGACAGAAATTTTTCTAAGGGTGGATTCGGTTTCTCTAATGAATAAACCATAATAAAAACTTGAAATCAGTCAGTTTAATATATATATATATATATATATATATATATAACAATACTTCCAAATAGACACGTGAAATGATAATCAACTTCTAACCACAGTAAAAAAGGAGAAAAAAGACTCCGATCTTTCAACTGTAACAAGTGGTCCTCGTCTGAGTTGGGATTTGGCTCTGATAAAGACCACTTCTTATGATTGAAAGATCTTAGTCTTTTAAATACACTTGAAACTTTTGTAAATATTTATGCCATCTATCATACATAAAAAAAAGTGTGTTTGTCTTAGTGGAAAACAGGTACTGACCTCGCTGCACTCAAAAATTATGTATTTTAAGTCAGTAATTTCAATGAAGAAAAATATAATTTGATATTTATTTATTATAAAAAATGGAATACATATTAAGGATATATAATACTTATAAATCAGATTAAAACTTTTTGCTTAAACCAACTCTTTAATCAAGATAAATTAATGTAAAATTGTATGTATACTATGTAGAAACGTAATTAAACCTACTTCAAAATATTAATTTAATTAATATTTATCACTTTTATATACTAATTATCATTATCAAATTCAAATGTTATATAACTGGAATAGAAAGCTTTAGAGGTTCCTTTCCGTAACATAAAGACACACACAAAACATAACTCGCTTTCTTACTTCTATTATAGTATAACATGGTATACTCTGTGGAGAACATAAATGTTTGATAACGTCGCTATTATGTTCCCTGAGGTAATTCGCTACTTTCAAAAGCTGTCAATCTTTTAAAATACATGGGCGCTAAAGTTTTTATTTCCTTTTCTGTGTGTGTTTATACGTTTCTAGTAAGTAATATACGTTCTTAAATTGTTTCATTTTTTTCATTTACTTTCTAAACTTAATTCTTTTATTACATGTAATGAATGAATTACAGTTATAAATTAGGTATTTTGTTATTAACTGTTATATAATAAGAAATTACACAGTGTTGTTAACACATTAGGTAATACGTGTATATCAGTCTGCTATTTACCTAATTAATATATCACATTACCCTATGTTATGTTAATATATCTTCTTTAACACAGATATTATATATTTTTTATCCAGTATGTATCATTTCTTGTTTTTTTTTTCATCGAATCATTCATACAATTTGAAATTAATATATCTTCAATTATGATAGACAATTTGCAAATCATTATATCTGTAGAGCTTGTATGTATATGTTGGAATTGAGTTTATATTTTTATTTTTTTTTAATTTTAATGTTATATTATTTTTAGTTTATTATTTTATTCTCTGTTTTTCTGAATTCAATTTTCTTTTCCAGTAATATGAGATAACTTTTTAGTTGTCACAATTATTTATGATACCCACTTTAATACGTAAACGAAAATTGTTTTCCTTTAAATATTATACTTTTTGAATACTTCAATTTATAATAAACAAAGAAGAAGCAGATGTTTGATGTCATATACCAGGCATGGGCAACCTTTTGTGAACTGGAGACCGCATCGTAATTTCCTGTGGTATTTGGATGCAGATAGCTTATATGTGTAATGTATTTCTATAAATATATAGAAATACTTACAGTGTGCCATATTAATGTGTCAATAATTATTTAAATTTTGATTGTTTTTATAATGAAAATTATTATTCATATCTGATTATTTCCTTATGGTAAACAATTATTACAAACAATCTACAAACGATTAGTGGGTTATATAAGTAAAAACTAAAACATTTGTTGCTATAGAGCTCTCTATCTAATGTTGTAATTTTCTTCCAAAAGTCTTGTTGAGCTTTTGTTAATAAACAAAAAGCAAAAGAATTTTTAATATTAAGGTAGAATTCCAAATAATTTTCGAGGGCACAACAAAAACACTTGCTGGGCCACAGGTTGCCCATGCCTGTCATATACCTTACAATAGTTTTTTGAAGTGGAATTTATTAAATACAAAGCAATACTGTTAAGAAATGTTTTCAATTAAAATATATATGTATAAGTTTTGCAATCAGTTGTTCTAGGGTCAACAATTGTGGCTCATTTTTTTTAGCACCTTTATATTTTTTTTTAATTTTAATGTTATATTATTTTTAGTTTATTATTTTATTCTCTGTTTTTCTGAATTCAATTTATATAAGCGTCAAATTCAGTTATAAGCGTCAGATCAACATCAATGTATAATTTTGACTTGAATATCGAAATTTCTCACGTTTGCTTAGTCAAGTTTATTTAGAGTTTGGAATTTTTAAAAAGTAATTCATATAATCGGCCTGGGAAGCAATTTCTTTACTCCTCTCACAGAGGCATTGTGACGAGATTTCTCAATTCTGATATAAAAAAATCTGGGGCAGTGACCGAGATTTGAACCTTACTTTTGCAGTACTAGCGCAATCACGCTGCCACCAAACCTCAATATCCCCATTTTGCTTTTAATACCTAGTATTTAATTGTTTCAGTTATCTGTATTAGTTAGCATATGTACTACTTGTATTGTTTTAGTACCCCATGCGAGAAAAAACAAAAGTTTTTAATGGTAAATAATACTAACTTTATATGCATGCAAATTGTATGTACTACAAAGGATAGCAAACATCATAATACTATATAAAGCCATGATACCTCGGGAATTGGTTGTGTCCACTTGATCGATTTTGCATTTGTGGATCTTGAAATGGGACTCGCGACAATACTGAGTCCCATTACTCCAACTTGATAATTATTGGTCCACCAAGATGCACAACTTTCAAACTGGTCTGGTGGCTACAACACCGATTCACGAAATATGATGGATGTTTATAGAAATACGATGAATGCTAATTTCATTTTCATCTCCATTTAGAATCGTAATTTAATTTATAAAATTGACAGAATATTCATTAGGATATGTGTTAGATAAACTAATACATAATTTATTATTTCTGTCATTTATTTTAATATTTTACATGCAGGAAAGATTCTATAATTTATACTGGTTTAATTGGTTTTCCTGTTTCATGCAATTTAATTTGAGCTCCATATTGAAAGTTCTTTCGATTCTTGTTTATAAATTTACGTTTCAATATATTGAAGTTGATTGGAAGATTTTCATGGACATTCTGAATTTATATTAAAATTCTTAGTTACAACTTTTTACAAGGTAGTACAATATTAGTATAATGACTGTTGTATCGCATTTATCTGTTTTATTATCTATTTCATTAGTCTTTTAGATTTGTTTTAGTACTATATTTAACCGTGATATGATTATTTTATTATTTACTTTATCATCATCTGCTATTTAATTTATTATTTTAGATATTAAATGTTTAAAGTCAGTCGTTCACAGTCAATGTTTAAAACACTTTTGATATCTGTTCCATATTATGTTCTATATTCCATATTCAAAATTCCATATTATGTTAAAATTAAACAACTCATTCAGACCTGTTATGTTATTGAAAATGGACATCGTCTAGAACCGATCGAGTATCGCACGCAGCATACTAGAGAAGAAGTAATGCAAATTTGTGATTTAACATATACCAACTTATTTGGTACTGGCAGCATCCATTTCGATAGTGCATATCTCTCTAAAAGAGCATAGTTTTCAATTTCACAAATTCCACATTTTACATATTCATATTTTTTAATTCATCTTTGCATCCTTTTATTTTATACATTTAAAACTATGATAGTACTTTTAATTCAGTAAATTCAATTTAATAAACAATTTTTACTAAATTCTACTTACGATTATTGTTACAATTTCAAATAAAAGCATTTTTAGTTTTTTTAAGTTAAATGCAAGTAATATTTCCAGCAACTGTTTGCAAGAAAGCTAATAGTTTAGTTTTTAAGTGTCACTCTATTTTAAAAATTATGATATTTGTTATTGTAGACCTAAGAGTACAGCGATACAAGAACGTAACATTAATTCTAATGTAGTACAATCAGTTATTATGTGGTATTTACTCATTGTAGGGTAAAAATCTAATGAAATGGTCTCCACATATAAAAATTTTAATGATATAAACAACGCGTTTCGAACACGTAGTGTTCTTCCTCAGGCATTAACTAAGGATGAGGCACTCATCCTTAGTTAATGCCTGAGGCACTCATCCTTAGTTAATGCCTGAGGAAGAACACTACGTGTTCGAAACGCGTTGTTTATATCATTAAAATTTTTATATGTGGAGACCATTTCATTAGATTTTTACCCTACACTAACATTAATTGTTTACTACCATTAACAGTAAGTAAAATATTTTTCTTTTTGTTTTGACAATCTACAATGAAGCTTTTTCCCATTATTTAATATTACATAACAACTATTACAGTTTTCTTAAGCAAGGATGATTTATGTTTCAAATTTCATTTTCTATCCAAAGCTGTGAACTGTACTCACATAGCATGGCACACAGTAAATGTCATAAAACAACTTGTAGTCTACTCAACGTTATTATATATAAAAATATTATCAAACTTGTACCATCAATAAATTAATTTATTTCATGGTGTAAATACCCATATTTTAGGCTATAACTATAATATGGACGCTAATAAACACTTAAAACAAGTAAACTAACTAATAAAATAAATTAATAACCCTCATTGAAATAAATTATTAAGACAATGCTTAAGTGGAAGGAAAGAGAAAGGATAAGTATCCAAATGGAATGTGCTATCGATTGGGTGACGCAATGTCAACGTAGTTAATTGTGTCGGTGATTAGTCGTGGTTATTATTTCACAGAGATCCTAAGTCTCTATTATAAATAATAAGTTTCATTATTAACTTCATTATTATTATTTAAGGCAATTATATCAAAATTATCCAATAATATTTCTTCAAATGAATTATCACAGTGATAAGCTTACAGTGATAATTGACAAGGTGTTTCCTGAAGTTCAAGAACTGCCATCTTTTCAGAATAAATACTTTGTGAACAACCAATTTTCATTCCTACAAGCTGAGGAAAGAACTTACAAGTCAGTAAACAGAGTGATTAGTTATGAGGAAGCAGTTCATTATCCAATTTGAATTTCTTGACTTCGTGACTGCTCTTGGACTACCTGCTCATGATATTAAACTTAAAAGGGCATCAATCATGCTGTTAAAAAACTTGAGTGACCTAAAAATGTGCTACAGAACACGACTCCAAATTCGTGCTTTCCACAGGTACCACAGATATCATGACTGGGTGTTGTACTGGGAGTCAGTGTTTATACCATGTATAGCATTGATTCCTAGAAACTGTCCCTTTCCATTCAAACGGTTGGAATTTCCCGTCAGCGTCCGTTTTTTAATGACGGTGAATAAGTCGCGAGGTCAAACTCTGTCTACGGCAGGAATTGAAGTGAGTGGGACCAAGTGTTTCTCACATGGTCTACTGTATGTTGCTTGCTCAAGAGTCAGAGGTTCCAACTCTCTGTTCTTCCATGCACCTGAAGGACAGACAGCTAATGTGGTCTATACAGAGGCACTTACCTAACACTGTGGTAATAAATATTTCTTTACCAATTCTATAATTATTCCAATGATATTTTCAAATACCACGTATCATCTCTGAATTTTCGTAAAATACTCAAAGTCAAAGATGGGCATAACTGATAGTATTAATATAAATTAAAGAAAAGTTCTATACATTAAAAAAGTAGTATGTACCCCATTTACGTTACAAACACCCTGTGTTAGTTTTGAAATTACATCAGGTGATAGGTCTGACATTATATATCCCCTCGCTTTTCTCAATTTCTGAAGCCTGAATAAGAACAAACATTTTCTTTAAAGATTATTGTTTTTATACAAGAATATTATATTAGAATACTCTCTTATATATTTTTAATATATCATTTATTATCCTCCTACCTTATCAATTTAATATCATTAAATATCTTATATCATATCAACTGTTACCTCAATTTTTGCGTAAAGTATTATTATTATTACTGGATATTACTATATATCCCTAATTAATAAGAACTCAACTGATTGTTCAACTGATTAAGTAATTTTTTTGTTCAATTTTTTAATGAAATATTAACTTATACTGTTACTGTAGTGTTCATGTTTCTGTACTGTTCCAAAATTGAGAAAAAAAAAAAGACTTACAGGAGATCACGACACGTCATAAATCACTTTACTCTTCCAATTCGAAGTAGTTATTCTTGTTACATCTTAGCAAATAGCTCTTGGATGAAGGGAGTAAGACGCTTAGTTCCTTTCTCATGTAACTTCACCTTCCTTCTATATAATCTGTTTAATTATTCATGCTTCGGGATGATATATTATCATGACGTTTGCAAGTTTCATCAATGACTAATATACTCTTTAACGTTGTTAATGTCAGCAAAAGTCATTCATCATACTAAACAGCTTGAGATTTTCTTACTACAGCCGTCAAGAGGTGTACACTCTGTAGTCGTATATTGTTATTAAAGTTTGGTATCTCCTACACAAATATTCGTAATTATGGGTTTCAAGTAACTTCTTGTAAACCACAAATGTGATATTGAAGCTTATTTGCAAGAATGGCTTACTATTATCAAGTTGTATCCTCCAAAACTGATAGATCCAATACAATCGCTGAATACTGATCCTATTTTAACAAGAAATTGTTGCAAATTTTGTCACGATATTTACTAAAAAATCATATTTGTAATAATGAATCAAATTAAATGATTTTCGTTAAACAATTTAATTCAAAAATTTAAGCAGCCTACTCTAACTTTGCACAGATGAAAGAAGCATAATTTCATATTAAAACAATATGTTTCACAAACTTCAATGCTTTATGAAACAGTGAAACTTTACATGACAAAAATTATTGTTTAAATTTTGATCATTTAAGAGCAAATTTTTTTTAAAAACTTTGAGAGATTGGATAACGCCACAGAGAAACATTTTGAATTGAAAATTGAAAAATATCACATTTTTAATCTACTGTCTGTGTCCTAGTTTCCTGTGAAGTCATCCGTCCATTTGCAAAATACTTTGGCATGAATATTTTGGATATTTAATCGCCTATGAAGTTTCACAAAAATACGATCTAACAAACTAACATATAAAATGGTCATTGAGTCATTGAGTGTTATTTATGGCTGTTTAGTTTATCAGTAACCTGACGGATTACTAGGCGAGCTAAAGTAAACAAAATAACTACCAAACATGCTATTTCCATGGATTATAATCTTGAAATTATTTATGAACTAAATTTCTCAATACTTGACAAGAAAATTTCAAATGAGAACATAACACTTAAAATTTGGAATGTCATTGCAGCATATAATACATATGAACAAAATAGACACTCATTTATACATTTATAGATTATCTTATAAACGATCAAACCACAATAAGAAATGGGAAAACAAGACTAAGATCTTTCAACCGTAACAAGCGGTCTTCGTCAGAGTCAAAAACCCAACTGAACACTAGATGCAGAAAACATCTGGTGAGGAGTTGAGAAGAGTGGGAGGGAAGAGTGGTATTTTAAAAGGGTGAAAGCACAGGAAAGGACTAATGTCCAGAAAGGGATGTTTGGGGAAACAAAGGAGTACAGTAAGAAAAAGTAAAAAACTATCCGCTAGCTGTCAACCCTCTTTGAAGAGGCTATTGCCCTCGTGACGAAAGTATCAAGTTTGAAGAGACCGTTACTAATGTTTATAATATTAGATCTATTAAATTTAATTAGAGACGATTCAATAATATTTCTTAACAACATTGATTTTTCATAGGTAATAAATTTAGCTCCTGTCCAATCAATATGATGATTTTCATTTTTTATATGCAAGAATAAGGCACTACTGTTTTCCTGTCTACTTGCGTTATATTGGTGTCGTTTTACACGTGTTTTTAATGATTTACCAGTTTGACCAATATAAATTTTATGGCAATTTTTGCACGGAATTTTATAAATACCAGCGGACTCCAATTCGCTTGGAGAGTTTTTTATTAACATATTACCCACGTTATTACGATTAGAAAACACTATATTAAAATCAAGTTGTTTGGCTAATCTTGGAAGGGGGTCCAATGATTCGTGGTATGGCAAAACTATAGAATTTGATAATAAAAGGGGCTCTTTTGAAGTATTAGAGAAAGTTTTTTTAGCACCCTTCAAAGCTAAATCGATATAAGAAGAGGGTATTTTAATGAAAGGGCAATTGACCTAATGTTATTAATCTCTTCATTAAGAAATTCTGGAGAGGAAACTCTTAAGGCTCTCAAAAACATATTTCTAAAAAACAGAAATTTTAACATTTTTTGGATGCGATGAATAAAAATGAACGTATGCAAGTACATTCGTAGGTTTTCTATATACACTAAAGCGTAACTCATTAGGTAACCTATGGATCAGGACATCTAAGAAGGGCAAATTACCACTTATTTCTTCTTCCATTGTGAATTTGATTGTCGGCACTAATGAATTCAATTTTGTTAGGAAATCAACTTTATTTAAAGAATTGGGACAAATGCAAAGAATATCGTCAACATATCTATACCATTTAACATTTTTGGGCAAAATTGAGCTTAACATTTTACTCTCAAAAAACTCCATATATAAATTACTTAGGAGGGGGGATAAACAGTTACCCATAGCAAGACCAAATTTTTGTATATAATAATTATTTTCAAATTGAAAATGACAATCTACCACACATAACTTAATTAACTCTATTATAGTGGTAGATGGAAGGGGAAGGGAATAATTAATTAATTCTTGTGTCTTGATAAAGATAATACTATAAAAATCACTAAAGCCGATAAATCTAAAGTAACAGTAATATTAAATAAAAAAGATTACGTCGATAAAATAGAGAATATGCTAATCAACATGTTGATCAAGACACATAAAGATAATTACCCAATACGTTTAATTGTGAGTTCGGTTGGTTCGGCATCATATGGCTTGTCCAAATGGTTAGTAAGTATTTTAAGCCCCTTAATTGGAAAAATTTCAGGCAGCCATATAAAAAACAATGTAGATTTAATTAAAAAATTAAAAAGCGTCAACATGAACAAAAATTATAGATTAATCAGTTTCGATGTGAAGTCTCTTTTTACGAATGTACCAGTAACTGATCTGTTGAGCTTACTCCAGGAGGAATTAATTAATTATTCCCTTCCCCTTCCATCTACCACTATAATAGAGTTAATTAAGTTATGTGTGGTAGATTGTCATTTTCAATTTGAAAATAATTATTATATACAAAAATTTGGTCTTGCTATGGGTAACTGTTTATCCCCCCTCCTAAGTAATTTATATATGGAGTTTTTTGAGAGTAAAATGTTAAGCTCAATTTTGCCCAAAAATGTTAAATGGTATAGATATGTTGACGATATTCTTTGCATTTGTCCCAATTCTTTAAATAAAGTTGATTTCCTAACAAAATTGAATTCATTAGTGCCGACAATCAAATTCACAATGGAAGAAGAAATAAGTGGTAATTTGCCCTTCTTAGATGTCCTGATCCATAGGTTACCTAATGAGTTACGCTTTAGTGTATATAGAAAACCTACGAATGTACTTGCATACGTTCATTTTTATTCATCGCATCCAAAAAATGTTAAAATTTCTGTTTTTAGAAATATGTTTTTGAGAGCCTTAAGAGTTTCCTCTCCAGAATTTCTTAATGAAGAGATTAATAACATTAGGTCAATTGCCCTTTCATTAAAATACCCCTCTTCTTATATCGATTTAGCTTTGAAGGGTGCTAAAAAAACTTTCTCTAATACTTCAAAAGAGCCCCTTTTATTATCAAATTCTATAGTTTTGCCATACCACGAATCATTGGACCCCCTTCCAAGATTAGCCAAACAACTTGATTTTAATATAGTGTTTTCTAATCGTAATAACGTGGGTAATATGTTAATAAAAAACTCTCCAAGCGAATTGGAGTCCGCTGGTATTTATAAAATTCCGTGCAAAAATTGCCATAAAATTTATATTGGTCAAACTGGTAAATCATTAAAAACACGTGTAAAACGACACCAATATAACGCAAGTAGACAGGAAAACAGTAGTGCCTTATTCTTGCATATAAAAAATGAAAATCATCATATTGATTGGACAGGAGCTAAATTTATTACCTATGAAAAATCAATGTTGTTAAGAAATATTATTGAATCGTCTCTAATTAAATTTAATAGATCTAATATTATAAACATTAGTAACGGTCTCTTCAAACTTGATACTTTCGTCACGAGGGCAATAGCCTCTTCAAAGAGGGTTGACAGCTAGCGGATAGTTTTTTACTTTTTCTTACTGTACTCCTTTGTTTCCCCAAACATCCCTTTCTGGACATTAGTCCTTTCCTGTGCTTTCACCCTTTTAAAATACCACTCTTCCCTCCCACTCTTCTCAACTCCTCACCAGATGTTTTCTGCATCTAGTGTTCAGTTGGGTTTTTGACTCTGACGAAGACCGCTTGTTACGGTTGAAAGATCTTAGTCTTGTTTTCCCATTTCTTATTGTGGTTTGATCATTGATTGTTGTTTCACGTGTTTATGTGAAATCTTTTTATCTTATAAACATATGAAAATGTATTAGAAAGTCAGAAATCTGTTTGTATTATAAATAATGAATAATCCCATTCTTATATGAAGTTTAAGAATGGTAAAGACTGTATTTGACGCACACACTTATGAAAATTTAACTTATTTTCAAGTATAATTTGGAAATGTATACTCCTCAATAAACTACACATCGTGTACCTTTTAAGTCGTTGAACTTTCCGCACTTATGTTTTTCTGTGTTTGGTTCCCACTACCCTATCCACAAGCTATCAATAACTTAAACCACAATTTCTGACTAAGTGAAGAAAATAAAAAAAATTTGCTTTGTAAAAAAATACTTGAATTATTAGAATTTAAAATTGGCATCAAACAAAATTTGTAATAATAAAATTTTCCTTTAATTAAGTAAATAAAATTGCTGTGTCTGTAAAAAGTTTTAATTTTAACTTTATTTCTATATTAATCCAATTAAATCTTACTTTAGTTGCAACAGAGGATACATTTTTAGAACATGGTAACTCTAATTATTTATGAAACATAGCAAGCTATAAAAAACACTTTAGTTTGATTGAGATTATACGAAGTAAAAATTCCTTCACACAATCGTATTAAAATATGTATTTATTTAAAAGTAATATATTCATTTAAGCAACCATTTCGACGAAATTCGTTCGACTGGTTCAAAGTCATCGTCCTTTTAATTAAGTGTTATTTTTTTAAAGACTGTCTGAACCAGATGGTCTGGCCATAACACCAAACCTAGGATTTTAAACCAACATATTAGTAGATTTCTTTGAGGATTTCGTCAGGTTCAATGTTTTTGGTAGAATATGTTTCAAGGGAGATTCTCTAGATCTAACAGCTGATTTGCAAGTGCTAATCACAAAAAGATACAAATGTTTTTGAACATAGGATGTGGTATTGTTCGTGGTTAGCTAAACAGCTAACTTATTCCCTAGTACGAGTATATCACTCCACCTAAATTATGAATTTTCTTAATCTCTACAATAACAATATTTGAAACTAATGATTATTCATTTCACAAAAGAAACCAATTTGGGTTGTTTGAACAACTAAAAGTAAGTCTTGCCTCTCCTATGTGTTGCCTACAATTGCTAATATTCCAGCTATAAGAATTACGTAAATTATCTTGGTTATGAGTTTCTTGTTTTGATATTCCTGTTTTTAAATGTTTTTTTTTTTCATCTGTTGGTCATCAAAACTATATTTATTTATCTTAAAACTTTAATTTTTATTTATTTTGAATATGACATTTATGATTATACGGTAGTTCAACTGATCCAACGTCCAACAAACTTTTCCATGCTTTATGATACATGTTGTAATATTAATTAATTTATAATTAATATTATGCATTAAGTAGACGGGCAGTAATTGTCAAATAGTGATGAAGTCTGCCCTGTGAAGATGTCTTGGATGTAGCTTATCACCTTGTTGCTTCAGAGTTTTCAGAAATCTGTTCTACTCTAAATCAGGAGCCAGACCAATCACTAAAGAACGTGGCAATGTTTTAAAGTTTGTGGAGATTGGAGGAGATTTCCGAAAATTGAATGGCTGAAGAAGAAAAGTTAAATGAGGGGAGAGTCTATATAGTTTTTATATTCATTCATTCTGAAGAGCAGATATCTTCATTTCTGTTATAAATCTAATAATTCTGAGGTAAAATGGATAAACCAACAAAAGTCTCCACACAAATGAAGTTCTATTCAAGATATTTTTACCTCAGAATGAGTAAATACCACACAATTATGGATTGCACAACTAATGATTTAAATCTAATAATGTATTATCTAAGTGCTCTCATTCTAAATCTTGTGTAAATATGTCATGCCTATAAGAGGCGTTAATGTTTACTTGCATAGTGTTAGTCCTGTAGAGTTTAGTGTGGCTAATATTGTTAAAACTTCTGACATACCTCGTAAATCATTGGTGGAGTCATCCAACCGGTTTCGGATAGGCTGCCATTACTCCCATTCGATAATGCAGTCTATGTGAAACATTTCGGATTAACTCTATTAAAAGATACGGGGTATGTCAGAAGATAATAATAATAATTTGCATTATTTTTTTATATAATAAACCGTACCAGGAGACCAGGTTAGCTCAGTGGCAAATATGCTACTCTCTGAACTAGTGGGTCTGCGGTTGGTACCCACTCTGGTACTCGAATGATTCACGTAGGACGTTCTCGGAGAGGACGTTAAACCGTTGGTTCCAGGCCAGTACAACGACAGGTACTCGTTAATGGTCCCTACTCTAAATAGACTTTAATCAGACAAAATTTAAGACTCCCAATGCAGAAGCAATGGGAGATTCAATATCCCCTGCACGTATCTGCATAAGAGGGCTGACTTTGTCAGTCCCTCGGCCCTCTAAGGAAACCAAAACATTGGTACAAGTAATTTTGTATCATATAACAGGAACGAAACACCAATACTCTGTCAATTATTCTTTTGATAACAAATAGTAGGCTACTGAAACATCTGTCCAATAACATGGAACTAAATTCATTCAATGATAAATCACATAGAAGCATTCAGAAATGAATATTTGTGATTAGTAATCTGTTAATCAAACACAAACATATTATTTTGTAAGTTATTGTACAAAAACACAATATAAAATTAGAATCATGAAATAAAATAAAAAAAAATTTTTAATTCTTGACTATATCTGTGAGAAATTGATATGTGGCGTATGCATTAGGTGATTTCAGATTATGCAGTGCTTTTAGTAAAGACAAAGTTTTAATATAAATTTGGTATTTTGTGAGCGGATTATCATGTTTTATGCAGAATTCTGACAGTTTTCGTTACGTCTCCTTGGCCATGCCACTGAAACAAAGTAAACTTGTACTCATTGATTTTTTAAATATAATCCACAAGCATGAATTGAAGGGTAAGTTTATAAATACATAAAAATACACTATAATTCAGTAACGTTTAAAGAAAATTATGCTTTCTAATTAAGAAAACTTAAAAATGATTTAATTTTCGTTTAAAAAACTCGAAATTAAAAATTGGATTAAGTTGTTAAAATAAACTGCTGTAAAATATTATTTTCAAGATAAAAAAAATAATAATAGGCTTTTTGGTCAATGAAGAGGTTGTTTTAATTACAAAGATTTTTTTAATAAACACAACAAAATGTTTTTAACACTTGCTTTGTACTTTTAATACAAAAGTATGGGAACCTTGATATTAAGGTTCCCATCAGTCAAAAGGGTTATATTCTACGGTAAATTTAACTAATTAGCTATTTGAAAATAGAAGTTGATACTAAGATTCTGCCTTTTAAACATAATTGATTATATTTATTTCTAAATTTTCCAACTGACTACATAGTTTACCTGACCCCCTTCTATACTAAATATATAAGAGAAATGTCCCCATGTAAAACTTTAAAATATTCCTATTTGATTTGAAAAATATCAGAAACATTTAAGAAAAAATCTGGAATGGCCTACACTCAACATTACAAAAGTAAACATAAAATCATGCTTCTTGGGTATGTAATAGATAACGTTCCATTTAGGACTCATATATATGTGTAAATGAGAGATGTTTATTATTCTCTCATTACTGGAGGTACTACAGTGAGTGATTGATCCACTTATCAATAGATATGCCTATTCTTGTATATCACACCACTGATGGATATAATCTCATTAGTATAACTACAAGAGTAATAACATGTCTGAAAAGCCAAACTGAAAATTTCCTGATACGAAATAATCTCCTACAAGAGAATATGACTTTTGTTCCAATTCCCAGTGGATTTTTACATAGATTATCTGACCTCTTTCTACATTGAATACTCAAGACAGATTTCCCCATTTAAAACTTCAAAATATTCCTATCTTGTCTGGAAAATGTCAGAAATATCTAAGAAAAAATGTCATTTTAAGATAATTTTTAATTTGTGTTTTTAAAAAAAAAATCACTTTTCTTTCCATTTGTCAAAAATCATAAAAGTCCAATTTACTGTGATTCAGGGTTATCTTTTTTTCTGCAACTGTACTCTGTTATTAAGTTGCTGTTAATGTATACTGAGGAAAAAAGTATTTGTAATTAGCCATTTTGTCATCCTCAAATCTAATTTAAAACCGGCTTTTCAGTTCATTTAAAACTATTATAGCTGGAGGCCAGAAAAATTTGAAAATAATAGTTATGTACTATTAGACTAGAATAGTAAAAAATAGGATATTTGTCAACAACATATTTGGAAACAGTCAAATTTTCGTTTGCAGTTAAGAACTCGGAAGGAAGACATAAAACTTGATACCAAATAGTTTACAGAAACGGTTGAAGTAATTTAAAAGAATTACAGATATGCTGATCTGGTTCAATTAGGCATTTATTGTTATCAATTTCCAATTTACAATTCTCTATATTAACCTTTTCAGTCATGTTAGTATTTTATTTTATTCTGAACTGATTATTATTTCATATTCCCATTGATACTTTTTCTAATTCTTTAGTAAATTATAAATTGAAAAATCCGTCTTACTTCATATGTCATTAAACAAACGATACAGGAAACATTACTAATCAATAATTCATATTAAATTAACTTCTTTAAAACTAACTTCTCCTGATTATTTAATGTACAGGGTGATTGAAAAGTAACTCCCTATTTTAAAATAAATACAATTTATTTTAAATCTCAATTTTGTGTATATATTACTTAATGTATGGCAATTTAATTTATGTTCTTGTTTTCCTTTCAGATTTATTTAAATCTGAATTTGGAAGAACTTGAAGGGCGAATACGAGAAGTTATATTTCCATCCCACAAGAGTTTCTTGCGAAATCAGTTGATGCGATTCCTGGTCGACTTGAGAAGCTGGTGGCAAATAAAGGCGCCCATATCGAATTTTAAATAAAAGCCCATGCATTATACTTCCTTCTCATATTCATTAATTGTAGAAATTATATTTTAAAAATAAATTATAGTTTTTTTAAAATAGGGAGTTACTTTTCAATCACCCTGTAGATTGATCATTTTGGTAAATTTAATCTTTACACATATTGTATAAAAGTTAACTGACGTGAAGGTGATATTGATGGCTGAAACATATTGCAAATTATATTTCTTTAAACTTTATGTTTGAAGTTTCTCAAATAAAGTAGTACTAGTAAAAGAAAATTAAAAATGAAAATAGTTAATGTATTCTAATGAACAAAAACGCATTATATTATTTTATTGCAATAATCACTGCAACAATATCATTCTAAATTTATTATCTTGAATTTAATTATTATATTATAAAAAGTAAAGTCAAACCAACATTAATTATTACAAAGAACAGCAATTTAAGGGTCTTTGAGGGATTTCTGCTTCTTGAATAAAAGATGAGAATAGAGATTTGCTTTCTCTATTTTTCTACTGAGAGAATTCTATCAAACATTATCAGTGGCAACAAGTTCTTTAATGTTTTTAAAGAATTCCATCATCCTTCTGGTTGTATATTAATAGCTACATCCTTATCATAGTGTGAACAATTTTTCCCATAATAGTTTCGTGTTGCAAGTAAACGGCTAAGTTTTTAAATGCGATGGATCTGCAGATAAAATGGATATCCCCGTACATCTATTCATGATGCCTTAATAATCCTGTTGAAAGAAGCGCATCATATTTTTATTATTTTAAACTAATGCATATAACAAATTAGAAATACCATTGTATTGAAAAAAAAAGCAGGTAACTGTGCTTCACATTAAGTGTGGATAAAATTAGTGCATATTATAATATTCCTGAGAAACAAAACTATCCTTCCTTTTTTACTTCCTTTCTTTTCATACATCTCCAAAGCTGGAATCTTGCATAATGCTTAGAATATTTCACCATTGGTTTCAAACAATAAGATACGACCAGCTGGTCACCGGAGTCAAACGGCAGACAGATAGTGAAAACCTGCACAAGTTTTAAGTTTGATAGCACTTTGAAATTGAAAAGCATGTAGGTAAATGCTTTGAAACTCTCTAAAGGGGTAGTAATGGAGTGATTAAGCGCCTCTAATAGCCTCTAACACTCAACTCCGACTTTCGGCCTCCACGAGGCTACCCTGTTAACCTGCTATATGCAGGGACAAACGAAAGAGGAAGAGAAGGTGATCAGAGGACGGGCCTGACCACCTTCGTTTCAGATCCTTCCTAATCCCCAAATCCCCTCCTTTTATCCCAGCCCCAATCTAAGGTGTTATGCGGTCCGTGCCGAAAGATGGATGATCCTTGAGTAAATAGCCTTACTCCGGTATGCGGTGCTCTGCCGGAGTGGACAAAATACCACCGATAGAGCTTCAGGGATTTTCCTCTGTAAGGAGAAGGAAGTCTGGAGACCATCCTCCGGAAGCGCAGAGGGTCCAAAAGCGCTAACTAGTGGGAACCTCCCACAAGTGCACCTGATGACCCGAATAAGACCATCCCGAAGAAGGAGAAAGGAATTTACTTTCTCCCGAAACATAGGAAGCCTGGATGGACATTATCAATCATGGTTTAACTTGTAAGGCAACTTTACTGCAGAGAGGCAGGTGCTTCGGGACACTCAACAAACCATAGAGAAACTTTTACCGCTGGAACCAGCAAAAGTGCTGAGCTTCTTGGAGGCGTTGAAGCTAACTGCTGGGGTACTTTAGTACAGAAGAGGGAAGTACAATAGTTTTTTTTTTAAAACGCAGTGCTATAGTCACCCTCAAATTAAAAAAAAAATAACTCTCTAAAGGTATGTTTTAATGTATTCATCATGCCTTCTGTAGTGATCAATGTGAGATAATATCATTACTCATGCAAAATCATCTTTTGTAACGAAGTTTTAACGGTGTTTTATAGAAAAAACAGAAACATCACAAGCCTTTATTTGTATGTAATATAATCTTATATTGTGCATGCTGATGTGGTGTGAAGAGCAAAACAGTCAGGATGTAAAATTGATCTTAAAATAAATTTAAAGTAAATAAATGTCAACTATTTTGTTACGTGTTGATAGAGATGAAATTTAAATAAAATATGATTACAGTTGTGTTTAAAGTATAAATTAATTGTAAACTTCATAAACTAAAGATGACCATGTGGTTGTCATAAACACAACTCTGGTTAAATTTAGTGTTTGGCGAAACATAAGTTTGATTCTTTAACTTTTTCCTTAGCTCTTAATTTATAATTATAATTTATGCTTAATTTATAATAAACTTATACTTTATAACACAGCACTCAGCATTAAATTAAACAGCTGACAGTATTCCTAAAAGTTTCTGAGGAATTCAGTAATTGGGAATCCTTTGCAAGGTTTACAATCAAGATTTTCTATTTACCAGTCTTTGAACACTAATGACTGTAAGTAGTTTGCTAAAGTGTTACCTCTCAGAGTTTCATCAAATTAGTAAAGTTCTAAATAATATTATTAGTAAAACAGTCAGCTTATTGTCATTTAAATTTACTACAACTAAATAAAGAAGGAAAATAGGGGTAATTAAATAAAGTTGTCACGTTTTTGAATTAAATTCATGGGAGCTGCCTATAGCAATATCGGCACTTACCCATTGAGAAATCTTATTTCTGCCTCCTCAAATCCCTCTCAGCATATTTCAGCATTTTAATTTCCCATTCACACAGTATGTCCAAAAATTTTAATGAAAATAAAATATATATTAATATATACCTGGTTATAAAAAGGTTTTTATCATATACTCAATGCATTTAGTTAAATTAATTGAAAATAATTTTAAATAGGAATGATATAATAGTTATAAGTTTTTGATATGAGAATACTATGATATATTACTATAAAACGTTGTATTTTTTGGGCATACATATTTTAAAAACAATCAAGCTTTTTTTCATACATGAATGATTTTTCCCCTTTTTATATAAAATACAATTTCAAAATGGTACTAGAAAGAACAATGACTCTATTTTCTTTTTCATTAAAAAAATAAAAATAACTGGATTATAGTAAATATAGTTATAATAAGTAGCAACATGTTTCTATGACAATCACAATGATTTCAATCTTGTAATTAAATTGATTACCAGTGATCAATAAAAAACGTTAATGACGCAGGGTTGGTCGGACGTCCAAGAAGATCTAGTTAATGTACTTATTTCAAGACTGAGTAGATATACAACGGCCTTTCTATAAGTCTGTAAGTTTTTAAGGATTGAAATAAAAAATAGAAATGCTCAGAGTAAAGGGTGCGATACATACTATAAGATACTACTCTAATGGCATTAAAACAAGTGATAAGAATTACTTTAACTTGTACTGTCAAGTCTAAGGTTTCATTAAATAAATTTTATCATCAATAAGATAAGTTTAAGATTCATGAAAGTAAGGCGTTTCTGATTTTAATTATATTTAGAGGGTTAATTAATTAAACCTTTCCTTAATGAAGACATTTATTTATTATTATTTTAGGGAGACTATAACACTGCGTCGTAAAGAAAACTATTGTGCTTCCCCCCTTCTGTACTAAAGTACTCCAGCAGTTAGCCTCAACGCCCCCAAGAAACTCAGCACTTTTGCTAGTTCCAGCGGTAAAAGTTTTTCTATGGTTTTGTTGAGTGTTCCGAACCACCTGCCTCTGTGCAGCAAAGCAGCTTTACAGTCACTCAGCAGGTGTTTCTTCTTCTTTTTTGTAGACTCTGCACAAACCATCATTGATAATGTCCATTCAGGCTCTCTACATTCGGGAGAAAGTAAATCCTTTTCTCCTTCTTCGGGAAGGTCTTCCTCGGGTACATAGGTTCACTTGTGGTAGGTTCGCTCCCACTAGTTAGCGGTTTTAGACCCCCTGTGCTTCCGGAGGACAGTCTTCCGGAAACTGAATGCAGAAAACTATGCACTACTACTGGATAGTCTAAATGATCAGGATACTCAATGTTTAGATGACCTGGTCATTGTAAAAAGAGAAACGCTTTTGGTTCTGCCTTTGAGATTACGTACATTTTTCTCCGCAGTAGTGAACATTTATAAAGAAAAAGGTTTGAACATAAAACCAGCTATTTATACTCTTATTATTTATTATTATTATTTATAACTTATTATTATTATTATTAAAGATAAACAAAAGTAAGCCTCAAAGCGTTTTTTCAAAACACTATACTAAAACTCTCAGAGGTATGACAAATTTAGAAACTCTTTAAATGAAAGTGAAAACTGAAGAAGTGATGTAAGAGACACATAGATCAAGGTATCTCTAACAAAAAGAATCTACTCATGAAACAAAGCCACGTTTTACAGTAACCGATTCTTTGGTAAAACTTGAAGTCTTAACCAAATATACATTTGTGATACAAAATTACTGTTTCTGAAATTAAGAAACCAATAATATAGAAGCATTGATTGTAAAATGATAAAGACCATTTGGAATTCTTTTCATAACTACCAATTATATAAACGGCAATTAACATTGTATAAAGAATGAAAACTACCAAAGAGATAAATGCTACGCAATCGCATTTAAAGGCTAAGAATTTTTGATAAACTATGCATAAAGCTAATAGGAATAAGAGATAATTCTACAAAGACTATTATAAACTTCAATAAAAAACTTAAATGCTAATGTAAGCTTTAGAAACTACAAAGAGAAGCAAAATACGACAGATACAGTAGAGCTCGATTCCGATAAGGCTCATGCCTTTGCATGATGAGTTACGTTGTTCTACATCAAATGATTTCAAGTTTGCTATAAGTGATAAATTTTATATAGTCATAATTAAAAACATATAAACTACCTATGAGTTGGATAATACATTGGAAGGATTTTTATATTTTGCCTCAAGAAAATACATTGAAATAAATCGAAAAGTAAATTAATTATCAGCCAGTTTAATATTACGCTTACTTATATAAAATTATAGCATATTCCGCCCTAAAGTTTTTACTTTACTACAAGCACAGTGATGTTGAAAAATTTTATTGCAAAATTATGATAGATTTAAAAATTTTGAGGCCTCAAAGTCCATTTATAGGTTATTCTGATGATATCTGGATCTATATTTGTGAGAGAGAGAGAGAGAGAGTGATAGAGAGAGAGAGAGGAGAGAGAGTGAGAGAGTGTGATTGAGTGAGTCAGTGTTGCGGGTTTGTGTGTGGTACCCAAAATCTTTTGCGCACACTACAGCCCAAAGCGTTGGATTGATCCAATATATGTTTTACTAAAAAAAGATCCCTATAGTGCAGATGTGTCATATTTTCTTTGTACAATATTGCAAAATAGAAAATTTACGTTTGTAGCCAAAATGCAATTTTAAAAAGATTTTTCTTTATCTACTAATTCTAGAATATTACAATTTTGATACTATCATAAAACTGACTGTACAATTAACTCAAGGAAGCTTACGCTAAGTGGCTAACTATATAACAATGAAATTTTGTGAGAAATATTCTCTTGCAATTGGTAGTCCACAAAAAAAAAATCAAAAATTTCAGATTATGCAACGAACAATATAGCTCTAAGCACTGAAATTTCATATGAAACAATGAATAAGCTATTGTACTTGTTTGATTTGTTTACATCGGCTTAACCATTTTTTATCATGATCAAGACAAACAGAAAATCTATTGAAATTTTTAAAAAGGATATTTAAGGATATTTTAACCAGTTAAAATGATATGTTAAAACATTAAATTTAACAAAAACTCAAACTCAAACCAGCATATGTTTTATGTTTTCTAGAACTATGTACGGTTATGTACCAAACATGTAATGAGTCTACATGTCACACTCAGAAATCAGGTATCAGAAATACAGTTGTTGATGTATTTATGAATTCAAATTTACTTGTATTTTTTGAGTCATTTGGAAATATTTGAATGTTTCTTTATGAAAAAGACATTTGCTAATTTTCAACCACTTCTACAATTATTCATGAAAGTTAAAAATTGTTATTGTTTAATATGAATGTTTCATGAGTTTACAATGATATACATGAGAGTATTATTGCCCTAAAAAACGCACTTCCAATTTTAATCATATAAAGTTCTTGGTATATCAGCATCTTTATAAAGGATAGCATCTATGTATCAAAAGGAAAATCAACAGAATCAGCTCCATAAATTTTCGTAATAAAATAGAAAAACTTTTAAGGCTTAATGAATTACTCATGGGTATTAAAGAGCATTGTGTGAATACAAGAGATACATTATTCGTCCAGCTAAATGTATCACTGTTGTTCTTGTCAGAAGTAACAAATTATCCAGTTTGACGTCTGAAGCTGAGCAGTCACAGCTTCGAGAGTCCTCTTTGATTTACATTCATATTCTGTTTTTGACTTTTTATAAACTGTTTGATTAATTGTGATTGATTTTGCGGCTAGTGGAATGTGTCACATCCTCATTGTTTCAGTAGACAGGAGCAACAGTCTGCCGAGCGTGGCGACGGAGGTTGTAGTGAGCAGCCGCAGTTCCGATGCACCGCACAGGGTTCACGTCACGACTAGAGACAGTCGCCGTCAGAACCACTCCGGCTGCTTCTGTCACCTTATCTCTGTTATCCCCAATGTAACTACAAACACATTTCTCTTACTCTATATATATATAAAAATGAATGTTTGACTGTTTGTAGTCGATAGATTCAAAAACCATACATCCAATCGCCGTGAAAATTTAGGAAACTATTAGGTAAATTCCCGGGAAGGTTTAAGTAATTTTTTTTGAAAATCAGGGTTGTGGTTCAGGTAATATCCCAAAAATATTATAATAGATAAGGTTTTCTGTATAACCTGTTTGTTTACATTTTGAGTTTAATTGGTAATGGCGGCCGCAGGTAGGTTATTCTTTATGATAATATTTCCACATGCTTTGTTCAATTGGAAATAACCAGGTACCAGAAATTTTATTATTGTTTTCAGATTGATATTAAAGACAATTATTGTAATTTTATATGGGTTTCTTATTAACTTTAACAAAGCTTTAGCTATTATCAATAGTTTACCATTAAAGGTAATTAGTTAAACTAACTGGTAATTAGTTATTACCAATAGTTTACTTTTCTTATCTAATAGGTTTAACTTGCTTTAAGCCTTAAAGAAAGTTATGCGTTAAATAATAACTTATTAACCTTAAGTATGCATGATAATATTACGAATATTAATGATAGCAGTGAACCACAATTCAAATCTTTTGGCTAAAGTATTGTTAAAGTTAAATGAATTTAAGATTTGCTTATTTATTTCTGATTGATTAATTCGTTTGTTTAAAATTTGTAATTATTAATAAATTATTAGTAATTAGTATCCAGCCCTACTCCATATAAGCAAAAAGACAAATTATTATATATCGATGATATCTAACTAGAAGATGTTCATGATCAGACCTATGGTCTAAATCAGTAAAACTTATAAGGTAATAAAAAACAGCATACAAAATTAATTAAGAAATATTCAAAGCAAAATGTACATATGTAAAACTTAATCACTGCATGTATTTGTGTGTATAAACACCATTCTTAACATAACTCGTAACATAATATAATGAAAAATGTAGGTAGAATTTAACATTTAGCACAAAACTGACACTTTTCACACAATGCTCTTCATAAATTTGATGAATATTTCATCAAAATATTCTTATTCAAACCTTCAAGAGACAATTTTGCTTACTGATATAATTTTAATTAAATATTTAAAACTGTGTGAAGTCTTCAAATTGAAATTATTGAATGAAATGTAATGTGATATGGTTTAGCCTCTTCAACTAACTGACTCCTAATTCAAACCATTTGTAGGTTTAAAATCCGTGTCATTATATTTAACAGATAAAACATATCTGTTTAAATATAAGACATATCACATTTAAAGAGTTAAGACTTCTTTCAACATTTTTTTATGTTTTGTTCGGCAAAAAATATTTAAAAAATTAGAAAAACGCTGGACTAAATGTATGGAGATAAAAGGTGACTATGTAGAAAAATAAAATGTTTCTTTGCCGAAAAATGTTGTTAATTAAAAAAGTCACGGACTTATCAAACCGCCTTCGCATTAGACAATGTGTGCATTTCATAATCAGTGTTAGATTATATATTTTTTGCGTAATCTAAAATTTAAATTCTGTATTAATTTCGTTTATCTGAAAAAGGTTAAGTGTAACGGAACTATAGAAAATTTAAGTTTGTTTTTGTTATATGTAATTTATTATTAGAGTTGAAATTAAATTGTTTCCCGGCTTCTCCCGGGCAGATCAGCTATCACTTAATAAAATCAGCCCACTTTTAACAAAGTCTATATTGTCATTGTTACAACCACAAAGGTTTTTGGTAAAAACTAAATAAAAAAAACATTATCTTATAAAATCAATTCCACTCTCGACCAGATTCGCATTTTTTTCTCAACATGCAGACTAAAAATGCGAGTTCATTGGATCATGCTGTCTTTGTAGCTCTCTATAGACTCTTCCCAGTCGTCAATTTATCCATTTATTCCACGATTAAATATTCCATTGCTTTAATTTCACGAAATTTATTTAATTCACTTTTATTTTTTGTCTTTTGTCCCTCTCTTGGCCTTTTCTAAATGCCCATGAGTCCTTCAGGGGTTTAAATCATCACTCCCATGGTTAGTTTGCTCCTTCATTCTATAACAGCTTTACATAACTATTTTACGTTCAAATATTTTTAACAGTATTATTATTAGTCTTAGTTTTTTACGCTCTGTACGTACTAAAACTATTGAGTTATCCGCATTGTCCAATTCATCTGTCATAATTATAAACAAAATTAGGGTTAGTTTTATTGTAAGGCCAATGTGTTCTTTTTATTATTTTTATAAATCTCGTCTTATCTTCTCAGTGTAATTTTGGTCGCAGTCTTTGAACTCCATTCAAACAAATATTAATTTGATTGAAATTGCTATCTTTCCACTAAAGAATTTAGTTTCTGTCAAATTCAATTTTGTTTTAAGGAAGCGTTTGCATTATTATTTAAGTTATATTTAATTAATGAAGGTATCCAAAATTCAAGCAAAAATTAGATACTCATTGCTGATAGTTGCTTAAGGTTTTTCTTTGATATTTGTATTTTCCCATTGGCAATAATTGTTTAAAGCCCCATGAACAATTTATCGAATACGTTTATTATGATCATGTATTTTCAACATTTGCATTATTTGATAAAAGTGTACATCTCGATATTTACATTAGAAATGATGTTGTTGTTTCTTATATTAGGTAAGGTTAAGCTGCAGTCCCACGACAGATAACACTGCCAAACATTGGCCTTTTGTGATACCATACAATAAACATTCTACATTGGGAGACCTAAATACACTCAAGTTTATTTAGAGTAGGGGTTTTTAACAGTACCTGACATCCTACAGGCTCAGGAAACCTACTCAGGCATTTTCCCCTCTCACCTGAATAAATCGAGGTTCAAAGTGGGCTAGCCTAGTCCTCTTATCATGTAGAATCAAACATTTTGAGTATTATTCAAGTTATATACAATTTATATGCTCATTATATGCTCAACTCCTAAAAAATAGATGAATTCCAAAATTTAGTATAGAAATTACTTAAACAGCATATTCAAAGAGTGTTTCATTTTAAAAATGCAATTATTAGTAAGTACGCATTATTTATCACCAATAAACCTAAACATAAATATTAGGTAAAGCTATGGTTTTGATTGTCTTTCAAAGAACTCAAATCAACAGCAGGGTGTACAAAATACATCAAAACTAGCACAATGTGGCACAATGCTACATAAGTATTTATTTAAGTTAAGGGTAATGTTAAAATAAGAAGATGAATGATTGCATATATATTATAAGCTATTATATTGTATAAATACTTATTGTGGGTGAGATCATACACATGTGGAAAAAGCACATAACAACGTCCATTTATATTTATTTGTTTATAAAGATTGATTCTTACCATGTTTTCTTATTATATTAACTGTTTAAATATAACTTTTTGAGTTTAATAAATGTTTATATTTCAGTATTTAATTCTGTTTTTTACATTTTTATCAGAAATTAATTTATTCCCGGTTAAAGATCTGCCAGCATCTGCAGCGATAGATTCGATGAATTTAAGAACTTTATTTTTATATCTATTTAATACCTTATTAGATAAAATTTGAATCTTTTAATTTTTGGTTTAGATTGATATATAAATTAGAATTACATACTCTATTATATTCAATTAGAATTTTTTTATTATTAATAGTTATGTTCTAAATAAAGAATTTGGAAGGAATCAGCTTTCCTGATTTTTTCAGAAGAGCGTGTCCCATAGCCTACGACAGTTTTAATTTATTTCATTTTTATATCGCTGTTGTTGCTGTTGTTGAATGTTCTTTTAAGCTAATTTTCTTAAAGGTCATTTTGTCCTGTCATGTTCCAACAATTTTCATATTGGAGCAATGTCAAAAAAAAAATAATGTAATACTCTTTCAACTCTTTCATAAAGAAACCCTGCAACTATTGCAAAGTGAATATCAATTTGCAAACACAATAGCAAGTTGTCTTACATTCATATAAATGAAAAAAATAGAGAGAAGCTTTTCTAAAGATATTGAAACCTTAAAATACTCTGCTCTTGAATAAATAGAAAATAAATTACCAAGTTTGATGTTTATTATGTTTGCATTGTAAATCTATAAATAACATAAAAAAGACATTTTGTTTATTACATTATTTATTTATTGAGGGTGATTATAGTACTGCGTCCTAAGAACTATTGTACTTTCCCCCGTTCTGTACTATAGTACCCCAGTTAGCTTCAACGCCTTCAAGAAGTTCAACACTTCTGCTGGGTCCAACGGTAAAAGCTCTTCTATAGTTTTCTTGAGTGTCCAAACACCAACGAATATTACCATGCACAACAGTGCATGTCGTAAATAGCAGTTCCGGACCAGAGGCCCACTACTGCTAGATTCTCATCCTGCTGGTTTTTGTTGGGTCAGTAAACAATGTCAAGAATGGGGGAGTCAGTCAGTAAGGGAATATGTCGTCTTCGTGGTCGTTTGGTCTTCAGGCTTTGCATTCTCTGAGGTACTGTATACTTTTGGAGTCATGTGGTCATCATTTTTAGTTTAAGTTGAGTGTCCCAAAGCACCTGCCTCTGTGTAGCACAGTGGCTTGGCAATCAGCCAGCAGATGCAGCAGTGTTTCTTCCTATTCCTTACAGAATCTGCACAAACCATCATTGATAATGCCCATTCTTCCAGATGGCCATTAAGTTTAGTTAATGCAGTGACCCGTTAGAAATCCTGTTAAAATCCTTAATTATTCCTGCTCCTTTCCATGCAATATTGAGAAGTATTTCTAATTGTCTGTGTCTTTGAAGAGAGTCGCAGTATTCCTTCCTGTTTTCTCTATCCTCTTTCCCATGTTCTTGTATAGCATGTGGTCCTACACTACAATATGGTTCTGGACCAATATGTAGTTTCTAAGCAGCTTCCTTAGCAAGTTCGTCTGCTCATTCATTCGTTTATTAATATACGTATAATACATATATTAATATATATATATAATACATAATATAAATATATATATTATAATATTAATATTATTATATTATAATATTAAATATATATAATATTATATATATAATATATAATACATATATCAGTTGGGTTTTTGACTCTGACGAAGACCACTTGTTACGGTTGAAAGATCTTAGTCTTGTTTTCCCATTTCTTATTGTGGTTTGATCATTGATAATACATATATGTATCACCAAGAAATTACATTTTCTGTTTCAAATGTAATTATTTTATTATTTAATGCTATTATTATCTGTTGTTATCTTACCATAAGAAAAGTATAGAGATCATGGAAAAATTTAGTCCCAAGATTTTGAAGGATTAACATATTTTTGGGTCTCCAAAGTTTTTTTTTACCGTTTTTGACTTTACTCTAATTATAGCGATCTTAAAAAATTAGAACTCCAGAATTTTGACGAATTTATTTTATAGTACTGATACTAAATGGTTTGATGTTGTGGAACTGGTGAAAAGTGTGTTTGACTTGAACTGGTTAACCAGAACTGAAAATGTGCAGCAGCATATGAAAACATCTGTTTCAGAGTCAATGTGAGAGTAACATATGATTGTACAAAAGTAACAATAGACCGTCTGTATTGAATATTCAACATGAGACTGACTTTCCCCGCATTATAAATTAACTGTCCTCCACCCTGAGTAAATACTACAGCCTCAGATACATTACGGATATGTTTGAAAGTACTCCTATCTTTTGTTCACTTAATGAGTTACCATTTCTGAATGATAAAATGTCCTGGTAGCGGACCTACTACTACTAAAAAAAAAAGACATATTTCAGATGAATAGGTATTAATAATAAACAAGAAAATTATTAAAAATCAAAAAATATTTTTCATTAGTTATGCTAGTATTGACTACTTCATTTAATAGTTTTCAAAGAGTTTTGATCAAGAACCACTTCATGCAAAAATAAAGTTTAATGAAAAGAAAAATCCAGCAAGGAGTTTTGAGTTTCAGGAAATATTTGTTTTTGAATTTCTTCAAAAAATTATAAAAAATAATAAGAGGAAAAAACAAAAAGATTCAAGCATTATAAAACAGTACTCAATAATCGATATTGAATAGTGAATGAGTTTGTCAACAGCAGATTGTTTGTAAATCTCTCTCTCTCTCTCTCTCTCTCTCTCTCTCTCTCTCTCTCTCTTCTAAAAAGGAAAACAAATCATTATTTGATTTTGAAGCTTCTGGTTTGGAATATGTTGTAGTTTTCTACCAAACTTCAGAGATATTAATAATATTGAATCAGCAAAGGGTTTCTATAATTTATCATAAAAGTAGTGAGTGATATCGTTGTATTATACAGCTATCTAAGAAGTAGCTATTAAATATCTCAGTTGATTTTCTCAATAAACTGTTTCTGATACAGAAGTAATTAAAAAATTAAAATTTACTTATTGGATGTATCAGAAGCGATACTACTAACAAATATTGCTGGTCCTCTTTTAAAAATGAATACGTCGTTATTAGAGGGTGATATATATATATATATATATATATATGAGAGAGAGAGAGAGAGAGAGAGAGAGAGAGAGAGAGAGCGATCTCATTTATTGAGAGTGAGAGTTTTTGGGATCTCATTTATACGTGATCTTTCTGTGAATTTAATTTATTTAGTTGAATTGTTTTATTCCATTGCCTCTCTCTCTCTCTTTATATATATATACCCCTCTCTCGCGCTCTCTCTTCCTCCCACATTTTACTGTCTCAATATATATATATATATATCAATGATCAAACCACAATAAGAAATGGGAAAACAAGACTAAGATCTTTCAACCGTAAAAAGCGGTCTTCGTCAGAGTCAAAAACCCAACTGACTTAGTCTTGTTTTCCTATTTCTTATTGTGGTTTGATCATTGATTGTTATTTCACGTGTTTATGTGAAATCTTTTTATATATATATATAAATAATATATATATATATATATATATATATCCCTGATGACAAATAATGTTGAAATTATACAAGTGAATCTTTTTCATTGTATATCCATGCATTCTTTTCTTTCCAAATACAACGATTTTCGAAAAAAAAACAATAAAATGTAAAATTCATAAATATTTATGTAATATTAAGAATTTTAAACATGGAACAATTTTTTTTTCACCAACCGACGATTTCTCAGAAGCGATATTCAATGTTGACCCAGACGTGGACTATTCCATAATTCAGTAATCGTAAACAAGTAACTTATCAATATATTTAAGTTATACAAATATTTTGCACGACAAGAATGAAAAGGTTTATAACAGTATTCTTTTAAATGACTCAAGTTAAACGAGAATAGTGAAAATATTTCAAAATACTAGAACTTTCTCAAATAAAAACCATTAAAAGTCAGAAAATACTGTGATATAATTGAAATAAATAATATTTTTTTAATATGGATAATGTAATTCATATTTCTTTAATATCTATTAATTTGTGGGTTAGTCAATTATCAATTTCCGTAAGGTCGTGTTTCATGTTGCAAATAAACAGGAAGAATTGAATCGCAATTAAGTTAAAATATATCACTGTTAAAATAATTTTAACTATTATTTCTCTAACGCATTCAAAAACAAGACTTAATGACCAAATAACCATTATTGCACTTATTCATTAAATTATTATTACAATTAGTTGGTTAAAATTGTTGTTTCATATATATTTTGCTCCTTTTTATATTCTTATGGTATATATTTCAATGTTGGTAATCAAATCATTTTTTCTGGACTGAATATATAAAACACTTACAAAAATAAACTTTTTGAGTTTGTGACTCATTCCAAAATAATTAATAATAATCAATATTAATATTTGGACATTTTAATTAACAAGAAATAAAGTATTATGTGTAAATAACAACCTGTAAATACAATAATTCTGAATGATTAAAAAAATTACTATATTTGTTTAAACATTTTTTTTATAAAAGACTTAATATTAAAAGAATATTTAAATAATAATATTAGTAAGAGGAAGTTATTTAAATAATAGTTCTAACAATTTAATAATAGAAGATTTTATTTCTTTTATAATAGAAGTTCTAAAGGTTTCTGTTCCATAGAACAGATTTGAGTTACATTTGTAGATGAAAGGTAATACCTAAAGCAATCAGGATTGGAGGGAGGTAAACGTATTTACCTTTTCTAAACAGGTTATGAATTAACAAGTTTGACAGTAGCCATTTTTTTGCTTGCTTTCAGACATTTTAGTTTTTTTTTTTTAGCTTCAATTTAATTCGCAGTTCACTAATTTCATAATATTTTATAGAACAATTATTTTTAAAAAAAATATTTTGAAGAATACAGTACTAATAAAAAATAAAAATAAGTAAAGAAATTAAAATATTTGAAGTTTCAATTAACCTAAATTGAATTTTTTTAATTGCCTAAATTAATTAATTTTAGGTATTAATTAATTTACGTAAATGTAAAATACAAATTAGAAGATTTCAAAATATACAAAAGTTTTGTCCAAAAAAATGTTTATACTTAATAAAGGATATACTTTTTTCTAAGCACGAAAAAGTCATAACACTTCAAACATGGAGTAAGGAAGAGAAAGAAATTGAGCCTGAAGAGAAAGAGTGAGAAAGATTGAATGGGAAAGTTATGAGACAGAGTGAGAGAGTGAAATTTCGACATAAAGAAATAGAGTAGAAGAGAAAATAAATAATGATAGATTGAGTGTGTGAGAAATAAGGGAATGAAGGAAGAAAAAGAGGGAGAAAAAGATCACGAAAAATGAAGAAAAACTGAGAAAGCGAGATGTAGAGCGGGTGAAATAGAGTAAGTGAGAGTTAAAAGAGAGATTGAGATTAAGATGGATGAGAGAAAATGAAAGAGAACTAATAAAGGAACAGATAAATGAAGAATAATAAGAGTAAACAAAGATAGAGGGAGAGTAAGATAGAGAGAAATCAAGAAATAGAATAAAAGAATGAGAGTGAAAAGAGAGAGAGAGAGAGAGAGAGAGAGAGAGAGAGAGAGAGAGAGAGAGAGAGTGGGAATAGACAGAGAAAAAATAAAAGCTAGAAAAGAAGAGAAAAAAATGGCAAAACAAAAGAGGAGAATGAATGAAGGTGAGCAATAGAAATTGAAAGTAAAAAAGAGAGGGAAATAAGAAGATTGTGGAAAGAGAGATAGAAATCAATTGAGAAAGAAACAGAGAAATTAGAGATAGAAAATGGAAATAAGGAGAGGAAGATAGTGAAAAAATGAGAGAAGTTGAGGGAAGAAGTTAAGAGAAAGAAAGAAAGAGTTCTAGACAAATACACCAGAAGTAGAAGTTGTCTCTGTCCAATTTTCGGATGTGTCGGTCCGAAGACATTTACATTAAATTCCCGACCTTAGTTTAAGAACATAAGTATTGAGGGTAAAAAATTAATGAAATAGTCTCCACATATAAAAATTTAATCGTATAAACACGTTTCGAGCAAGTAGTGTTCTTCTTCAGGCATTAACTAAGAGTAAGTGTCAGTGGTACAAAAAAAATTATATGTGGAGACTATTTCATTAGCTTTTTACTCTACAATGAGTAAATACCACATAATAACTAATTGCACTACCTTAGAACATAAGTATGTTTTGAGTAATATTCGTCATAGACAAACACGACGTTAAATGATTTATTTAATTTGTAGTACTTCTTTTTCAAACAATAAATTATTTAAATAATAAAGAAAATTTCTTACAATAATTGAAAATAAAGATTTAACTTTTTAAATTAAAAAAGAATAATAGTTACTACCCTATAACTATTCAATCTAGTAAGACAATTTGAAGTATTATTTATTTTTTTTTATTTCAATTTAAACGAGAAGTAAAAAACTTATTAAGTTAGCAAACATGATCAAACTTTTAATTTGTTCTTTTCTTTCGAGTTTTAATCCACAAAATTCAATTTATCTTTCAGAGACAGTTTTCAGGAGAGAGATTGTTTTGATGAAAAAAGCACGTGGTTATCTAATGTTAATTTTTCAATCATAATTATTGTAATCTGAACGGAATTTCTTTATTTGGAATAAAGTATGAATGAAATCATTTGAGTAATACAAAGTTAAGTTTATTCTGTAAGAGTCTCAAAGTAACAGTAAAAGTTACTTTGTACATGATGGTAACATGTAATATCTAGAGATATGCTTGACTATGTAGAACTCTATCTTTCATTCATTTTTCAGAAATAATACAATTTTCTACGAGCCGTAAATAACCCTCTTCACTCGACAAAACTTACCTGTTGACTGACGGAGCTTACTCGGTGATTACATCCAACAAGATGGAAAACAAGAACAGTCGCAGGTTTTTCCGCGTACCATGCACAATGCCTGCAGTGTGTCCTCCTAGTCATAGAACAAGTAGTAAATAGAATACTTTTAACCTATTTATTACTTAAATAACTGTATATTCAACCTTTCTTATATGTTTAACGCTCTCTTCTGTATATTCGAAACCCTTATAAAAGGCGGTATTTCCTACCGCCCCCTTGAACTTCTTTAACATCCCTAAGAGGGCGGTATGGACCACTTTGAGAAACACTGCTCTATACTGAACACAACCTGATTTTCACCACTCCGGAACTGTTGTGTTTCTGAGTACAACTCCACTCATCTGTAAGCTCAGGAGTGTTAACGACTTTTGCAAACAAAGTTTTTTCTTCATTAGTTCCTTTAATATATTCAACAATATCTTTAATTAATTAATATGTATAGACTAATTTCACAGAAAGAACACATATACAACAGATCCCGAGAAAATCAATACTATATTTCGTAGTAGGATAGAATGATGTGAACCATTCCAAAGATAATTCAGGCTGAAGACTATCTAATTCAAGAGTTGCTCAAACAATGCTGCTAACTTAGAGAGAAAGGCCAGATAAAAAAAAAATAACATACAAAATAACAAAAATAATAAAACATGTAGAAAGGTTTTTTTAAAAAATAAAGTACGTATTAAAATTTAATAAAAACGAACTACGAGAATAAAATCTAAATAAAACACGAACTTATAAAATAAATGATTAATTAATTAACAATTGAGATCAAGCTATTTCAAACATCTTCATAGGCAGAAACTAATACAATCTCTAGCATGTCATTGCAGTCCACCGACTGCAGTAACCAAATGCCTGAATGCATCATCCGGGAATGTAGCGTACGGGATCACCGCCAGACTGGACTCCAGCGGATGGTGGTGCTTCGTGCCAGCAATTAGCCTCCTCTTCACTCTAACCTAGTCACTAAGGACCTTAATAAACATTTCCTACAACTTACCACATATGTTTTATTTGAAAAAAATTAACTATCACTAGTATTATTATTACCATTATTACCATTACATTCATTTTATTGCAATCTTTCTTTCATCTATATTATATTTATAGTCAACAAATATAATAACACAATATATAATATGTATTATATCAATTGTAAATAGTTGTAGCCATTTTTAGTAAATAGTGTAATCCAATGTACACATAGAATTACAATTACCACTAACATTATATCCTATAAAGCATGTAATGCTTATGTGAAATTTGCATGATAAATAAACAAACAAATAAACTAATATATGTATATATATATATATATAATATATATGATTCGCGCTCCGTTCTTCGACGTGAGGAGATCTCTCTCACTTCGTCCTCTCTTCAAGTCTACTCTCCTGATGACGAACAACAGTTCGAAATATTGAATTCTGTAAGTTTTCTTTGTATTGTCTTTTCTGTGTCGTGCTTTGTGTAATTTAAAAAATTATATATAATATATATATATATATATATATATATATATATATAAACTAGAATTTTCAAAAGAACACACAGAAAAGAAATCACTGAACTCACTATTATGTTTCGATGTCCACGTCGTAAGGAATAGATGTGAATCAGTCCAAAGGCTGATAACGAATAAGCCTATATATATATAAATATATGTTGGTGTAAATAGGCAGCAGATTTTTCAAACACGTGTCATTAATTTGAACCGCAGTCTCGGCATTCACGATCTTCAGACGGAGAGATTTTACGAACTAACTTCCTGATAATAGGATCTAAAGGGAAAAAGAGCTGGTTAACTGACATGTTATACAAAATCAATGAGATATTCAAAGTGATTTTTTTATATATATATACAAATTGATAAAATACAAAGAATGAGAAATTAATTTAGAAAGAATATAAAATATACAAAGCAGTTAACGTAAAATAAAAGTGTTTAAAGATAAAGAGATGTACCTTTTCCTCTTCTTTTCCAGTTAGATCCTGTTATCAAGGGTTTGACTTGATGGTTTTCTCAAAAGAATCAGCCAGCATTACTGACGTCAGTAAAATGGTTGCCTTAAAACCTACCAAGAGAAATTTCCAACTGTTCAATAAAATATACATTTTGAAAAATGTGCAGAACCAGTATTTGTCCTTGAAGAAAAATGGTAATAACAGTATATGACCAAAAATGAATCAACAGAAATGTAATCAAATCAGTGCAAATAAACGGGCTGATGTATGAGCAGAGGTAGTTTAAAAAATAATAGTGAATTCACACATCACCATTACGTATCACGTTCACTATTATTCATTCGGGCAGGTAAAACATATTCCTCAGTGGGTGATGATTTAGACCTAGCTTTCAGCATAATTACTGACAACGAGAGTTTTCCAATTTAGCCAATAATGGTTTTGACAATATTGTAGTATAACTGCTGGAGACTACAAGAAAGAGAGCGCTTACCTGTCCTGATTCAATCTTTACCAACTAATACTCACCTACACAATGCATTGTATGATACTATATTGTGTATTTTATCGGAAAGTATGAAAAACATTTACATACCTCGCATACACATACACACACACACACACACACACACACACACACACGCACACACACACGCACACGCGCACACACGCGCACACACACGCACACACACACACACACACACACATACACACAACCAGATACATGCAAATGTGCAAATCCATTACAAACCCCAAATGACTAGTTTTCAAAAGTCTTTACTAATAGCAAGTCAATATAGAGTTTTTGCCTCATTTATTGGAATATCTTTGGTATTATTTATTTTTCAAGAACAGACATCTACACTAATTATATTTTTTTTTATTAAATGATTCATTTTGACACTCTTTTAATAATTTATTTTAATTTTTTTTTTATTTATAGGGTAAATGTTTAAAAATTGTTATCAAAAACTTAACGCTTTTGACTAATTTAATTTTCATGTTCAATTAAAAATGTTGTGTTCCAAGAATAAAAAATGAGCATTAATTGAAAACTTGTTTAATAATCACTGAATTCTCTCAAATGCTAACAATGTTTTAATTAAAAACAAATTGGAGTAAGTAAAGCTACTCCATATTTGATATTATAAATGTTTCTTAAAATTTAATCTTGTAATTTTAGATTGTCTGATTTTATTGGTTTTTTGATGTATTCTTAAAAAAAAATTTTAAGTATATTATTAAAAAAACATTATAGCGAGGATAAAAATTAATACACAAGACATCATCAAGTCATAATGCTATTTACAACTCCTTAGAAAACTGTTAATGTCTGGAAACATTGTTCCAATTCGTGGACCAGATATATTCATAACAATAAATACTGCAATGGCATAGAGCAGGCTTAACTGTACGGGACAGTAATTTCATTGCTTTATTCTGACATTTATAATTTTTAACAACGAATAATTATACTAACTAGTTCCTTAAACAAACGTTTGTTATCCTCTTCCTTAACATAGAATTTTCACTCGATTTGACTATTTCATGTCGTTATTGTTAATCTAAGAAAAAAATAGTCATATACGGATAGCTATTGCAGAAAGCTGCACTGCATAAATAGCCAATAATATTGTGTAATTTAATTGTTCATGCATTCACAGCTTTACAGACGGTTTTAGTTGATTTAAACATTTTTTAAGTTTCTATATACAGTAATAAATAAAAATGTATTTCTTACTGTATACAGTTTGGCTATACTTATAAATAATATTCTTAGTTTAAGAGAAGGAAAATCACTAAAAGAAGAATCATGCTGTTTGTTGGCATAAACGATCATCTGGAATGGTTTACACTCAACTGAACCATAAAGAAACGTATTAAAAAGCTCAGTGGTAATAAGCTAATTGAGTTTATATACTTTATTGTACCTTTTCTGTTTGGTAGTTATAACGAAAATTTTTCAGAATCTTTTTACTGATCAGAGATTGATTTATGGTTGTCCTTTTCTGACCAATATTACCTCTTAAATATAATTTTATTAAATTTATATCATAAAATATTCATAGATTTTTGTATGAATATTTAAATAAAACTTGGTGTTTATAATATCAGAAAAGGGGGTTTATAAAACGTGTAACGCTATGGAATCTATATTATTTAGATTTATACTCATCATTTACATTTGCTAAATACTTTGCAATTCATTCTTTAATATTACTCAGAAACAAAATGGTTCTTGAAAACGCATAGATTATATGTTTGTCAAACTTTGCAAAGTCTGAAATTTTGCTAAGCTGTCAGATAACATCATAAAGCATATCAAGTTAAGGAAAACATATTATGTAATTATATATCACACTCTGCATACATTACAAACATAACTATATAATAAATATACTCTCTTTCTTTATTAGGTCAGTGAAATATCAGGACCCTCTATTCTTATGTGTATTAAATATTTAGCTAATTGTAGGGTAAAAATCTAATGAAATGGTCTCCACATATAAAAATTTTAATGATATAAACAACGCGTTTCGAACACGTAGTGTTCTTCCTCAGGCATTAACTAAAAAATACAATGACACCAGAGAGTTATCTATAGTACAAAGTAAATAAGTACAAAAATTAATATAAAATAAAATAAGGCAGAAAGTACGAACCTAAGGATGAGTGCCTCTGAATAAGACTGACTGGAAATGGAATGGACATGGGTGGGGGTATATTTTATTTTATATTAATTTTTGTACTTATTTACTTTGTACTATAGATAACTCTCTGGTGTCATTGTATTTTTTAGTTAATGCCTGAGGAAGAACACTACGTGTTCGAAACGCGTTGTTTATATCATTAAAATTTTTATATGTGGAGACCACTTCATTAGATTTTTACCCTACAATGAGTAAATACCACATAATAACTGCTTGCACTACATTAGAATTTAGCTAATTGTCAACATAACAAGTCATTTGATGTAACGTTATGTAAAATATAGATGTTATATAGTTTGATCTTTGTTGGATCTATTTGCTTTGCTATAGATAAATTTTGAGTGTTATTGTATAATTATGTGAGTGTGTGTGTGTGTGTTTGTGAGAGATACAGAGAGAGAGAGATAATGTGAGAGAGAGATAATATGAGAGAGAGATAATGTGAGAGAGAGAAGAGAGAGAGTACAGGTATATGTATGTTCATGTCGCCAAATATTCATAAGATGAACCAAAAATAAAGAAGGCTTAACTTTTAAGGAGCCTCATAATTTTCGGTCTGAATTGATCAAACTTGGTGATTACTGATTCATTTTCACCAACATTTCACATGAGGGTCTTTGAACTCTTTTTGCTTTCTAATAAAGTATGTTTCACTCGGGTTAAGAGTGTTAGGTTTAATCTATGTTTCTAATCAGGCATCACCCTCTGTTAAACTCTCCTTCTTTTTTGAAAAAGAGCAACAAGTTTTCCAAGCCGCTATTCCAAACCGACCTACAGTATTATCTTCCTGTTTAGTTTCCTTGGAGATGATGCCTGATTCTAAGACTTTTGCATACTTCATCAAACAAATGTTGAAAGACAAAAGTTTGAACTGCGATTGGTAAAGCAAAAAAATTCCCTTGTATCTAAGCTGTTTCAGCTAATACCTGAATAGATTGGATGTTTGAGATCTCACTCTTCCTGCTGTACCAATACACAGACACACACTGTTTTGAGTAAACTTGCATTTAGTTTTTTTTTTCAGTAAATTAAAAAATGAATCATTCTTTGTCAGTCACACTGCATCAATGCTTATAAAAAAAAGATTTTCGTCATTATTTTAAACAGAAAAATAAAATAAATAGATCATTGTCAAAATATACTCTTTAGGCCTAAATTAGTATGAAAAAATGAACAAATTACTTTTCAATTGAAACCATTTTATCTGAACTCAACCTGTTACCGGTTTTTAATAAATGATATATCTCTGAAAACGATATAAGAAAAAATTTCTGAAATAAGCTGAAGTTACTAATGAGGTAATGATGAAATAATTGAGACGATAAACAAGATTTGATGATATATGTGATCTTTCGTACAGATAAATGTCGTCCTTTAGTATTCTAACCATTTTAAAATTATTGATGATTTACTATAATTGTCCTAATATTTCAAAGTAACCTTAACTAATATTAATTTAAAAGTTTCGTCACATTGTTTCTAGAATTTCCTATTATTATATTTTATTGGTAATGTTAATAATAAAGTAATAATGGCGTACGAAATCTCTCTAACTTTTGGTTCAATGTTTAGTTACAGATATCCTTATTTTACAGAAAATGCAACTATAAGTTTCTGATACAGTTGAGTCCTTCATCTTATTTTTATTTAATTTATTAAAAATATTTTATTTGAAAATGTATTAAAATGAATTATAAGAGGAAAAGAAAATGTTCGCAAACGGACAATTATTGATTAAATGTCATTTTCAGATATTCTTCACATGGTAATATTTTATTCATCCTTCTTATAATCATATATGCAACAGGTGTATTATTTAATCAAACGGTTGATACATTATTTGAATGTTCATATATGTAATTCTAAAGCCTGTAATTTAGACAAAGAGTTTTAGGTTATCTAACGTAGAAATATTCAATTGGAAAACAAACAGAATATTTGTAAAATAAATTACAACAATGTTGATAGTAATTTTATTATATTGAAATCCTTGTTGAATAATAAAAATAGAAATTAATATATTTAGATTGAATATAAATAAATATTGCATCTAAAAGAAATTACTTAACTACTAACTTAGTAATAAATCATGTTAACCATATTTATATTTAAATATATATTACAATATATTTATTCATCCTTTACATTACATTACAGAAAATATTATGTCGAATAGTAAATTTTATCATTATGAATGATGTAAAAATTTAGTTTTTAGCCGAACATGCGTTAAATTATAACTCGATTATAACTGTTTAGTAAAAATATGATTCTAATGATTTAATTTAATGAATCAAAAATCGAATTATCATAATTGTGCCAACCTGCATTATGTAACCGTTAAATATGTTTATATTTAATAATAATCTTGACACATTTCTGGTAGGTTATATCTACAAAAGTGATTGATTTACAAATTAAAAATAATCTTTTACATTCAACATAAAAAACATATTTGACTTCAGTGTCGTTATAGAATGAAATTGGAGGTTTGTGTCTTGAAATATTTCATATACTTTCAATTTCAATAAAGTTTTAACCTCTTTGTACTTAATCAGTGTTTTACTAAACAAAAAAAAGACTTCTGTACAGTAAAAAGAAGAAATTTGAGATCTGTTAGTGGCTTTGAACTTAATCTGAAATATGGAACCAGAAAGAACTAAATTCAGCCAACTCAAACAATTGAATTATAATTATTCTTGGTTCATGCTTACATGAGTATGTGAGTATTGGTAGAAGAGGTCAAGAGAAAAGATATTATTACAATATCCAAATCAACCATGAGAGTACAAAATATTGAAACTCTATTTTTTGTTTCTGATTAAGGTTGTTTAAAGTCTAAAATTTTTATAAGAGATATACGTGTCATTAGTATATGCAATTTATGTTAACTTGGTGTGTAAATTACTGACCTTAAAAAAGTAAAGTAATTGTTTTAATGAAGGTAGGAAGGAAATGTGATAGAATGAAGATGAACTGAAAAAGAGATAACAGCCCCTTATCTCTTATAATAATAATCCTATGGGGGAGTGAGAAGGATAGGGACTGCTAAGCAGAACTTTGTGAACTAACCAAGAGCGATAATGAGAGGGAGAGGAATGAAAAGTAGGTAAACATTAAATAGGTAGAAGAAGAAAAAGATTGCAAGGAATGGAAAAAGAGAAGAAGAAAGGTGATAAACCTTTCAACAATTTCAATAAATGGAGAGTGTGTGATAAACAGGGGAAATTAGGGAAGACCAAGTATAAACAGTCAACAAATAATGATAGTGTGCCAGAGTAAGAGAAAAACTGACTGATGAAGAACCATTAAAATTTGAGTAGGTGCTAATTAAACAAACAATGGTAAGAAAAAGATAGGATAGAGAGTGATCGGGAGGGAGAGGAAAACAAAGTAATACGCTGTTGAACTCTGAATATGAGAGGAAAAATGTTATATAGGAAAATTAATTAAAGAGAAAAAGAAAAGCAGAAAAAAAGAAGGATGGAGAGAAAAGAATATATGATAGGGATGAGAAAGTGATAGTATGTCACCTAATGTGGAGGAAGAGGGGTTAACAACTAATCCACCATAAGTAGTATGCATGAAGGACAGAATAGAATGTTTTAATTTAATAATAAAAGTAATGGTGAAATGATAGTGAAACTGATAATGAAAAAAATAGTAGTAAGTGATCAATGATAAGAAAGAAAAAAATATGAAGGTAGTTGACCACAATTGCTTTCTTAATATCCCTTTTCCATCTCGGACCAACATACAGTTTAATCCTCTCCCAACATTTATCTCCGACCTTCTCAAACACTTCTCTTTCTTATTGGAAGTAATCTAAAATAATCTTCCTTTCTTATGTTATGTATTGAGATTTGGTATTTTTACTGCGACAGTGTAACTTGAATCGAGTTCAAATTACTAACTGAACTAATTTAAAATCAACTTCACATTTCGATGAGTTAACTTGTCTTGGAAGTATTATAAAATAAAACACCGGCTTTATGATACTCATAAACTCTGTGGTTTTGAATGAAACCGACTAAATATTCTTAAATATGCTTAAATGAAACGTTATATATTATATACTCAGAAATTTGATATTAAGTTACTTATAGTAAAGTTGAGTGTAGGCCACTCCAGATTTTTTTGTCAATTAAGCCTTGGGACTGCCTCTATCACTCAAATGTTCAGAAGAGTAATGAGGAAGAATTAAAATATATTTTTTTTTAATGTTGCAACATTAATTTTTTCTTAAGGCTTTAGAGTACTAAGTCACATTATTTAAACATGAATATTGTTAGTACTATAGAAGTTATTGAAATTCATAGTATTCTTTAAATCTGTTTTACCTCGAAAACGAAGTTATTGTAACCCGACCTCGCACACAGTTCTTTCTTAACTACAACTAATTGTAGTCAAGAAAGAATTATGGGTTTTACCCATACCTAACCTGTCAAATAAGTTGTGCAAATATATTGCTATTTTTTTTATTATTAGTATCAACAGATTGCACATCTTTTATAAGTATTTAAACTCATGATTCTTTGACAACAATCAGCAATACTTAATGATGCTATTCGTTCAAAACCGGTAAACCATTGTACAATATACGAGGTTAGAAGAATTTTTTAATAACATGACCTGGGGTATGACAAAGCTAACAGATAGCATGCTTATCTTTCGTATTTTAAATTACAGGTTCAAATATTTGCCATTGTCCTAGTTTTTTCATGCCGAAAGTTGTAATCCTTGTGTGATGTCAGGTGCTCGTAAAATATACCTGCTATAATAAACCTGTATAAGTTAAAATTTAGAGCTCTTGGTTCATCCGAAGTTAAAACGGGTGCACAATAATAAATGAACTACATTCCCTTCAGATAGATGAAGCTGAACTATATATTTGAGTGTTGTTAACAATCTTGTTTTAACTTACCGGAAGCACATTTTGAATAACTGTAAATGTACTTAGTTCTTTATTTATTTAATGAAAAGTGAGGCTATTACATCTATAAATCAATGTATAATTACTTATTTAAAACTGTATTTATTTAATGCAGTAATTTATATTTGAAAATTACAATTCATTCTAATTTATGTTTTATTTTATATTTATAAGAATTTAAAATTTGAGTCAATTTCAAACACCAGAATAGAATATTAATTTAGAAAATATTTCATCCTTTTGAAAAATCAATTAAAGATAAAAATTGTTTTTCTTCTATTGAAAAACCTACCTGAGAATTCAATTTAATAATTTCAAATATCTTAATAATTTCAAAATAGGAATTTTTTTTACTGATTAAAGATAAGCTGAAAATGAAATTATATATAATTCAAAAAAGACACTAATAAATACACGTAATAGGTTTACACTCTTACAGTACTAAAGTTTTGGTTCAATCGTCATCAGGAAGAAGAGAAGAGGGAAGATACACCGCTCAGATAGATCAACGATGAACAGTCAGCTACAAAGGCGTCCTATGAGAAAGAATGTAGATAAATGAAAAAGACAAAGTTAACAAGAGGGGTGAGGGAAGAGAACAGATAAAAGTAATAGTAAAAAATTAAAATTAAACTGTGTAATTTTACTTTTTTTTAATTTTTAAAAAAATAACTTATGTTCTAGTCTTTATTAATTTTGCAGTCGAAAATTTTTAATTTTCAACACTAGCTTTGTTCTGGTTTTTTACGTTCACCTCTTTCCTTTCGTCACCTCTCTTCTTACGTTTTCCATCTACATCTACCTACCTTCTTCCAGATTGTTTGTAGCTGTACTGCGGGAGGTCGATCTAAAGTGTTGCCGAAGTACTATGCCCCTCTTCTCTTCCTTTTAAACAAAAAATTTGAAGCAGTAAGGGTGTAAACATATTGCGTATGATTATTTATGTAACAAACTATAAAAAGTAAAAAACTTACACAAAAAAAAATGTAAAACAAGAATCGCATTGATGTTACATTTTGTGTTTCCGTTTTAAATATAAATTTAACTATCCCTGTAGATCATTGGTTTGTATATGTTTTGTATTTAGGTAACGGGAGCTCTTTCAAACCATTACCTCTGAACCTGACCAATATTAAAAAATATAATATTGGTGAGTACTACTTGTGCGCATGTGTGTGTGTGTGTGTGTGTGTGTGTGTGTGTGTGTGATTCTGTTTGATTGTATTCTGACAATAAAATCAGTAATATGGGCTACTGGTATTCCAAAGAGTTTCTTCAGAAACTTTTCCTTCCGCTTGCACCAATATAATAAAAAATGAAACATCTTACGTAAACAATTCAAGAATTGCAGAGAAAGTCCGTTAGGAAGTGTCAGATAGGATGAAATTACATCACCCACTTTAATCAGATTACAATAATCATCATCTGAAAAAGAGGTCTTTACGTAACCATTTCTTCTCCTGCTAACGATAAGTGTCAAAATATTGATGTGAGTCATATAAGCTCCCTCCATTTATTATTGATTATTGCTTTTCTTTGTAATATAACATTTATATCTTGCTATAACCCACTCAGATTTTAAATTATTGTGAATACTTAACATATTTACAGTTACAATTTTTAAATTTATTTCAATTTTATAAAGAAATGAATGTGTTCAGTTTGTTTTGACACTTAAACTGATTAAGAAATCTAAATGTTTTACGCAAAAATAAATGAGTTTAAATAAATAAATTATCTGCTGTAATAATTTATAATTTATAATTTAACCATATGAACAGCGATTATAACTCATATGCTGATAGTAATTCAAGTAGCTGGTTTTAATATCTTATAAATAATATCATGAAGAAAAAAGACAGACTCATTCAATTAGAACTCACACCAATATTTTAAAGTATAGTTAGTAATCGTCCTGAATGTTTATAAAAACAGTCGTACTCAGGTAACAGTAACTTGCTCGTGAGACACCAGCCAAGGAAACACACTCGTATCTGAAAACAGTAAGTCATTCGTCAGTATTACCAACTTACTCTAGAGAAGTACAAAGAAACTAAAAAGAGGAAAGTGAACCCAAAAAACAAAACTATTAAATTTTGTGATAATAGAAAAGCTTGTTCAGCATAAAATTCATTTATGTTTAAAATAATTTATATTAAAAAATCTTACTTAAAATAAAACTTGAAAAATCGTTACATCAATTTTGATCACACCGTATGTCAGCAAAATTAATTGAAAAAAGACCTTCTTATAGGAAAATGATCTGCATAGTTTTTTGATAAAGAGTACAACTTGTTAACTTGAAATAATTTTTACATAAAACCTCTGACATGAAAATCCTAGAGATTTACATGAATTATTTACCTAAAATTAATATGTACAATGAAAAATTTTGAGATTTTTGATATCTGGAAGAAACAGTATGACTTTAAAATGGCAAGATTCATTTAATTTTATTAAGAGCACCCAAATAAATTAAGTAAACTTTAAAATAGTTGCTCTATTACGTTGAAGTTACTATCTCTTATCCAAAAATTAAAAACATTTTAATATATTGCACACATACTATGTAAACATTCATTTTTCAGCATGCATGTGATTGCATGTGCTCTGGACAGTTGAAATACCATATATGTTCATTTGTGTATGGTTTTAATATACATAGAATATGTATGCATAAAATATATTTAGGATTGAAAGAGTGTCTTTAACACTGAATTCAGAACGTATTCAAGCGCAAGTAAGTCCTTTTGAGTTCATATTTACTTTTTTACAAATATGATGGCATTCTTTTTTTCAAAATTATGGATTGACCTAATAAAGTTCTACAGAAGTAAAGTTTTTTTCTTTAAGAGGCTTCCTTATATGCAATATTTTTTTTCTTCACAGCGGATTTTCTCACTCAGGTTTTTTTTTCTGTGATGTTTTTTCATGATACATTGTGAACGACACGATTTTGATATTAAATTTGAGATAAAGTGCAAGGATTCATTAGTGTGAGTTAATTTAATTTTCTAGAGATATAATACTTAGATTGAAGAGACAAGATAGATAAAGGGAGCTTCAAAGTAAGACAGCTAAGTGAATTGAAATTAGACAAATATTGTTACTGAAGACAATGCTGTCAAATCCTCAATAATATTTTGTGATGTGATGGTACTTCTTTACGATAATGAAAACTATTACATAACCTCACTTAATTAATTAAATATTAACTGAAATTAATTTCAATTTACTTAAATAAAAATAATTATTATTTAATTAATAATTAAATAAATAATTATGTATTATATTTATTTAGTACTCTCAAGTAAAAGTTTTTGTAAGAAACATATACAAAAGAAGCACTTCACACAATCCTCCTCGTATATTCGTGATAAGTAGGCATAAAATTTGAAGGTAATGAAAAAATAAAGAACGATCACTAAGTTTAAAACTTTTAACAAACATACCGATTTAGGAGAATAAAGAATAACAAATTTACATAGGTGAATGTATTCAAATCAGTTTGTTAGGATGTCACTTGCATATATTTTATTTCAATGGCACATTCTTTTCAAGTTGCAAACATATGAGTAAAGAAAAATAGGTGCATTTAAGCACTTAACACTTTAGAATTTTAAAATCAACCCAACTGGACTCCATAAAACTGGTGATTTGGAACAAAAAATAAAACAAAACACTTATTGAGATTACTATTTCAAAGATGAAGATTGTCATGTGTGTGTGTGTTGTGTGTGTGTGTGTGTGTGTGTGTGTGTGTGTGTGTGTGTGTGTGTGGTGCGTGTGTCGTGTGTGTGTGGTATTTGTATTAGTTTATTTGTTCCTAAAATGCAGGAATATAGAAATTCTTTTGCATATCTGTTTTAGTAAGGGGATTATTATTTATCATTTAAGTGCTATGTCTAAGAAACAAGTGGTCTCATTCCTCGAAAAAAATCATTACTGTTATTATTTATTATTATTTAAGATATAGTATTTTATTTAGTCCCTATTAATTAACATACCTGTTTGAAATTTAGGTGATATCACTAAATGGAATGGACTTCAGAAAAGTATATTAAATTTAATAAACCGTGCTTTAATTTATTTTTATTTGCCTTTCCTTTCAATATGCTGAAGAAATTATTAGTATGGTAAAAATGGTTCATTATTGTTATTAACAGATGATGGGAGGAAAAGACAACGTGATAGTCAGCAACACGTTCAAGCAGAGGGAAAATTCCGAGAGTGGGCATGAAGTCTCAATACCACTGGTGGAGTCGGTGCAAAGGAGATCCCCAGATGTGGAGTCTGGGAGGAGCGGCAGACACGGGGACAGCCATCAAGACATGCCCAAGTATACCTTCACGAGGCAGGCCATTCGCTCCAACTACATGGACAAAAGCATCGAGGCAAAAAAAAAGGTAATAATCAGTAATACACTTCTACTATTCTTTATATTTAATCCAGTATTACTTCCATTGATGATAAATATTAAAACTAATTATTAAAAAAACATACGTATTTTGGCTTTTAAATATAATAAAATGAACCTACAAATATGTCAGATCATTTTGGTACTCCCTTTATTTGTTATTTATTTAACACAATTATCTTTGGGTAAAACATTAGGGCATAAACTGAAGTAATGGCTATTTTTGCATATATGGATATAATGTTCAGTATTCTAGGTTCACATCAAACACTCAATGTCAAATGTTTTGGTTTTACTTAAAATTGTTTTCGTAGGTAGAAGTAAGAGATTTTAGTAGAGGAATCTATAACTTCAATTATGGAAATAAAGGCAATTTGTGTGTGTGCTGTGTGTGTGTGAGAGAGAGAGAGAGAGAGAGAGAAGAGATGCTAGATGGCTTCGATACGTAGAAGATGTTTTTTGTGTTTGGCCAGACAATGAATGCGTTGCAGATTTTTCGAACACCCTTAACAAGTGCGTTCCACACACTAGATTTATATTTACATCGTTATGAGCACAATCTTAAATACAGTATCTATAGAAAACCTACTCATGTTCCTTCTTATGTTCATTTTTTCTCCTCTCATCTATCTAATGTTAAAAAAGTGGTGTTCAGAAATATGTTTCTTACGGCATTCAAATTGTGTAGTGAAGATTTTCTCGATGAGGAATTTGAGCATACATATCAAATAGCCTCATCTTTAAGGTATCTTAAAACAGTCATTAATAATTTATTGAAAAAAACCAATGATTCCTTCAGAACTGGAATTGAGAAGGAACCCTTCACGAATAGAAACCTATTGGTTGTACCCTTCAGTCAACCTCTGAAAGATACGAATATTCTGTTTTTTTTTAAAACAAAATTGATATCTTAATTGTTTTTAGTTGTGGTGGCAAATTATTGAACAAACTTGTCAATAACTGTGGAAGGAAATAAAAGGAAGGTTGTGTTTATAGGATTCCTGTGGAGGTTGTGATTCTTTATATGTTGGACAAACGGGCAAAAGTTTACTTACTAGAGTGAAGTAAGGTAAATATTCTATTAGGAGGCAAGAAGAGTCAAGTGCTTTGTTTCATTATATTAATTTAAACACTCATTCCATTAAGTGGGAAGATTCAAAGGAATTGATATTTCTCTCGTCTGATATTGAAAGCACTTAGTAGAAAGTGCCCTAATTAAGTATCATTTTGAAAAACTAATCAATATAAGTCAGGGGCTATTTAAATTAAATGAATTCTTAATTCAAGGAATAGTTAAGCAAATTGGACCTGGGGGTGATCTTGGATATGCACAACTATCTTTGGACATGAACTCTGACCAGATTGTTGATTCAAATAACATAGCTTAATGTTTTGATAATTTTTTTCTTTCTATTATTATTTAATTAATATTCAATTTCTTACTGTTAGACCTGCATTGTTTAATTTTATAGGGTATTTCTTCTTATCAAGCTATATTGTCATATTGAGTTTTCAGCTGTTTTGTTACCTTCCTTCTCCATTACTTTTATGTTAGCTTCTCAGTTTTTACTTTGTTTTCTCTCTGATGACGTATATTGAAAGGCCTCAGAGCATTTATTTCTATTATTTTCCTTTTTCCATTGTAGTTTAAGCTTTATATATATATATATATATATATAGGTGTGTTCTCTAATCGGGATTCGGTCAAATTTCCAGGATAAAAAATCAAACTCTCGTTGCCAACGTTTCGGTTTTATTTAAAACCTTTTTCATAGAAAACACACCTATTCTATCCAATGGTCGATATATTATTGAATCTGCTATATATATATATACATATATCAATGATCAAACCACAATAAGAAATGGGAAAACAAGACCGCTTGTTAGGTTGAAAGATCTTATTCTTGTTTTCCCATTTCTTATTGTGGTTTGATCATTGATTGTTATTTCACGCGTTTATGTGAAATCTTTTATATATATATATATATATACATATTCGACCGTCTAGTAGAGTAGAAGTAAATATTAATTGGGTTTTGATTAGTACTCCAGGATTAAATCAAACTCTCAATGCCAACGTTTTTGTTTTACTTTAAACCTTTTCATAGGCAGAAGTAGGAGATTTGAAGAGAGGACACTGTAACTTCACTTAATCGTATTGATCATTATAATAATATATTTAATCACATATTAATAAGTAAAGTTACAGTTTCTTCTATTCAGATTTCTTACTTCGACTTATAAAAAAGGTGTTAAAAGAAACCGAAACATTGGCACTGAGAATACTAAATTAATAACTAAATTAACTAAATTAAACCCGATTAATATTTATTTCTAAACATATACATGTATACCATACGTACATACCCCTTTTGCAAGCTCTAGGATTACTTAGTATCCATACACCTAGTAAAATCTATGAATTGAACAAATATAAAAAATAATTATACTTGACATATATTTTTTGATAGTAGAGTCATGAGTGTTTGTTTATCAGGTGCATCAATATGTCGGTTTTCAGATAGATCATTCGATCTATCGCCAAGAGTTTTTCCCCAAATTCGTTTTGGAGACCTTAACCTCATTCCGGCCTCTTTGATGGTGATACAGCGGTAGCATATTGAGTACCAGTGACCTCAAGAAACTTACAGAACTTCTTTGATTTAATTTTTTACGGGTTTAGAGGCTGAAAATAGGCTGTGAATTCAGTAAAGAATATTCACCTGCCATCTTCATGGTTGACTAGTTGATATCATACGAAAAACAGGTTGGTTGGTTAACCTGGGTAGACTAACTACCAGGCTAATTATTGACAGGACTCTGGTATGCCAAAAAATCTGTATTTTCAAAGAAATGTTTGGCAGATCGATATAAAATCCAGGATTGAACTGGTTACAATCACTTAGAAATCTCATGCCTTCTTAACCCTCTCATATAAATCCTGCCCAACTTGCCTCTAGCCACAACAGTTGTGGTTGCGTAATCTATCTCAGCCTTAGAATCTTCCTAAAAGCTTGTTCAAAGAGGGTTTCAGACCAATTAAACCAGCTCCGTGCTGAAAGATGAGAGTGATTCTTCATTCTACATCAGGTCATTACCTCTTCCAAATTGCAGCTCATCTTCCCACATTTTACCTACTGTAATGTTGTCTTCATTTGAAACCCAGCTTTTTAATAACATTCTTTAGTTTCATTTTCACTTGTAAATCCAATTAATTTAACTTATAACGGTTTCTATAAAAATCTTAATATCAATTTTTTCGAAGCGATAATAGCACAATTATTTTCATAAAACATTTATTAAATAAAGTGAAAAATTTGAAAACAGTAAATGTCATCAAATAGACTTTCACTCACATTAACTTTAATCCAAATAAGAAGATAACTCAATTTGAGTTATCACACGTAATCGCCAGAAATATTGTCAATGAAATTGCATAAAATATACTACAATGATTACAAGGGTGTACGCTTATAAAAAACAAGTAGAAATGATAAGTATATACAATTTGTAGACAAAAAATAAGAAGAGAATAATGCAAATGAAAATTAGAAGAGACAATTAAAAATACCACGGACTAGGAAGAATATTAAAGGAAGGTACCAAAACGAGAGATGAAGTAAAAAGAAGGTAAAACGAAATTTATAGTAATTGTTTTAGAAGAATAAATTTTATTTTATAGCTATGATGAATTATTTCTTAAACCATACTTCTTTGATACTAACTGAAAATTTAACAAATATATCATAATTTTTTCCTTCTTTTCAATTTTTTTTAATAAATGAATAAATATTTGGAGTATTGCTATTAATTGTAATAAAATCTTTCCTAAACATCCTGGCCATGTCTATCTTGCAGCTGATATCTCACAAAAAGTATAGGCAAAATCTCTTTTATAAAAAGTATCTCTGGAACGATTTCTGATGCAACCTCTTTCAAATGTAGCCCGACATTCTCTAATTCTCACTAGAGATCGGTAATTTAAATTTTTACCTATTTAGCCATCCATGTTTTTATTCTTTAGCCCGATACCAATAGTGATTTATTTCGGAATTTTCTGCTCATTCGTATGTCTTTTACTTCATTCAATGATATAGTAAATAATATATCAGATTAAATTAAATAAATTATTTTATTCGTTATAACTGAAAAATATATACACACACAGTAAAAGGAATTATATTATTAAATTGAATACCTATGATTTTGATAATGCTATATCAGGTAGTTTTACATCTCACCTTTACGTCTGTGACTATTTAAAAAAGAAAAATAAAAAAAATCTCAATCGATTATGAACGAGTTTGATACCGTGATTCCTACAGTACCATTGAGTGCAAACCACTCCAGATTTTTTAATATTAATAACATATAAGTTAAGAATTTTGAGCATTACCAAGAAATTGAATAAAAATCTTCTAACACACCCAGTTATTCTTTTTTATCAAGCTAGTCTTTATTCTTTTCCTCATACATTTCAAATGTTTAAAAGTCCTTTTAAATAGATTTCCCTTCCAGTGAAAAGCTGTCAAAAGAATGAAAGGACATTTTAACACTAGAGAGGGCTCTCTACCATTGAATAAGGTTGCGTAATCTTTCATTATCAGAGAAAAATATCCACAAAGCGACAAAAAAAGCTCCTTGGAGTCAATTAAATCAAGACCAGCAGTTTTCTAAGCACCCTTCTTAGCATTTTTAGAGCCATAAAATACTATTAAACTAAATATTTAAAAACGTAATCTTAATTTTAAATATAATAGTTACTATGAATACTATTTAAACTAGAATATTTTAACAAGTAGAAACATATGGGTTAAGTGATGCATAGAAAATACAAAGCTATTTTGCTATATTTGTAAGTAGAGGTGTGTCAATTGAACTGAGCACCTCTTCAACTAATGATGGTGAACGTTCTAATATCAAACTGAGGTTGTTAAGTACTTCGCCTTTACTTTTCTAAATAGATACATATCAACGACTGAATCACAATATAAAATTAAAAAGGAAGGTTTAAATCTAATGACAATCTAAAATGGGACTAAAATCTAAAAGTTTATCGTCGATGATCCACAATGTACAGATGAGTAAAGGACCAAGCAAACTAATTGGACTTGACCAAGAATAAATGTATGAGAAGTATTTCAAGCGTTCTAAAATCGAGAAAAAGCTTGTTCGTGGTGATAAGAGATGAAACTCATATTCAAAGACTTCAATCAGCATTTAAAACAAATTCCTGTCTTCAATTACAATATAAACCACCTCTGGAAAGCAAGTGACTTCTATAGAATATCACTTTTAAATTAATACACTTTAGAAATATTTATATAGAAATCCAAGTAACACAGTAACTTACCAAAACACGAAACGTTTACTAGAAACGACATAAAGATGCCACTATCAGATTCCTGATTGACAAATCATACAAAACTCCATCCTGGAAAATATTCCATCTGAATATTTTGTCTACTAAACAAGTAGTCATCAAGATTATTTTGTCAGACGACCACCATAGTCACCTTCCTGTCACCCATAATGATAATTTTTTAATGTCTTAGTTTTATCAAATGATTTTAGCATATATATAGATATTGACAAAAATATCGACCGTGAAGTAGAAACAAAATAAAAGTTTATCAGGACTCTGTCAGTTATTCAGATTCAAACTAAACTCTTAGATTGTCAACGTTTCAGTTTTTATAAAAAAACCTTTTTTATAGGCTCATATCACATCCATATGTTTTTCTTATATCCTCATAGAAACCCACAATTATTATCCCAAATATATAAATATTGAAAAAAGTTTCGACCGTGAAGTAGAAATAAAATAAAATATTATCAGGACTCGGTCGGTTCTTCAGGTTCAAATTAAACCCTCATTGCCAACGTTTCGGTTTTTATTCAAAATCTTTTTCATAGGCTCATATCACATACATATGTCCTTATTATATCCTCATAGAAACTGAGGATATCAGAGATATTTCCTTATCTCAGGAGTCCTGAGGAACAGGTTTGTTTTATTCATATTTTAGGGCCCCCCCTCGCATATCCAAAATTTTAACAATATAACTGAGGTGTCAATGTAATAAAGAAATTTTATAAATGCAACCATTGTTACAACTCATCGAGTTGTTTATTAAACAAGCTTTTAAATAACCACTATTCTTAAATCCATTAGTAATATAACAATTTTTTTACAATTGTTAACTAACAACAAACTGTTGATTAAAAGGTAAGGTAAACACTTTATTAGAGTTGACTGTATTTTTCTCCTGCAAATTACTTCAACTATTTTTGACGTGTTCATTAATGTTATGAAAAAGCTTTGGATATTTCAAACTTGCTCAAGGAAAATTGTAGTAGTCTCGATATCCGGCTCCTAAAAGATGTTACTACCAAATCTGAGAGCTCTCAAGAACATTAAATTGAAAATAGAGCTTCTAATATTAATGAAGTCAGAAGAAAAAAAGTTAATGTAATTAGCCCCATGAATTGGTTTGAACAAATTTTAACTAAAAGCAAAAAATTTTGCATAATCTTTTTTAGTTTCTAAGATGATTTAACGCTTTATACTTGGAACAAGATGATTAATTAAGATGTGTAATTAATTCTTTGATACCATGCACACATCAACAAAATAAAGCCGCCTTGTCCTATAGGACAAAAAGCATTTCACAAACATATATTTAAACAATTCCATTCAAATTCTACTTAATAAAAGAAAAATAATATTTCTAATAGTATATCCAAATGTTATTCTATATTATTTATTATTTCAAAAAATCTCAGACACGGGGCTTGACAAGGATTACTGGTTTTAAAATCAGTTTCCTAAAATTTTAAGAAATCATTAACACAAAAAGTAGTGATAAGGGGCTGAAGTTCTAACTTAATTTACAAATATCTTAATTTTTTTTTTAGTTTGCTTATAAGACCTACAGTATTTTTTAGAATACAAAAAATCACATATAAATAGTTTTTTTTTTAAATTGTAATCACGTGAGTAAGATCTCAATACATAGCAATAATAAATATATATATATATATATATATACTTTTTTTCGTTGGAAATACGATCCAAAACGGACAAATATAGTTCAATATAAACAAAGAAACATAGAGAAATCAGAAGAACACACTTACAGTCTCTAATTTTCGGTTTGAACCGTCTTCAGGAGAGATAAGAGAGGGAAACCAAGCGCACTGGATCAGAGACGGTTGGAGACCCAAACGGTCTCCTCTCTGATCCAGTGCGCTTGGTTTCCCTTTCTTATCTCTCCTGAAGACGGTTCAAACCGAAAATTAGAGACTGCAAGTGTGTTCTTCTGATTTCTCTATGTTTCTTTGTTTATATTGAACTATATATATATATATATATATATATAGTGCAGAATCAAAACTTGAAACGGTCCAACAGGACTACTAGTTCACACGGGAAATAGAAAAACAGATAAAAACACACACAAAAAAGACTCACAACGATATTTCGACATTCGTTGTCATCGGCCAGAAGTAGTCCGTTTGAGTAGTTAGCTTCAGCCACTCAAAGGGACTACTTCTGCCTTTCTGTTTTTCTCTTTCCTGTGTGAACTATATATAGTGTAGTATATATATATGATTGGTTGATGCAGGACCAAATAAGCTTGACTCATTTTATTCAAAGTTGAAGGCTTCTAGCTCTGATCAAAGTCACGTACAGCGGTTCTTCTCTTCCATGAAGTCATCTCCGCCGACACAGCAAATAGTATAAAGGCTCGCACTCTCTCAGAAAATGAACAGTTGCCGTGCGATGTTCACGCAATATAAACTGGACACAATACGAGCTCAAAATTCAAGAAGAGTAACACACAGAATAAAAAACACACTTATACGAGTTGCCGGGTTGGTTACTTGCCGTATTGTCTACAACGTGCTTGGTCTCACTTTCTCTTTTCTCCTGAAGACGGATTGCCCGAAAATTTGAGTTTGTAAGTGTGTTTCTTTATTCTGTGTGTTACTCCTATTGAATTTTGAACTAGTATATATACTAGTACACTATTTCACGGTAGACACGTGAATATTACTGTTGACGAAGGATCTTTAACTTTGTGTGATTGTATTGGTTCTTTCTGTAATTTTTAAAGTTAATTTATCTTAATAATTTGAATCTGTAGTTTTATATATAATCATCAAGAAAATAATCCACAAATGAAAACGAACTTTTCAGAGTAAACTATAAGTATACAGTAAATAGAATAACACACTTACAGTCGTAGGAGCCATCTCCAACCTTTGCTTCACAAGGTCGCTTGGCATCCCTACCACTTCTCTCCTGATGACGATTAAACCAAAAATTATAAATGTTTTTCTATTCACTGAGTGCATATAGTTTACTATGAAACATATATAATTAATATAATAATAAATAATATAATTAATAATTAATAATATAATAATTTAAATAATTAATAAGTAACAGGTATAAAATATTAAACTAAACTGCAGAAACAAACAATGAATGTTATAAGCTTATGTCTAGACAACGGGAGTGTGAAAATAGGAAAGTCAAGTATAGAAATTCAAGTACAGTAGTGAAGATATACTATCTGAAATAGTATATCAGATATCTGATGGATATACTGGTTTCCAATCGTCGCGTATCTGGTACGCTTTGCTATCGGATATATTCTTCCCTGTCACCTTATGACGATTAAGCTGAGATTTAAATGTATTAAATTTTGTGTGAATTTCAATTGTTTTTTGTTTTTATTTTTTTATTTTTTTTTTGTGTTTATTCAAATCACTTAACCATTGGCAGTAAAGTCGGTCGTAATTTTATTCGGATAATAAGTTTAGATGATTAAAATTAACGACTCAATGATGAATTAATAACCACTCAAGCTTATTCAACTTACAAAAAAAGGAGCCATTATCATGAGATATTACAACTGTAATTATAATGTTTATAAATAAAAAAAAAATCTGGAGTGGCCTACACTCTACTTTACTATAAGTAACTTAATGTCAAATTTCTTGAGTATATAAAACATAACGTCTCATTTAAGCATAACGTAAACATCTAAATGGGATATAATTATTAGCATATCATTCCTGAGATAGTACAGCTAGTGATTGAAAGACATATCAATTTATAAGCTTATTTTTGTACATCACAAATAATTTATTATTTGCAAATAATTGCATTAGTATAACTACAGCAGTAATAACATTTTTGAAAAACCAAAGTGAACATTTCTTGATACGAAATATTCTCCTACAAGAGAATGGCTTTCGTTCAAACAGCCAATATATTTCTTACAAGAGTTTACTTGACATCCTTCTACATTGAATATTAAAGTAAAATTTTTAAATTTAAAACAGGAAAATACCATTTTTTTTCTCTAAAAAACATCTTTAACTGCGAAGAAAATGTTGTTTTAAGGTGATTTGTTAATTAAAGATGTACGATAATTACATTTATTAATCTCTAAACGAAAGATTCAGATTATAAATTATCATTTACATTTTTGGTCTTTTATAGAATTATCATACTGGGAATTTTAATCTTTAAAATAATAATAATAATAAGCTTCTTAGTATTTAATAAGATCATTTTCCTTCCCCTTTGTCAAATAACATATATACGAATTTTTTCTGAGTGAGTGTTATCATTTTCCTGCACAATATTATTCCTCTTACATCTCATGTAATTCAATAAACAATTTAAACTGTTCCTTTATAAAATCAATTTTATCTCAGTGGATTTGCTCAAAAAATTTCTAAGTCAATGTAAACAATGTAAAAAAATACAAAAAATTCGACAAGTATAGCAGGTGATCTCTTAGTCTAGGGTAAACAAAGAGTTTTTATATCGTTATTGCTCTTTCCCGTAATTGAAACTTCATGATTTTTTTTTTATGAATTGCTAATTTTTTGTTCCATTTTTGGTCAAATTTTCATTATTTTTTAATGAGCAGTTTAGCGTCAAAAAAACATTTTCTGAAAACAGAAATCGTACTGTAACGCCCCATTAGCGAATGTAATTTTGAAAAAAAATATCTCAATTCATTTTCCACATAATGTTCTATTTATAGGCATAGTTTCATTCATGTCCGACAAACAGTATGGCTTGTATCGCTCTCACAAGGTTTGAGATTGAATTATAAGTCAAAATTTGTACATTTTATTGAAAAAAAAATATTTCCTGTTGTTTTAAAATTCTGAATATATTTTTCGTTTATTCCATTTGTAACCTCAAAGATAATGTCAAAATTTCAAAACTCTAGGGTTATCAGTTTAGGAGAAATAAATGTTTTAAAAAAAACGGTTTTTGGCAAAAAAAGTGACTTTCCCATCATGCATAATTCTTCCCAAACAATAGGGATCTTCGTCTTTATGGGGCCTATTTTTGTGTAAAATATCAACTTGATCCATCAAAGATTCTGGACTGTAGCGTGGTAACAAGCAATGCTAACACACTCACCCACCCACCCACCCACCCACCCACACACACACAGACATCATCGCAAAAACTTCATAAAACGACTTCTGGGACCTCAAAACATGTAATTCCGTCAAAATCTCGAGATCGAATTTTTTCACGATCACTATACTTTACTTATAGTAAATTAAAAATGTAAAAAACATTGTGCATTACTTTTGATAATCAAATAGTAAACTAAAAGATAGATTAATCAAGTAGTATGTTATGCTACTCGTATCTTTATTACGAGCTGTATAAATGATTATTTTTTGTATAATGTAGACTAAATTTAGATATCTTATTTGAAGATTCTTAAAATAATTTTCTATCAAAAATGTTTAATGGAAGGTTTAGGAAATAAATATATGAAAAGATGGACTTAAGGATTGGAGGTTTACGGTAACAGATGGAAGGCGCCTCTTTGAATATAGAAGATAAACACGAGGAAGAAGAAAGTATAGGGGAAAACTTAATAACCGAGACCGCCCAGCCTATTGACTAATGTTCGTAGTTAACCTGTCAGCGCTTCAGATATACATTACTGAACATTCAAAATTCATATTGCTAACTTAATACTTAATGTTTCATTCACTAACAGTTCATTCGATCAGTGATTGTTTAATAAATGTAACGAGTGACAGTTGTAATGGAATTATCGGAGAAATTGCAATTATCTATGGCACACTGACAAACATAAAACTTGTGTGCGTCTGTACAAATCACAAGTGCTATGCATATGATAGTATAAAAATATGTAAATTGTGATTTATATATACTACATAAATATTGTGATTGTAGAAAAAGAAACATTGAAAAAACGCTACATTGGTAAGATGATAATCTGCGAACGCAGTGTTCGACTAAGCATAATCCATTTGGAGAAAGCGAATTGTACTAATGAAATAAATAAAAAAAGGACTATTATTTTAATAACAGATTGAATAAGAGAAACTGTAGTAATATATTACAAACACTTGTTCTTCTTCTCGGAAGAAAAAGTGTTTGTTATTAATTTGTGGTCAAGAAAACAATACCTTGTAATATATTACTACATATTACTATCTTTTAGTGTCAAAATCTAAGAGATATATAAATATAAATACAATGATCAAACCACAATATGAAATGGGAAAACAAGACTAAGATCTTTCAACCGTAAGAAGCGGTCTTCGTCAGAGTCAAAAACCCAACTTCATTTTGTAGTTTGATCATTGATTGTTATTTCACGTGTTTATGCGAAATCTTTTTATAAATATAAATACGTTTTAGTATAAAGTATAATTGAGTCATTTTGGAATAAAAATTTAATGTGAAATTTTTTGAGAAGTAATGTCTTTGCATACTCATTATCCAGACAGAAATCACATCGTTTTGAAGATTAACTACTAACAGCAGATTAATAAAATAAAATGTTTTTATAAGTAGTTTTTAAAACTCAAAGGTAAATGCTTAGAAAATATTATGTTAATTTGCTAACTACCAGAAACTTTTTTTTTAATATGTCATTTCTGAGTCATTTTTATTTTAATACGTTACGTTTTTTTATAATTTAATGATACTCTTCACACAGAAATTATTCACAAAATTATAATTGTTTAACAAGTAAGTGCTTCATTCTTGGAGACAGTTTTAGATACATTTAGAAAACAAAAGACAGCTAACTTTTAATGGAAAAGTTTTCATTCACTCCATTGATTTAGAAAGATAAATAAAACATCTTACAATGGCTAAAAAGAAACTTTGAATATCTGAAAAAGAGAGGATTAAATTGAAGGTTATTGGGAGTGTATTATTAAAATTAGCTCTTTATGTAAGAGTTATCTGGGATTTAAGTAATTGGAATTTTTCTTTTAAAGAGGCTTGCACTCTAATTATTCTGTTTTCATTTCCAATGCTATACAGGTCGCATTCAATTTTAAAATCATCACTCTTCTTAAAACTTTTATTACATAAGAAATCATGGGAAATAACGACCTGTTATCTCAACAGCTTTCAATCTATTTAACCTCAACAAACGTTCAAAAAAGAGAGATAATTTATCTTTTGACTTCTGCAAACTGACTTTTTTTAAAATAACAAGAAAAATATTTGAACTCTACAAATTTATTTTTTTTTTAACCTAGAGTTCATTTTGCATTAGATACTACACTGCGCACATAGAGAATGCACATAGTGAAAATACATGAATTAAAGGGAGTAACCAGAGATCATATTCACTTCAGTCATACATTATTTTCAAGGTTCTCTTCTTTAGCTTACTTCAGTGTAGAGTAGCATTACAGTTGTTCAGTTATGAATGTTTCCTATGATTACGACAAATAGAATATAACGAGCAAAGAAAAAGACTGTCTTGAATTAACAATTGAAAGACATTGATGCAATAGCAACAAATTTTCCTGTAACTCTGTGAGAAAATGACAAATATATAAAAGCAGTACTAATATGTTCATAATTCTGGGATTCTGGGATTTGCATAACATCGTGGAGAAAATTAAATGGAACATTCAGTGACAATGAGGTTACTTCTCTTCAAGCCGTCTGTCATAGAGTAACCAAATATTATATAAATATATATATATATTATTAAAATAAGCAGTAGCTTCTGCATTGACCAATTTCTTGTTGACACTCTCTAGTTTCGTGTCACTTTGCGGTGAGAAAACTAGAGAGTGTCAACAAGAAATTGGTCAATGCAGAAGCTGCTGCTTATTTTAATAACATAAACTTAAGGGAAGACCTGCTGCCATTGTACACAAATATATATATATATATATATATATATTTTATTAAAAGTAATGCCCAATTTAACTTTTACACTTTTTCTTATCCGTTTTTCAAGTGTTCTCATACTTGACTTCCATGGTTCTGGAACTAAAAACATAAGTTCACCAAAATTTTTATTACTATACACCGACATGTTTCGGTCATCGTTGACCATTTTCAAGGTTAAAGAATATATAAAATTATTAATGATCGAAAAGTGAATAACAATTAAAATAAACTAAAATATTTATTTTAGTTTATTTTAATTGTTATTCACTTTTCGATCATTAATAATTTTATATATTCTTTAACCTTGAAAATGGTCAACGATGACCGAAACATGTCGGTGTATAGTAATAAAAATTTTGGTGAACTTATGTTTTTAGTTCCAGAACCATGGAAGTCAAGTATGAGAACACTTGAAAAACGGATAAGAAAAAGTGTAAAAGTTAAATTGGGCATTACTTTTAATAAAACGTGTATAAATGAAGGCCTGCTCCCCAAATATATATATATATATATATATATATATATATATATATATATATATATAAACCAATTAAATGAAACTATTCCACGAACTAAATAAACTACATTAAAACAGGTTCTGAGACAGATAACTGATAACAATTTAAAAGTCACCCTCAAAGCTTCAGAAGAACTCTTATTAGTCTTTTAAGGGATAGATCTGCTCCTGGCCTTAACCTCAATCGTTGATTATTCCTTTTATTTATTTTAATTTATCTTTTGATTTACTTCCTTATTTTTATTTTCGTTTGGGTTTTTTTTTTACTCTTTTATTTTTTTTTTGTTTTTTTACTTTTTTTTGTTTTTATTTGTTATAATTAATTTTGCTTTTATTACTTTATCTATCCTTGGCTCCCATCCATCCGCAAGTTGGCTACACTGTTTGAGTGTTTTTTCAAAACCACTGGCCAGTCGTAGTCTGGTCGCAAAGCCACTTGTTTCTATCTTCCTGATGACGAGGCCATCCAAATATAGTAGTGAGTTTCAATTTCATTTCTGTGTGTTCTTTATGTCAATGTAGTTTATATATATATATATATATAATATATACTAAAATTTTCAAAAGAACACACAGAAAAGAAATCACTGAACTCACTACTATATTTCGATGTCCTCGTCGTCAGGAACAGATGTGAATCACTCCAAAGGCTGATAACGACTCAGCTGATAACGGCTCAGTCGTTATCAGCCTTTGGATCGATTCACATCTATTTCTGACGACGAGGACATCGAAATACAGTAGTGAGTTTAGTGATTTCTTTTCTGTGTCTTCTTTTGAAAATTCTAATTTATTCAGTTCGAAGAATCGTTTCATCTAATTGATTATATATGTATTATACTAATACCTATAACATTTATTATATATATATGATTTATATAATCGTGTAAGAGGGGAGCAATTCTTCACGTAAGCATATTTCATTGAAATGCACAGCAGCCTCGGTGTTGACGACTGCGAAATTTAACACCAGCCCACCGCAGTGTGGTTAAGAAATTGGAGCAGACCAGCTTTAAGGTCGTCAACGCCGAACTGCTGTGTACTTCAATGAAATAGATTTATATATAAACACTTTTTCGATGAAAATACAATCCAAAACAGAAAAATACAGTTCAGTATACAAAGAGAAACATAGAAAAGTTTAAAACACACACTTACAGTCTTTAATTTTTGGTTTGAACCGTCTTCAAGAGAGATAAGAGAGGGAAACCAAGCGTATTGGTCAGAGACGTTTCAAACCGAAAATTAGAGGTTGTGTGTTTTTTTAACTTCTCTATGCCTCTCTCTCTCTCTCTCTCTCTCTCTCTCTCTCTCTCTCTCTCTCTCTCTCTCTCTCTCTCTCTCTCTCTCTCTCTCTCTCTCTCTCTTATATATATATATATATATATATTTTATTAAAGTAGACGGCAGCTTCCGCATTTACGACTTTTTTGCTCGTTTTCTCTAGTTTTCTTACTAGTTTTTTCTGGTAGGGAGTGATTTCATGGAGGAGTTGTCCCAGAGACATCAAAGAAATAATCTTTTAGCTTAATCAATAATATTATATTTTTACACTTACAAGCTTTCGATTTTCTCAGAAATCATCTTCAGGTATATATCATTGTTAAACAGATTAAATTTACACAATAACAATTTTTCAAAATGTTACACAGACATTAAAAGGAATAAAAAATTAGATGTTAATAGAACTAGATGAACTTTGTGAAAAACAAAACAAGTCCACTGTGACAAGTGTAAGGTTACAACTTGTCATTCACATTGCCTGGGGGTCCTGTCAATGTAGGCTTATTAAGTTTATAAGAACTATCGAAGTTCTTACAAGTTGGTATTATGCCTATACAATTGGCCTGAATGTTGATAGAAGGTTGGACGTCCTTGATGTATAAGGCCTCGAGGATATGAAGGCGGCTGGTATTATTTTCTATTCTTAAACTTGTTGTTCCTTTTTCTAACATTTCCCTCGTTAATGTTGTGTTATGTGCTTGTCTCGTATGGTTTTTCGGAGTACCTGCTGTTAGGTGGAAGGTAAGACGTCTTGATAGTCTGGTTGTGGTCATCCCGATGTACTTTGTAGGACAGGCTTCACAGTTCCCGGTATTACATGTATATTGGTACACCAAGTGACTTTTTTGCAGCACTGAGACATCTCTTTGGGGGCGGTTTTTAAGGAGAAGGTTTTGAGTCTTTCTGCTTTGGTAGTAAATCCTAAGTCGGAGTTTATCAGTTTCATTTGTCGGGAAAACATTAGTGCGAATGATTTTTCTTAGTGCACGTTCATCTTGTTTGTAGAAACTGTGCATATATGCTCTATAGTAGAGATCTATTGTTTCTCCTTGATTGGGTACATTTGGTTCTCCAGACTTAGCGTGCCATCGGTTCATGAATTTTTCAATAACGTCAGAAACTTCTTGGTTAGAGTACCCATTATTAATAAGAATCTGAGTTGACTTCTCTAACTCATCATTGAGGGAGCTCCACTCGCTACAGTGTGTGAAAGCTCTTTTAACATAAGCATAAATTGTCGCGCTTCGGTATTGTTCTGGACATTCACTCTTTCCAATTTATGGGAAAAGAGTTGATCTCGAGATATTATTGGAAAGCATAATCAAGTTGGGAGAAGAAGGGAAAGTTAAAGTCGATGAGCAAATTAAAGCAGAGATTCAAAAAGAAGCCAATATATCCCAAGGACGATATACTAGCCATCTCATAAATAATGCGGAAGCTGCCGTCTACTTTAATAAAATATGTTTACAAGAAAATCTGCTGCCAATATACACTAATATATATATATATATATATATATATATATATATATATATATTATTTTAAAGAAGACAATCCTAACTGGATACAATAAGAGTTCAAAATCGAAGAAAAACAACACTCAGAGTAAAGAAACACACCTACAAACTCAGATTTTTTAGCAATCTGTCTTCAGAAGAAAAGAGAGAGGCAGACCAAACATTCCGTAGACGCCAACGTCAAGTACATCCAGACGTAGACGTAATGGCTTACAATAGAAACAGAATATATATATACGGGCCGACTATGTATCGGTCTGTGGACGCTTTCACAGCTCCACTCCTTTGTTTCTTTTTACTTTTCTTTTTCTCCTCCCCTAAAGACGTCAATAGAGTCGAAATGATCGAGAATCAGGAGTGTTAAATCTCTATTTTGTCTTTTCTAACTCAACTTTAATTATCTATAAATTTGTTTTCATTACCAATCATAAAATAATTGGAAAGGTAAATCATTAAGATTTATGTAATCAAAAAATAGAGAAATGGTTTCATATACATAATAATTTTTGCAATGTAATTGGAACATGTTTTAATATAACCAGTTATTAAAGGTTTTTTAAATGCATTTTGTCACTCTAATATATATTAAAAACGTTTAAAAATAATACAGATGTTATTAATTTGCAATTGGTTTTGATAAAATCAAAATGGTAGGAAGTTATTAATGAAATGACAAATGTCAAGTAGCAAACTTGTTTTATTGTAGAGTTGACGTACTGTTGCAGGTTATCCGCATGCTGTTCGTAGTCGTGGCAGAGTTCTTCCTCTGCTGGGCTCCTCTGCACCTGCTCAACACATGGTGCCTCTTTGAACCAGACACCATTTGTAAGTACATGGGCCAGACAGGTGTCACTCTGGTTCAACTCCTGGCCTACATCAGTTCGTGTTGCAATCCCATCACCTACTGCTTCATGAATCGCAAGTTCAGACAAGCCTTCTTCGCCCTCTTCAAATGTCCTTGGTAAAAACTTATACTTCTTATATACCCTTTCATTTAAATGAATAAATGTTTCTATAGTTTATTCATCTTTACCAGGAATTTTTGAAAAAATTCGATTGTCAGAAAATGAATTGCTAAAGAACAGAAGTTGCCTACAATTTTAAACAAAACGCCAAGCCAAAACGGCTAAAACTTTTTCACTTTAATTTTAAAGTAATCCTTTTACATATGAAGTTAAATTGTAGATGGAAATGCTGACAATAACATAAGTAATAACAGTTATATATAAATAAATTAAAAATATAACGGATAAATAATAAGTACTAAAGAAATTGATTCACATACAAATATTTTAGTGTATATTATCCGACAGTTATGTATCTATTCTTTATTATCATCATTACTTTATAACCGTTTATCATTATATTCTATATTGCTTTCAAATTTGACCTCTTCTCTTTGTTTTTCTGTCTTTTATTCATTTTTTTCTTCTTCCTTGGTACAAGTAATGGTATTCCCAATGGACAAGTTGTTAGTCACTCGGAACATACTCCCTAGCCAAGCACATTTTTTTTCTCAAAATAACCAAGTGTTAATGTAAAAATCTGGAGTGGCCTACACTCTACTTTACTATAAGTAACTCAATTTCAAATTTCTTGAGTATATAAAACATAACGTATCATTTAAGCATAACATATATATCTAAATGGGATATAATTATTAGCATTGCATTCGTGAGTTAGTACAGATTGTCATTGAAGGACATATCAATTTATAAGCTTATTTTTGTACATCACAAATAATTTATTATTTGCAAATAATTTCATTAGTATAACTACAGCAGTAATAACATTTTTGAAAAACCAAAGTGAAGATTTCTTGATACGAAATATTATCCTACAAAAGAACATGGCTATTGTTCAAATAGCCAGTAGATTTCTTACATCGTTTACTTGACATCCTTCTACATTGAATATTAATGTAAAATTTTTAAATTTGAAACAGTAAAATACCCTTTTTTTCTCTGAAAAACATCTTAAACAGCGAAGAAAATGTTGTTTTAAGGTGATCTGTTAATTAAAGATGTACGATAAATATAGTTATTAATCTCTAAACGAAAGATTTATATTTTGAATTATCTTTTACATTTTTGGTTTTTAACAGAATTATTATACTGGGAATTTTATGGCTTCTTAGTATTTAATAAGATCATTTTCCTTCCCCTTTGTCAAATAACATATATACGAATTTTTTTTTAATGAGTGTTATCATTTACCTGCACAATATTATTCCTCTTACATCTCATATAATTCAATAAACAATTTAAACTGTTCCTTCATCAATTTTATCTCAGTGGATTTGCTCAAAAAATTTCTAAGTCAATGTAAACAATGTAAAAAAATACAAAAAATTCGACAAGTATAGCAGGTGATCTCTTAGTCTAGGATAAACAAAGAGTTTTTATATCGTTATTGCTCTTTCCCGTAATTGAAACTTCATGATTTTTTTTTTATGAATTGCTAATTTTGTGTTCCATTTTTGGTCAAATTTTCATTATTTTTTAATTAGCCGTTTAGCGTCAAAAAAACATTTTCTGAAAACAGAAATCGTACTGTAACGCCCTATTATCGAATGTAATTTTAAAAAAAAATATCTCAACTCATTCTCCACATATTTTTTTATTTTTAGGCATAGTTTCATTTTGATCCATCAAACAGTATGGCTTGTATCGCTCTCACAAGGTTTGAGATTGCATTATAAGTCAAAATTTTTACATTTTATTGAAAAAAAAATATTTCCTGTTGTTTTAAAATTCTGAATATATTTTTCGTTTGTTGCAATTGAAACCTCAAAGATAATGTCAAAATTTCAAAACTCTAGGGTTATCAGTTTAGGAGAAATAAATGTTTTAAAAAAAACGGTTTTTGGCAAAAAAAGTGACTTTCCCATCATGCATAATTCTTCCCAAACAATAGGGATCTTCGTCTAAATGGGGCCCATTTTTGTGTAAAATATCAACTTGATCCATCAAAGATTCTGGACCGTAGCGTGGTAACAAGCAATGCTAACACACGCACCCACCAGCACCACCCACCACCCACCCACCCACACACACAACAGACATCATCGTAAAAACGTCATAAAACGACTTCTGGGACCTCAAAACATGTAATTCCGTCAAAATCTCGAGATCGAATTTTTTCACGATCACTATACTTTACTTATAGTAAAGTAAAATGAAATTAGCAGTTTTTTTTATAGATTTTTCGTTGTTAGCACATATATATATATTTCGGAGCAGACCTTCGTTTATGCATGTCTTATTAAATTCTATTCCTATTTTTAATTTCACCACTTTTCTACTGAGTCTCTCAATTTCTCTTAAGAGAAAGCATAGAATTTAACAAGATATATATAATGTATAAGTGTCGATAAGAAATTCTGGTAACTGACAACTAAATAATTTTTTATTTTCACAAGTTCGCAAGTTACAAGAATCGCAATTACTATTTCAAAAGTGAGATTTAGATGTTGCTTTCAATTTTACATGTTTCCATAAAATCCTGATATATAAATTATACTTCAAGGTAGGATGGTCTATTAAAAAACATGTCAAAAACAAACATGCTTTTTGAGATGTTTTTAGCCTGGTCTCCAAAACAACCCTCTTCCATTCGTCTCTGTCTTATGCTCTCCTCCTCAGGAGTAAACACCCATCTTTAGAGCATCCGGACATCACCTAACCACCTCACTTTGGGTCTTTTTCGCTTTTTTCTCTCTCCAGGATGTCCCTCTATGTGGTTAAGTAACATCCTTCGACTTGCTGAGATCTTACCAAATATTCCATCTTATCCACGTTTTAATTTGGTTAGTTAGCTGGTAACAAGATATCTTTGACGAAAAGAAGTTTTTAGTCTCTCACTTAACCCCCAACCTGATAAAACAAAGTTGTTCTATAGAGATCTCCTTCCCTCAGGTGGTCGTTTGCCAAAGTTATAGAAGCCACATTTCCTTTGTGTATAACCCAAAGGGAGCCCTTGCAAGGTACTATCAGCCGGACCAACTGAAACAAGGTTTTTTAAACGTATGTTCTTCCTCTATCACTTTCTATTTGATCCTGGCCTCTTGATAATACTGTGCCATAATATAACTGCGTATAACTGTGTACAATGTAGTAAGTTGTTTATTCAATGTCCTTTTCTGACAGAGTTTTTAATTTACTTAATAAAAATAAGAACACAGGTCTCTTTTAATCTAGACCGCAATCTTTAGATGTCATTTATACTATTAGGATTTATTAAAGTTGAATTAGTGTTTACCAATGATGGCATTGTCATCCAAAGTATTCTAATTTGGATGTGATCTTTATGTTTTATATCCTGATAATTTAAATAATTTCCTTTTTGACAATATATTGTTCATTGTATCAACCTCACTCTACTTAGTAAACTAAACAACTTTTCATGTTATTTGAATTTGTGGCCTTTATTTTGTAAAGTTTTTATATGATATTGTTACTTTTGAATGCTATTGCACAAAATACTTATTTTTGAAGAGATTGCGATGGTTGCTTTTATGAAACTTTGAAATTGACTACCTCTCTGAATTCCATAACTTGTTGAGTACCTACTGGTAGCGTAAGATGAAAACTATTGAAGTCATTAAAATCATGGTCTATGAAACTGATGACATTTTAAAAGAGTGCCTGATAATACGAAAGCCTTTGAATGTAGACAACTATAGCTGCATTTAAGTTCTTTTTTAAATTAACAGAAATGAATAGTTCAAGGTGATTTCGATATACAATGATGTAACGATTACCAGCTGCTGTATCTTTAGTGCACATGAAATATATTTCTGTTCTATAAGTTAATTTGATAATTAACTAAAACATAAGCAAATACAAGAAATGATTGAAATATTCTAAAATCATATCGTAGAATAATTCAGTCCTGACCTCAATTTCTTCCTTATTAAACATATGCTCAGTAATTATTCATGGGGTTAAAATAGTAATGTAGAATATAATCAAAGCATATAAAAAATTAAATTTTTTTGGTGTTACGTTTGTATCATGGAGTATTAAAAAATTAATATGATACAACAAAATAAAATATTTAGTAAAATGTAACCGTGAATCTGCTTTCCAAATGAAGTCTATTTGGATTAAATAAAATGGCACGAATATGTTTGACATGATTATGGCATCCTATATGAATATTTAATTACGTATTGTAACACTATTTTTTAATATTGTTACTTAAATCTATAACGATCATTTCATTTTTTTATAAGTAAAGCTGTTATTTTTATTTAAAATTATCTTAAAAAGTGCATACTATTTTATTTCAACAATATCACAGAATAAATTATCACTGTGATAAACTAAAAAAAAAACTAAGCAAAACCTTTTTTAAAACCCCAAAGCGATTTATGAGCTTAGTAGATATTCTAACCAGGGATCCTTGGAGAAAATAGGATTTAGTTGAAATGTTAGGCAATGAAGATTTCCATTCAGAATATTTGGTTCAAAATTAACAAAGTTTTAGTTTCACGAGAGACGTCGATTGGGAAAAGAAATGCTATTTTTCTTGGGAGTTATTTGTTTGGTAAAGCACTAAATTATTTCCTCTTGAAAAAACAAATCAAAAATTTCATTCCACAGAGCTTCAATTGATGGAAATAAATTGCTCCGATTCATCTTGTACTTCAACTTCTATTATTTCTTTAACTTTTTTTATTTTTACTCTACTACAAGTAAATTATAGTCATCGTAGAAAAATCTATTTCATATGTCAAATAGTTTTTTTTTTATAACAAGCAAAAAAAATTGTTTATTAAAACATTGTTAATTTTCTTCCTTCTAGCCCAATATATTTGCCTTTTCGTACATTTATCAATTGAAGCGTTAATGAAAACTATTTTAGTATATTTATGTATTGTTCCTCGGTGATATCTTTCCCAATTCCATAAAAGATGTCGACAGTGTTAGTTATAATATACAAAGTTTCAATTCTCCAAAGGTGTACCTGCAGGTAATTTTCTTTCGTTACTATCCTAGATTTCTTTGAGGCTTTGTCACAAGAACTCCTGTTCTGGCAATCTCATCATTGATATTAAGCTGTCAAACATTGGAATAGTTTACCTTCATGGCACAAAAAATAAACTAAAATGTAACCTCGAATCTCAAACAAAGTAATAACTGACTCGAGTACAACCTTCAATGTTTCTGAACTTCATCAATTTTGTAGAGTTATAGGATAAATTAATAGTTATTACTTGGAAATTAGTTTTTAGAACTTTCAGGAATGTAACAAATACAAGAGGGCAGGAATAATAATGGAGAAACTATTTCGAGATAAAGCAAAGTAATTAAAACTAAATATTTATCAAAGTATATTGTTACCTTAGATATTGTACTCTTGCATGGAACTAATAATTAATTATATATAATACTGATCTCAATAATAACTATTACAAATCTTTATAAAACTAAATAACCAATTAACGGGGTTTTACAAAATACTTAATATTTATTATTAAGAATCTTAGATTATCAAACTGATTCCTTTACAAGGAATAAACTCCTTTCTGACTGTGGTAAGATTAGAGCACCAGATAAATCAGTAGCGATGAGAAAAATATCACTACCGCTCCTAAGAGCAGAGTATGATAAAAAATCAGCAGTGACTACACGGCTATTAATAAAACTAAAAAGATGGCCATGGGCAGAATTTTATTTTCAATTAGTCAATCTGGGAACTACAATTATTTTGAGGTAAAATGGATAAACAAACAAAAGTCTCCACACAAATGAAGTTTTATTCAACAGCAACAATGCGTTTCGAACACTTTGTGTTCATCATCAGTTAGACACCAAGGATGTGGTGCTGAAGGATGCTGAATACAATTGTGTTTTTTGTGATGAACACAAAGTGTTCGAAACGCGTTGTTGCTGTTGAATAAAACTTCAATTGTATGGAGAATTTTTTTTGTTTATCCATTTTACCTCAGAATGTACTAAATACCACACAATTACGGATTGCACAACTAATGATTTACAATTATTTTAATTACAACAAACTGGAAGGTGTGATGAAGGGATGTCCTTCTTTACATGGTAGAAATTCCAACTATTAAAAAACCAGCTAATGCTTAGAAGTACCTCCATTTCAGTACGTTTCTTATGTTGGCTACACTGAGTGTACTGGTTTCTTGAATGATATAGATTTCAGATTGACACGATCAAACAGCTACAAAACTCACTTCAATTTTCAACCTCGTCGTAATCATCAGAAGAAGATCTATTCTTGTATTGGTTGGTAACAAACTATACAGTTGGTAATGTTAGTTAACGTTAGTTTTAGTTTGCTAGGCAAGCAGAGCTCTTCTTTTCTTGATGACGACGAGGGTAAAATATTGATGAAAGGTTTGTTGTAATTGCTCCGTGTACATTTTAATAACTACAACGGTTATTAACCACAACTTTTAAAAAGTTCTCCTTACGGTTAGTTTTTCTTTGTTTATATATATAACAAGACATTAAAAACGTGAAATAAAAATCAAGGTATAGTTACAATAAATAATTCCAGAAATTAAACTAAAAATACATAATGTATATACATATATACCTCAAAAAATATTTATCTCAAACTGGTCAGTTTTTTATATTCAAATCAAACTTTTTGATTTAAAGCCCTTTTTCTAGACCTACAATAAAAAATATATAAGAAACCAGAAAACAAATACATATATCTGAACATGTAAAATTACAAAATATACAATGTTATATAAATGAAAATTTTCTTCATTGAAAATGGAGAAAGCTTTTTTACAAAGAAACATTGTTATATAAGCTTTATATTAATATATTATTATAATAATAATACATTAAGAAACTTGTAAGCTTTAATAACGATAAAGCAAATGAATGTTCGCTGAAGGAAACTAATGTTGTACAGCAAAACTAATTCACTTACAGCCTAGGGGTACTGTGAGCCCTCGACATGCATCAGTTTAGTAACAACTTCACGTTCACAGTTGTTGACAATGCTTTTCTCATGAAAACTAACATGAAATTAGCAACCGGAACAGAGTCATTCAAAACAGACTAAGACTTAAACATCTTTGAAATTATCAAAGTCCCTCTACGAGAAGTGGTTGTGTAAAGCTTAAAACTTTCATTCACCTGATAACATCTAAATTGTAGTTTATTTTCAGACAGTACAGTAGTTTTTTAAGAAAAGTTTTTAATAAAACTAATTCTCTCTAAATTAAGGAGTTTGGGGCTAATTACACTGGCTGTAGCATCTCAGGAATTAACAACTTCTTCCAGTTGTCAAGAAGGGAACTGATGCTGATATCTAGTATAATGCTTGAATCAGTCTTACTTGTGGTGCAAATTAACTAAATTACATTTAGCTAGCAAATATGAAAGTTCAAAAAGAAAATGAAAAAGAAATACTTTAAATTTTTGATAAATATTAGTCATGACAGTGTGGAAAAGAATGAAAATAAAGAGATTATTACTGACTGAAGACATGTTTATCCCTGCGCATAATGTTGATTAGTGTATTGAATACATTTGCTCTTCATTCGGCAACCAACAAAAGTTGTTCACAGTAAATTCTAAATAAGTTCTATTTAACGAGACAGATAGTGAAATTAATCATAGGTTCATTGTATAATTTCCAGCAGAAATTAAATATTATCTGTCATAAAACTCAGTTTGTGTAGGAACAGAACACACACATTAACCTCAAAAATTTCTTGACTCACTAGACGTGTCCGATTGCTCCAACATAAGCTAGAACTCAAAAAGGAAGCTCCTGTCATGTGTAGGTATGAAAAATACTGATCGATCCCGCTTATATAATGAAAAAATCTGGAGTGGCTTAAACTCAACTTTACTATAAGTAACTTAATATCAAATTTCTTGAATATATAATATATAACGTCTCATTTAAGCATAATGTAAACATCTAAATGGGATGTGATTATTAGTCTTTCATTCCTGAGGTAGTACAGATAATGATTGAAGGACATATCAATATTATAAACTTATTTTTGTACATCACACAGCTGATGCAAATAATTTCATTAGTATAACTACAGCAGTAATAACATTTTTGAAAAACCAAAGTGAACATTTCTTGATACGAAATATTCTCCTACAAGAGAACATGGCTTTTGTTCAAATAGCCAGTGGATTTCTTACATCGTTTACTTGACATCCTTCTACATTGAATATGAAAGTAAAATTTTCAAATTTAAAACAGGAAAATACCCTTATTTTCTCTGAAAAACATCATAAACATCGAAGAAAAAATGTTGTTTTAAAATGATTTATAATTAAAGATGTTCGATAATTACATTTATTAATCTGTAAACGAAAGATTTCAATTTTGAATTATCTTTAAATTTTTGGTCTTTTATAGAATTATTATACTGGGAATTTTAATAAGATCATTTTCCTTCCCCTTTGTCAAATATAATATATACGATTTTTTTCTGAGTGAATGCTATCCTTTTCCTGCCTCCTGTACTCTATTATAAGTTTGCTATGAATGTATATTGAGAAAAAATATATTAGTAATTAGCCAGTTTACATACTCAAATCGAAGTCAAAGACAGCTATTCAATATAATTTAAATGTTTTATAGTTGGGAGCTTCTAATTTTTGAAAATAATAAATATGAACTATTAGACTAGAATTGTAAAAAAAAAACTGGATATTTCTCATCAAACATAAGTCCTCTTTCTTGAGGAAAGAGTCCATTCATTACATTTCAATATGATGGAAAGGTACTACATTCACAATGATAATGTAATTGTAACTGATATTAAGTTTTGCTCAAGAGTGCAATATATAGATTTATTAAAGCATTTTATGAGACAAATCCATCATGCCATGGAAGGCAAAGGTAATATATTTATGTTTATTGCCGGTGATTTTTTTATATGTTACAATATTATTCCTCTTACATCTCGTATAAGTCAATAAACTATTTAAATTGTTCCTTTATAAATATCAATTTTATCTCAGTGGATTCGCTCAAAAAATTTCTAAGTCAATGTAAACATTGTAAAAAAAATATCATTTAAAATGGTAAAGAAATCGACTAAGTAAGAAGTTTTTGTCAGGTTACCCTTATCACAAAAGAATTAAAGTTTAATGAATGATTCAGAGTACAGATCCTGCAACAGATCCCCCCTGATAACTATACAGTAACTCTTAGAGCATCCGCGGAGACCCACATCTGGTTGCTCAAGGCACGTACCAAACCCGGATTAAACTTGAAGCGATAAAAATATTTTTTTACTTTTTTTATTTATTTTTTATTTTTTTAATTATATATTTTTTTATTACATTATATTTATTTATTTAATTGATCTTATTCTATGTATTTTCAATTGTTTCTCATAACCTTACCAACTCTGTTATCTCCATTATTCATGCTTTTAGGTATTTTTTACCGTATTCCTTTTCATACTACATTTGTTTTCCTGTTGTTTATTTTACCTTCAATCAACCAGAACTGCTTGTCTTAATTTTAATTTTATTTCTTCTGTTCATCTCTACTTCAATACTTCCTGAACCGGGCTCGCGTGGCAGCACAGTCGGTTGCCGAGACGGTTTCCTGCCGTTGTGTTTCCGGCGTGCTCGTCCAATCTCTTTTCTTCTGAAGACGAATCGTCCAAAAATTTGAGTTTGTAAGTGTGTCTCTTTCTCTGTGTGTTGTTTTTTTTTCGTTTTTGAGCTGATATATATATATATATATATATATTACAAAACTAAAATTTATAGGGACTCGGTCAGTTCTTCAGGTTCAAATTAACTCTCATTGCCAACGTTTCGGTTTTTATTTAAAACCTTTTTCATATGCCTACAAAAACAGAGGAAATATAAGAAATAATACAATCATTCGACAATCAAACAATTAAGAATTAGTTACAATTAAGAATCTTAATTTCTCTCCAATTATCTTTGATTCTTTTATATTTACCAAACTTGTACTGCTTATCTGAATTTCTGTTTATATTTTTTCTTAATTCTATTACTTTAAGACCGGGTGTAAGGGGCACTGGCGGTGCAAGGTCGGTTACTTGCCATTGGCAAGTCTACAACGCGCTTGGTATCCCTTTCTCTTTTCTCCTGAAGACGGATAGCTGAAAAATTTGAGTTTGTAAGTCTGTTTCATTACCCTGTGTGTCACTCTTTTTGAATTTTCAACTCGTATATATATAATTTTAATTAGACCATAAGATTTATTTTAATTTCTATCCAATTTTGAAACATTAAAATTTTAATATTGATTTGTATATTCGTATGTTTGTATATTTGTGGCCATGTCTAGCTAATTTCAACACTACCATTTCTCTGAAGAAAAACAAAATTTTAGAGCAAAGTACAATGTTAAATGGGAAAGAGTAAAGGTTAGGTCCAATGCCGGTCGGTCAATTCCCAGTGATTTAAGATCACCTCTTCCGGAATTACCTTCATCCCACCAGCAGCCACTAAGGCCAAACTTAACCCTTTCCAAACTCAGGCTATTTCTCACTACCTTCAAACACCCTCTATTGCAAATGTTCACTTCTTCCACATTTAATAATAGCCTTCGAAAGTCAACGTAATGTTTTATTAAACAAGAACGTACACTATATTCAAAATACTACGTTAGTTTTAATCTCTAAAAAATAACAGGGATTAAAAAATAAAATTAATGAAAAATAAAAAAAAAGGATGTGCAGCACAGAGATATTTGGTAAATTAATAAAGTAGTCATCTCTCACATAAAATAAGAGTATTCCTTTCACTGCACCGTTTGGCAACAAACTATTAAACGATAAGCTTTGTTAAGTTTTTTGAAGATGGAGTTCAGGGACTGCACTATCAAAAATGTAAGACATACGAATTCTAATTTTTCTAATAATAAATTTAATTTTTTTTCTCCGTTAAACTATTCAAAAAGTGAAACATTACAATTTCTTTCAAAAACGATTTGTTTTTTAAGTCACTCTCTTATAACAGGGGTGGCAAAGCTCCTAGATAGTCCGAGCCATTATTCAAAATTTGAAATTTTTTTGCGAGCCACAATTAAATACGTATTTAAAAGGTATGCAAAAAACACATACGAAAACATACAAAACGACAACTTTTCATAATTATTTTTTATATTTTTTTTTTAAAAATATAATACCACAAAGATGAAATGGGAACTCGGGTACATTTATGAAGAGCTACAAATAATCCTTCAAAGAGGCGCATGTGGCTCGTCAGCCACAGGTTCGCCTCTCCCGCCTTATAAAGATTCATGTCCCCGGAAAAACAGTGCTGAAACTGCCTTCTAGATTTGGACACTCGTTGTGATTAGGAGTTGAAGTGCGCTTGTAAATATCATTTCACCAATAAAGTCTCATGAGTTGGTGACATGGTAGTCACCAACCTACCATGGTAGTCTTTTGCTGCTTACTAACTCATTTATTTCCCCATATGACGGCGACTGATGCAGTATAAAAGTGGCCTGTTTTCTGTGTGTTTTTCCTGTAATTCTTTTCGTCTCTCTCGCCTATTGCATTATATACGTCCAGAAATAGAAATATTTTAACTGATTAATACACAAACCGACCAGAGCTGAAAAAATTATTTATTATTGCTGAAATTTCTTGTAAGAAAATAAAGAAATAGAATTCTCCTACTGCAAAACGATTATGCAAGAAATTGTTAGATCAAGTAATTATTGAATTATTATTAATTAATAATTATAATTATATCATTATTACTATAATGTATATAATAATAATAGTAATTAAATATTACTAATCATTAAATCTAATATTTAATTAAAATATTATAGTTTAAGGCAACAACAAATAACATTGATGTTTCAAACATTGAGCCCAAAGTTCAAGATAACTTAACTTAATTTAAATTTGATTGTCTATGAGTTTGATAATACGTTTACTTGTAAGAAAAATTGAGTGTGGATTATTCCATTTTTTTGAAATTGTCCAGCAATCATCAAACTGATTTTTCATACCAGACTTTTTAAATTAATATAAGATTAGTGTAGTAATATGAGGAAAAAATATTGACACTATAATTCATTTGTGGCACAGTTAATATCTTATTTATTTGTGTTTCTGTGAATACTCAGTTTTATAATTATTTTTTCAAAAAAAAACATTCTTTCTGAAAAATTGCGAGTATAATTTCATTCAGTTATTGATTTTTTTTTCAGGTGGTGTTGTAAACACAAGTGCTCCAAGAGAAAGGGAGTGAGCCGTCTAGAGTGCACGGGAATGGCAAATTCAGAAATCTCTGTCAACGATTCCACCGTCTACGCAGGCCGTGCTTGCCGTTCTGGTAATGAATGCTCTCCAATCAATTTTCTTATAGCTTAAGCACAAGTACTGTTCTCAAATATTATAAACAATCAATTCAATTAAAGAATATTCACCGGTTACTATATATATATATATATATAAAATTCACACAAGGGGTTCTTGAGGATTTTGGTCATAAAACATACAACTCCTGATTATAAGCCGACGTTTCGCCAAAAGTTGTTTAACATTTTCAAGGCTTACTTAGAAGAAACACCATTTACCGGTCCATGCTTATGTCTGGCTGCATCATAACAGATACATGTGTATCTGTTATGATGCAACCAGACATAAGCATGGACCGGTAAATGGTGTTTCTTCTAAGTCAAGCCTTGAAAATACCAAACAACTTTTGGCGAAACGTCGGCTTATAATCATGAGTTGTATGTTATATGACCAAAATCCTCAAGAACCGCTTGTGTGAATTTGAAATATCAGTGGTCGAGAAGTTATATCAATATATATATCTATTTCAAGTCTATGCATTTTTGCGTCCAGTTAGGATCGTTTTTTCGAATTTTAAGTTGCGACCAGTTTGGATCGTTTTTTCGAATTTTAAGTGAACTGATTTGCGTCCAGTTTGAATCTTTTTTTCGAATTTTAAGTGAAATATATATATATATAACTGAAAAAAAGAACACATAAAGAACGAAAACACTTACAAGGTTCAATATTTCGAAACAAAGTTCGTCTTCAGGAAGAGAGTAGAAGGGAAGAATAAGAGGTACGCTCTTTCAGGACTGTGAGTGGAAGGTGACTTCCGCCCACAGTCCTAAACGAACGTACCTGTTCTTCTCTTCTACTCTCTTCCTGAAGACGAACTTAGTTTCGAAAAATTGATCCCTGTAGGTCCTCTATGGCCCCCATCCTCTTTGTTGTCGTGAACTGTTCGCTTTTCCGCATATAGTGTTCAGTAAAATCGGGTACAGTTGTCTAGAAGAGTTGCTACAAACTCGCCTAGACCTATAGAGGCAGTCTCTTGTACTAGTAGAAGCAGCTATGGTCTAGCTGTACAGTTATTACGGTGCAACCAGACGAAAAGATTTTTGCTTCTCTCCAACCCACCAGATTGTTCTACTCCTTGTAATAGAACGACAGTTAATACTGAGTTAAACATAAATGAGTCTAAAGGAGTGAGTACCTTAGTTGGCCACTTTCTAACTGCCCTTTAACCGGAAAGTCGTCTGATTCAAGATTATACTCTGTTGCTTACTGCCACAGCTTGGCTGAGGTAGATAAGCACTTGTGAATCAGACACTTTACTCGGCAAACTAAACGGTCTCTCAACCTTTACTCCTCGGTTTAAAAAATCTTAAACCGAGTCGTCATCAGTCATGAAAAGTAGTCATCTAGAAATGTAAAGAGCTAGAAAAACGAGTAGCTCCAACCAGCATTGTTAATAAGCATTGCCTTACTTATCTATACTTTCAGTGATGAAACATGGCTTCAAACTCATTTGGAAAACGCTCCGCTTTACCAAAAATTTACTACAATGAGAATAATTTCCTATTATTTGTGAACATTTCTTACTTCTTTGTTCGTTCTGAATCGTTTTTCTATTGCTGAAGAATACATGAATGTTATTGGCATTGCTTTTGTTTTCGGTACTGTAAACAATCACTAAAATCAAGCGCTCTCAGAAAAGTACCTCCAAATACAATCAACTTTCATTCAAATAAGCAATACTTCTGCATTTCGTTCTCAATGATCTTCTTAACATTAGAATACATAATGGAATAATATCGTGGCATTAACCTCAATCAATAATATTTACCGCTAATTTAACTTCATTTAGGTGTCATTTCAGTACAAACAAAGCCAAGACATCCCATTTTCGCTTAAACACACAAAAATGTTTAAAACACGTTTAACATGTGTTTTAAGCATCATTTAGGCAAATCTCGTAAATGATGCTTACTTTGCATTCAGAAGAACTTGTTAAATTGATGATGGCCTATTCAAAGATATTACGAATTGATAAAACATTTAAAGATCTCAAATTAGATAAAAATCATATTTATTGTAATTTCTATACCCTGATCATGAAAAAAGTTTTAATTTTTTAAAGATTTTACTTTATCTAAGAAAACAGATAAAATGCTTCTTTTCACACAAAAAATGCCATCAAAATAATTAAAATTGCATATTTTAATAAAACAGTAAATCAGAGTTCAGTAAAATTAATATAAAAGTTTTAATTAAAAAATACTTGTCGTTATTGAAAGTAAAGATCAAATTATTAATTCACTACTAAGTTGTCTTACATCTAGAAAAAGGGGAAGTAAAGGGAAACCATTTCAATTATAATGAAACTTTTCAATAAACTGATCAAGATAGGTAGAAAGCTGATTGCAAAATTGCATGACTTATTGAGACATTTCTATTTATAAATAACATTCATTCATGCAGATGAATAGCTGTACTTCATGAATAGGTAGCTGTATCATATTTTGACTCTTATGTAATAGAAAACAGCTTTTTTTTATGCAAATATTTTTTTAAAATAAGTTTCAAGCATTTTTTTTCAAACATTAATAAATAGTTTTGCAGTCCTGAATAGATTATTAGAATAAAGGTTTTCATATAAGGTGGCTTTTCCAATATTTTCAAGCAGTCGTATCAATTGGATTTTTTTTTTAAATATTTTCTTGCGCTAATTATAATATCTCTCAGAAATAATACACTAAAATAGTAAAATGTATAAATAGTGTTTTCAAATATTATTTATAATAAAAACGGTTAATTATGTATAAAAAAATTAAAATATTTAACTATGATTGTCAGTATAAAATCAATATTTCCCCGATTGCTATTAGCAACAATATGACAATTACTAACTCTAGTAAGCAGCTAAATATTTTATAGCTGCGAATTTGGAGTGGGAAACAAAATAATGAAGTCTATTATATTGCTGATATTTGTTTTTACTAATAGATAGATCTTACACTCCCACTATGTTCACACTTCATTGATGTTTTACTGAAGACTAAAAAATGGAGATGTTACGTTTAAAGTTACGTTATGTTTAAAGAACAACAGAGATTTTTTGTCGGAGCATATGAAGAACTTAAATTATAGTGTAACCAGACTTGTTTTGAGGACAGAAATCATCAACATTATTTGTCTTCTATTTTAAATTTTCATGTACTACATATATATTACAATATATTTAATATTAGAAGATATTTAAATGTTAAAATAAACCGATTGAACCGACTAGTTTGCGCTGAGCCAAATCGAGCTACATAAGTCGTACTAATGTTTCCTCTCGAGTCGTCTCTGGGGAGGTAATTAACCCTCTCTTCAATCACATCACTTGTCTTTCTTCAATCTTTCCTTAAGCTTCTAAATTCACAAAATGTCAAAAAAAAATTCAAAAGCAAGAATAAAAGGTTGTTTTATTAAATTAGTCTTTTTATGAGATTGTTAGTATGATATAAATCAGGACAAAAAAATGTCAGTGTTAAATTTACTACGAGGGTCACAAAAAAGATGAACTATATTAAAGTAAAAAAGATTTATAGTTAAATAATGTAGTGTTAAATTTTTTTTAACGAAATAACTTAAAATACCAATCTATATTATAAACCATATCTGAACACTACTTTCTTAAATAGACAACTAATAACCGAATGTAAGATATATATTTATTTATATAAGTTCAAAAACGAAGACGAGTAACACACAGAGAAAGAGACACACTTACTAATGTCAAATTTTCCGATAATCCATCTTCAGGAGAAAAGAGAGTGGGAGACTAAACACGCCGGAAACACAACGGCTAGTTTACCTTTTCAAAGAAACTTGTTTGTGTCCAGTTTGGGCCGTCTTTCCGAATTTATTGGGAATGCCCACTTGACAGCAATATTTTATAATCTCTTTGAAATCAATATTCTTTTTTCTTAGTAATTTTCTGTTTCTGATTAACACTTTATTCTGAATTGTCTCAAACTCTAGAATAAATATAAAATATTCTATATTTATTGTCTTTTCTCTCTCAGCCATAATCGTGGCACTAAAAGTCACTATTTGATATTCTTTTAAAGTCTTTTGACAACATTAAAGTTGATTACATTTCAGATGTGTTAGTCAGTTAACTTTCTCTGAATGTCACTAACTGATACTACTACCACACTATATTCTTTTAAAAGAAAGATTCATACACTAGCCTTTCTGTTGGTCATAAGGCATTCTCTGAACACTACAATCCGGTAGTATTCTGTTAAAACGTCCCTTCATATTGATAACTATTATCTATGTCACCTGCTCTAGTCATATTCTTGACCTCTTGTGCTGATCTTACTTTTAGTTCTGAATGTCAAACTGTAATAACAGACTATCAAAGTCCCATTCTAAGAAGAACATGATTGCCTTTTTTTTTCTGTTAGTCATACACTGGACTTTGTCACAATAGGATAATATTTTCTTAAGCCATCTCTTTCAAAAGAATATTAATGACCTTTCTTTTCTTTTGATGACATTCTTCATTTGTCAATAAATTGTAGAATTATTTCAAAAATTTCCCTTTGAGATGAATATTCATTGCTCCTGTAATATCCATTGTTTGTTCTGGCCTGGCATCAAATAACACTGTTTGATGATATTCTCTCAAAGCTGCCCTTCAGTATGAATATGCATTCCACTTTTCTCCTCTCAACCCAATACCTGGCTACTGGGTGAATTTTTCTTTTAATGACAATATATAACTATATTCCTAGTAGATTTCCTAAACTACTTCGTGAAGTTAAAAATTGATTAGATTTTTCTTTTTCTGTCGACAGAAGTGGTTATGCTTGAAAAGGACGAGCGTGTTTAGCGGCAATTATCAGTCTGCAAGTTCACGAGGTCATTTAGAAGAAGATGCGTTTCTCTACAGGTAATACATAGCGTTACATAGCATTACATATTTATATTAGTTATATATTTATAACATCTATAGAGACTGAAAGTAGTTTACATATCAAATTTAAATAAAAATTCCTTTTTAGTGGTGATTTCTCACCAAAGTATAGTTAGTATTTTATATTCATATAAAATATTTAATTTTTATATTCTCAACGTGGTTCTCAACGTGGTCGACATGGACCCCCAGGGGTCCACAGAGGATTACTGGGGGTCGATGAGAAAAGTAGTATTCTGAAGGTCCATGACACGTGGTTAGAGCTCTATGTTAAGTTTAAATGAATTTATCAGCAAACAAAAAATAAACCAAAGCGTAATAAGCTTTAGCCGTACAATATTCACACATAATTAAAATATAAGGCCTAATATCCTCGTCAGTTTGTTAAAATGTTCCAATGTTTTAAAATTTTCTATTGCACTTCTCTTTATGGTACATTCAAAATTGATTCTGTTACAATTTATTTTAGGGTACTTTATAAAATGTTAATAAAGAAATATTTTGTTATTGTTTTAAAAACATTTTTGTATTTCGGCATGCGTTGTAGATGTAATGAAATTATTTCATAATTAACGATATTCATTTACCTAAAAACAAATATTTATTTATAAATTTGTATAATTATGTTTTTTAAGTATCCGGGGGAGTGGGGGTCCACAAGTAGTTTTTAGGGGGTCCACAAGTAGCTATTAGGGGGTCCACAAGCAAACAAAGGTTGAGAAGTTAGGTGTTTAGTCCATTGGATTAAATTTTAATCCAATGGACTAAACACCTAACTTTAAACTGATTTTTTTTTTCAAATTTATCTTTAAACCACATATTAAAACCAACTTCATAATCATATTTATTGTAACAAATTTACTTCCAAATTTAATTCACACTGCTAAAACAACCAGTAAAATTTCTTAAGTGAATCAATGAATAGTAGTGTAACTGTTTAGTATTTTTCTTTTCTATGTTCAAAGTAATCCATCTCAGACTTCAACTAATTTAAAAAGTAAAATTAACTTTAAAATTGTCGATCAAGAATAATACTGAAGTGTAAATGGTTTGGGAATTTAGGAATAAGTAATTAGAAGTTCATGAACAAAAGAAGTACTAAGAAGAAATCGTTGAGGCTGATTATAGTTCTATAAAGGGATCATTTATTTTTAAATTCATATTTTGCTTTAAGTTTCTTGTAGTTTAACTTCTAACTATACATTAGTAAATATATATGTGTATATGGTATAAATTTTCAGGATAAAAGGCATTATTGAAACCGCAAAAATATTACTCTTTTATATAGTAAGCCAACATTATATATATATATATATATAGGTGTGTTCTCTAATCAGGGTTCGATCAATTTTCCAGGATAAAACTCAAACTCTCGTTGCCAACGTTTCAGTTTTATTTAAAACCTTTTTCATAGGCAGAAGTAAGAATTTTTAACTAAGAAAATGAAATTTACATTATTTAAAGGAACAACAATGTTTGGAAAATTGACCGAACCCCGATTAGAGAACACACCTATTCTATCAAAAAGTCGATATATTATTGAATCTGTTATTATTACATATATATATATATATATATATATATATATATATATATATATATATATACATTATTGAAAATGACACCAAATTTAGCTGATACCTGTTTCTTAACAAGTTTCTCAATTTTTCTAAATAACACTCTCGTTATTCGTCTACACAATAAAGTACATCTCCTATGGTCGACATGTTTCGAATGATCAACATTCATCATCAGGACGTGAATAAGATCTAATGTGAAAACCTGGTTTATTATATACACAGAGAAGGTAGAAGGGGGGGTTTTTTCCATAAAGTTTAAGTATAGTTGGGCGTTAATCTGTGGGGTGAGTGGCCTCCCGGCCTGCGTCGCTACCTGCAAGGGTTTCTGGCTGCCCTTGATGCGAACTAAACAGCTTCAAAATACGGCTACTATTTTCCACCTGAATATTAAGAAGTGGCTTGATTTTTTTGAATTAATATAGCCTCTAAAATTTTCAGTCTATGGTGGTTACTCTCTTTTTTTATTATTTTGGTATTTGCAACCAGCATCTCTCTTGTTAATTTAACATTATGTTTGTCCTGCGTATGTTTTTTGGGGGCTCCGGCCATTAGGTGCATGGTGAGCCTTCTTGATAGGGATGTGGTAGTCATACCGATGTACGAGTGTTTTTGGGTTTCACAGTCCCCATTAGTACATGTATACTCGTACACCAGATTTCTTTCCTTTAAAGTTGAACTTTTGTCCTGGTTATTATTCTTAATAAACAGGCTACTCACACGTGGGGTTTTATAATAAGTGACCAGTGTTACTTTTTCATTATCGTTTTTACAACTAACATTATTTCTTATAATGTCTTTCAATATTCTTTCATCTAGCTTGTGTTGCTCTGAAAACTGGTTCTTATAATAAACTTTATGAACTATAGCTTGCCTATCTTCATTGATTCGCTTTACACTTCTTACCTGAAGGTATTGCTTCAATATGCGATCAAAATTTTCATTTGAATAGCCATTATTGACGAACGCTTGCTTCGTTCTGTTAATGTCCCTGTTAAATATTTCCCAATTAGATGCGATCTTGTAAGTTCTATGTATTAAGGCTTTAATTGCTCCATCTTTGTAGCGCTGAGGGCATTCGCTACGGACATTTAGGTAGGAGGTAGTATTGGATTTTTTCTTAAATACTGAGGTTTGAATTTCGTCATTTAATACGTTAATACTGACGTAAAGAAAGTTAATTTTGTTTTCTATTGCTTTTTCTATAGTGAATTTTAGGCAAGATTCTTCCTCAAATGCTTTTTTCAGCGCGTCCATTTGGTTTGTATTCCTTGCTATGACAAAACAGTCGTCAACATATCTGCAGTATATGGTAGGTTTGATATTAGCTCTCTTGTTCAATACATTATTTTCCAGGTGACACATATAATAGTTGGCAAAGGCCACGCAAAGAGGTGAGCCCATAGCGACCCCATCAATTTGTACATACATTGATCCATCTATGTGGGTAAATGGGTTTTCCATAGTGCATGCTTGCAGTAATTTATTTAACTGTTCTCTTTCAATTGCTGGTGGTGGTATATCACAATTAGAATAGACATAGTTGCATATTATTTCAATAGTCTCTTTAACCGGAACATTAATGAACAATGACTCTACATCTAAAGACCCTATATTTCCTTCCGGTTTGATTCCTTTAATTATATCGAGGAATTCATCTGTCGAACGGAGCATAAATTTTGCTGGTATATAAGGTGATATTATTTTGTTGAGTTCCTTGGCTAAATGATAGGTGGGACTGGTTACCTGAGAAATGATTGGGCGAAGTGTGTTTCCAGGTTTGTGAGTTTTCACAGTTCCATAATTATTATATTATTATAAAAGCCCACGTGTGAGTAGCTTGTTTATTAAGAATAATAACCAGGACAAAAGTTCAACTTTAAAGGAAAGAAATCTGGTGTACGAGTATACATGTACTAATGGGGACTGTGAAACCCAAAAACACTCGTACATCGGTATGACTACCACATCCCTATCAAGAAGGCTCACCATGCACCTAATGGCCGGAGCCCCCAAAAAACATACGCAGGACAAACATAATGTTAAATTAACAAGAGAGATGCTGGTTGCAAATACCAAAATAATAAAAAAAGAGAGTAACCACCATAGACTGAAAATTTTAGAGGCTATATTAATTCAAAAAAATCAAGCCACTTCTTAATATTCAGGTGGAAAATAGTAGCCGTATTTTGAAGCTGTTTAGTTCGCATCAAGGGCAGCCAGAAACCCTTGCAGGTAGCGACGCAGGCCGGGAGGCCACTCACCCCACAGATTAACGCCCAACTATACTTAAACTTATGGAAAAAACCCCCCTTCTACCTTCTCTGTGTATATAATAAACCAGGTTTTCACATTAGATCTTATTCACGTCCTGATGATGAATGTTGATCATTCGAAACATGTCGACCATAGGAGATGTACTTTATTGTGTAGACGAATAACGAGAGTGTTATTTAGAAAAATTGAGAAACTTGTTAAGAAACAGGTATCAGCTAAATTTGGTGTCATTTTCAATAATGTGTGTATCAAGGAAGGACTGCTACCAAAATTTACGAATATATATATATATATATATATATTAGTAATTAAATCAAACAGTTGAGCGGACTTTTAAATAAAAAAAGTGTTAAAACGAAGGTAACACAGAGATAGAAACAGGTATAACTCAATTGTATATTTTGACGGTCGTCATCATCAGGAGGTGAAAAGTCTATCAGGAGGCGAAGTGAACCCCGCCTTTACAGCGGCCTAAAGCCTTTATTTAGTACAGGTTTCAGCTCATATACCAGAGTTTAGAGTTGTATTTTTCTTATAATATCGTTGTTGAGATGGAATTCATAAAAGACTTATTTTTAGAAGAATAGTAACAATACGCTAAAAAGGCTTGTTTGAAATTGTAGTGGAAGGCAAAATCAGTCGGCAGTTCAAGTAAAGTGATAGCTGACATTGTATTACTATCATTCTGCATTATTTTGCATGCATTACACTATTATTGGCTTCTAATTTAATTTGATTCACCTTTCAGGGTAGTTTGGAGCAATCATCACTTCATTCCCACTCAGTACGGCTGAAATATCATAAGAAATATCCCCTCTAAACCAGCACTAATCGTACTAAATAGTAGTTTTTCAATTAATTATAAATCTATTTTTGTATCATATGTAGTGACTATGTGATAATGAATGGTTTATGTATTTTATTTGTTGTTTCACTAACTGTATATCACGTCATGTGATTACTGTTCATATAAATTAACTTGGGGAAAAATCGCTGAAGGCACCATTACTTCAAGTTGGAATTTTTCAATTTCTAAACAAGTGATGAGCCTATCAAATACAGTTTCTATTTTAATGTGTTAGTTGATAAACGTCAATGTATAGAAAAAAAAGAAAGCTGTAATATTATGAAACATATTGCCAGACTGCATTTTCTTTTATAATATTTTAGTATAAACGGTTTACTATTTTCTCGCATGATCTTGTTCTTTTCATAAAAGACTTTGATTAGAGTTGAACACTAAGTAAATCGATGAGCAGATTTTTGTCTCGTGACCCCTCTTTTTGTTTTACTGATTCAGTGATACTAAGATCTCAATATCTACTTCATGAGGCTTTTTCCAGTTCAAAAGATATCATCTTATTTGAAAAGAGGCTCTGATCCTGTTTGATAAATCCTTTGAAAGGATTTTAACCTCTAACTGATAGCTTATTAGGGATAAGAGTTGAAAGATTGAAATAACGTTCTCTAATAATATAGGCTTTCGAAATCTCAGATTGATAGCATTACATCCTCTCAGAAGGACAGCATAAATATCCTAAAGTAATGACCAAGAGATAAATCATTTGACAACGATCACACGTTTAATTTATCAATCTCGTGTAAACCAAACGGGTAATAGAAAATCTTTTGCATGTCATCCTACAGAAAAGTTACTAAGCTGACCATGTGTTACTTCAGATGCTTTTTAAGGATTTCTACTCTGGCAAACTCGAGTAAAGTAATTCAAATTTGCCTTTAGTTTCAAGTTGAAGTCAATGCAGAACCAACACGATAATGCTACTCACCTTTAATTAATATGCTGATGAATAAACAATCATATTTGCCGTACATGGAGCGGCATGAAGATGAAAACATATAGGTGAACGGAATGAACAATAGTTTGTTTGCGAAGAGTGGTTATCCCGGCCTAATTGTTCAATGACTGACTGCGCAAACAAGTCTAACGAAGGCAAAAGTCTTCATGGATGAATCACACTCCTATTCAAAGTTTACAGTACTACTGTTTTAATTTTAAAACAGTTTTCTTTTTATCTATGCCCCAGTTAATAAAATATCCCAAACATAGTATAAGAACCCATATTCACAGATAGGAAAAGAAAGAATACTACATGGAAATTGGTCATCTTTAGGCAGTTTTTCAAAATCATTGGGACAGTATATGAAATACTGGAGGATTGGAGATATACATGTTCCTGTCGAGTTCTTAGAACAGCAAGCCCAGTCGTTGAATTGGCTTTTGAATAAATGCTCTGTTTCTTCACTCTGGGATACTGAGTGTATTTTAAGCAGCTATGCGTTCTGACAGCAGACTATTTCAAGGCAAGCTTAGCGGTGAACAACGGAAGCAAGTCGATCTGATTTCCCTACAGAAATAACAAACACTGTTGATACTGAAGAATGGAGGTTTCTAATTTTAACCAATAAAAAACCTTGAACATTCTATCCTTTTGAAAGCTTAGAGCCTTTGATTTTTAGTATGCGCGAAATCATTCTCTCTTTTAACATCCCTACTCCAGTAAACTTTAATAACACTAAATTTAAGAATCTTAATGCAATACTACTGACTGGCCTGAAATTTCAAAAATGAATGCCAATTAATAAAGAACATCTTGGGTGACAATTTCTACATCTAGAACAACCCTCAAGGTAGAAGAGGGTGAGCATTTTCGTAGGAACCAATAACAATTTTTCAGTTAGCGGTCAGTGAGAATCATTGGTCTGAACAAGTAAACAATACGTTTTCTGGCGACAAGAGAGATTCGCTAATTAGTTGGAGGAGCGTATAGCTCACTTGGCATAATTTGGTAAGTATTTTAACACAATCGCTGTCAAAGGTGCTTAACCTATCGCAACTCTAGACAGCCACAAAGTAGTAGTTTAGTAGTAAAGCTGAAAGCCGTCTAAGAGCAAACCCTAGCTTGCCATAGTTTGCTTCTCATTGGAGGAGAAAGATCACTTTACCCCAGGTTTGCGGCAGTTGCACACCTTATGGAGAAGTGTTATGGATAAATCTAAGAGTGTACATTGGTGATTATCCCATCAAAAACTGCAGTTTGGGAGAGGTCGTGGGTACACTAAAGCAGTAACAGGATTCGTTATGGTGCCTGGGATATACATGAAACTGTAAAAATAGTGCGGTACGAAGTGCATGGCAAATTACCTGAAAGGTTTTTTTTTGTACACTATTGAATTAAATTCATTTGAATAGCCAATGTAATTTCCAGCGGTGCTTGTGCCAAACTTGGAAATAAGCTTAATATTGAAAAAAAATTTCTTTTCAATTTGTCTAGCGGTAATACGTTTCAACTACTAAGGCTAACAATGTCATCCTGCGTCAGGAAATCTAAATTGTAGCATTGAACCAGTTTACTTGGAGTAGAGATATTTAAAAGTACCTGAAATTATAATGGTTTGAGACAAGATTCACAAAAGTTATTAATCTCACACACGAAATAATCAAAGGCCACAGCATGTTACGATCTTTAGATCTCAGTTCCAGCAGGAAGCTTGTAAACCACAAATCTACCCTGACCTTCTTGCCCTGCCTAAAGAAAATACATGTCTTATTTAATTATCAATAATCAATTCTATGCTCTTTTAAAAATGAAGTAATTATCAATCACACTATTTGTAAACACAATTAAAAGTACATTATTTCTGACTCTCTTTTTATTTCCAAATGTCCATTTGAATGGTACAAAAATGTTTATTATCCCTCAAAAATCTTGCAATTTAAAATAACTTGAACCTAATTTAATCAAAATATATATAAAGTTAAAAAAGAAAAATATCATGCCTTTTTTTTTGATTAAATATAAAAATTTCCAGATTAGTAGAGAAAAATAAAGGAAGTAATTTATTGATGATCATTTTCTTTACTCTAAAGTGCCAAACTAATATTATACCTAGGGTTGCAAGTAATTTGACTTTAGATAAAAACATTGTTATTCAATTCTTCCAGTTTTAATTCAGATGATAAACAAATAGAAATTTCTGTTATTTCTAGTATTGATCTAATCTAGCAATTCTAAATTAATCTTATAATAAATTAGCCAAGACTCTTCAAACAGGCAATTTTGAAGCTAAATACATTTTTGTTAAAAGTTAAAAGAACGAGATGTTGTGTGTTTAAGATTTAATGCAATGTTAATCTAAATGGAATTTTATTTATATAAATTCATTTCATATCTCTTAATGGAGAAAGAAAATTGTTTACCGAGCATTCTCCTCTCTTTGAAGAAATGTAACTAAATACTTCATTCAACAAACCAAAAAAAGTGGTTCCTTATGTGTTTGAGAATAAAAGATAGGATTACTATATTTAGCATTCACTAAAATCAAGAAAGATAATATTAATTAAAAGATATAAAAAGAAATAGGTGAACTTTTATTGACTAAAAAGTATTAAGAATGTTTTCCTTCAATCAAATTTTATCATTTGATAACAATAAATATTACCCATTATTCATTTGTATAATTTTAATAAATCAATATTTGTACAGTGACTGTTCTAAAATTATATTTATCCATTGGTAAAGGTTAAAATTGATTGCCAATAATATAAATCAACTAAAAATTCATATGAGTTAGAAAATCAACAGTACCATAATAATAAATTGACATTTTAGTTTTATATTTTACACTCTTATGCTTACGCTTTTTTTTATTTTATGCTCTAACTTAGTTATCCACATTGGTGGTTCTCACCGTTTAATTATATATATATATATATAAAATATTTCATATAAACACGTGAAAAAATAATCAATGATCAAACCACAATATGAAATGGGAAGACAAGACAACAGTTGGGTTTTTGACTCTGACGAAGACCGCTTGTTACGGTTGAAAGATCTTAGTCTTGTTTTCCCTTTTCATATTGTGTTTTGAACATTGATTGTATAACAAGATTTCACAAAAACACGTGAAATAACAGTCAATGATCATTACTACAATAAGAAAAGGGGGGGAAAAGAGACTAAGATCTTTCAGCCGTAACAAGCGTTCATCAGAGCCAAAAATCCAAATGAAACACTAGATGCCGAAACATCTAACCGTTTAATTATATATATATATATATTATATATAAAATATTTCATATAAACACGTGAAAAAATAATCAATGATCAAACCACAATATGAAATGAGAAGACAAGACAACAGTTGGGTTTTTGACTCTGACGAAGACCGCTTGTTACGGTTGAAAGATTGAGGGATTGAGAAGATTGGGAGGGAGGACTGGTACTTTAAAAGGGTGTTAGGTGCAGGAAAGGACAATAGTTCAAACATACCTCCCTGGACTATTGTCCTTTCCTGCTCTTTACACCCTTTTAAAATACCATTCTTCTCTCCCACTCCTCCCAGTCCCTCACCATGATGTCTCTGCATCTAGTGTTTCATTTGGGTTTTTCACTCTGACGAAGATTGCTTGTTACGGTTGAAAGACATGTTTTCGGTCATCGGTCATCTTAGACATGTTTTCCCATTTCTTATTGTGGTTTGTTCATATATATATATATATACAATTAAAAGAAACAGTCCAGCGGACTTTTTTAAATAAAATAAATTCAAAACGAAGGAAACACACAGAAAGACACAGACATAACTCACATCGATATTTCGACCATCGTCGTCATCAGGAGATGTGAAGAGCGAAGAGTCCCGCAGGAAGGCAGGGCGGGACTCTTCGCTCTTCACACCTCCTGATGATGACGATGGTCGAAATATCGATGTGAGTTATGTCTGTGTCTTTCTGTGTGTTTCCTTCGTTTTGAATTCATTATATATATATATATATATATATATATATATATACAAAACTGAAGTTTATCGGGACTCGGTCAGTTCATTGAACTGACCGAGTCTCGATAAACTTAGTTTTGTTTCTATTCCACGGTCGATACTTTTATCAATATATATATATACAATAAATAAAAAGATCCCACAAACTAAATAAGCTAGATTCACAGAAAGAAACACTTAAAGGAGATATTACAAAATTGAAATATATTCCGACCGCATCGTCATCAGGTAGAGGCACAAAGAAGTGAGACACTCTGAAGACAGGCGACGAATCATATCATACATGTTCTTTCTGTGAGACTAGTTTAGACATATACATAATTAGAATAATAGAAAGAAATACTAAGTTTCCACACAACAGATTTTATCCAACATCGAAGCATATCGAGTTCATCCTCAGATTACATTACCTTAGTATGACAGATGTAACCTGAGAGTGAACACAAATTCAAAACGTGTCGACGTTTACAGTCAAGTGCTGTAAACAGTTTTTACAGTAAAAACTGGAGACTTTGTGTTTTTTTCTTCTTATTCTAACCAGCCAATAAACAATTGCAAAGCAATGAGTTAATTACACATGTTTTAACCATATATAAAATAAACTGTGACACATAAAGGAACGTACCAATAACCATTATTATTCAAAAAACAAGAATTATTTAAATAATAATTATTAGAAGAACATTTATTGTAACTTTATTAATTGGACTTTACCATAAATGAAAAAACGGAATATTAGAATGATCACAATAGGAAGTAGTTAATAATAACATTAATTTGCAATTAAAAAGTATTCCAAAAGAATCTTCCTTAAAAAAAACACCCCTCACCCTCAAACAACAATCTATGATCAAACCACAATATCAAATAAGAAAAAAAAACAAAGATCTTTCAACCAAAACAAGCGGTCCTCATCAGAGTCAAAAACCAGGGTTTTTGACTCTGACGAGGATCGCTAGTTGCAGTTGAAAAATCTTTTTTTATTTACCATTTGAATAAACAATTGAAGCATGATTCATTACAATTATTTAATATATAATTAAAAGAAACGGTCCTAAGGAACTTTTTTTAAATAACAATAATGATCTAAACCACAAGGGAACACGCAATAAGACGCAGACATAATCACATCGATCTTTCGAACCAAAACAAGCGGTCTCATCAGAGGTGAAGACCGAAGAGCGATATTGAGTCTGACGAGGATCGACTAGTTGCAGCTTGAAATCTTTCTGCGACTCTTCGCTCTTCACACCTCTTGATATGACGATTTCGATAATATCGATATAGTATATAGTACTGGTCATTTCTAAGTAACGTGTTTCCTTGCGTTGAACTTTATTTAAATATAATATAAATATATATAGACAAATGTCACGAATAACACGTGATATACAGATATTTCAGGTAACTCACCACAGATTAGAGCAAGATAAAAATCAAAACAGTCATACTCTGTACAACTTCGTATTCACTTGCTCCTGTGACGACGATGAAAACGAAAGGCCTATCGAGCGACTATGTCTTTCTATTCTGTGGTGATTACCTTCGATTTAATATATATATATATATATATATATATATATGGGTGTGTTCTCTAATCGGGGTTCGGTCAATTTTCCAGGATAAAAAATCAAACTCTCGTTGCCAACGTTTCGGTTTTATTTAAAACCTTTTTCATAGGCAGAAGTAAGAATTTTTTAACTAAGAAAATGAAATTTACATTATTTAAAGGAACAACAATGTTAGCCGGACAAAACCTTCGACTAGACAGTCTAGTCGAAGGTTTTTTCCGGCTAACATTGTTGTTCCTTTAAATAATGTAAATTTCATTTTCTTAGTTAAAAAATTCTTACTTCTGCCTATGAAAAAGTTTTTAAAAAAAACCGAAACGTTGGCAACGAGAGTTTGATTTTTTATCCTGGAAAATTGACCGAACCCCGATTAGAGAACACACCCATTCTATCAAACGGTCGATATATTATTGAATCTGTTATATATATATATATATATATATATATATATATGACAGAACATTTACTAGGTTCGATATTTCGAATAACTTTTCATAATCAGGAGAATTATAGAAAATATGATGCATCAGACATGATCTCAGTCAGCTTAATGACGAGAAAACTCCCTATGAAGCTGAAACTCTTCATATTACCAGTACCAGTTAGCCAGATTGAAAAATATTTTGCAGCTGCATTCTGCTCCTCTATTACTCTGATGAAGAACTATTACTCAAAATTATCGATCGTAGCAAATATTACTTTTTTAAAATAAAATAAATTCAAAACGAAGGAAACACACAGAAAGACACAGACATAACTCTCATCGATATTACATCTCAGCCACTCAGCTGAGTACCGACTTGTCTTCCTGCGGGACTCTTCGCTCTTCACACCTCCTGATGACGACGATGGTCGAAATATCGATGTGAGTTATGTCTGTGTCTTTCTGTGTGTTTCCTTCGTTTTGAATTTATTTTATATATATATATATATATATATATGACAGAACATTTACTAGGTTCGATATTTCGAATAACTTTTCATAATCAGGAGAATTATAGAAAATATGATGCATCAGACATGATCTCAGTCAGCTTAATGACGAGAAAACTCCCTATGAAGCTGAAACTCTTCATATTACCAGTACCAGTTAGCCAGATTGAAAAATATTTTGCAGCTGCATTCTGCTCCTCTATTACTCTGATGAAGAACTATTACTCAAAATTATCGATCGTAGCAAATATTACTTTTTTAAAATAAAATAAATTCAAAACGAAGGAAACACACAGAAAGACACAGACATAACTCTCATCGATATTACATCTCAGCCACTCAGCTGAGTACCGACTTGTCTTCCTGCGGGACTCTTCGCTCTTCACATCTCCTGATGACGACGATGGTCGAAATATCGATGTGAGTTATGTCTGTGTCTTTCTGTGTGTTTCCTTCGTTTTGAATTTATTTTATTTATATATATATATATGACAGAACATTTACTAAGTTCGATATTTCGAATAACTTTTCATAATCAGGAGAATTATAGAAAATATGATGCATCAGACATGATCTCAGTCAGCTTAATGACGAGAAAACTTCCTATGAAGCTGAAACTCTTCATATTACCAGTACCAGTTAGCCAGATTGAAAAATATTTTGCAGCTGCATTCTGCTCCTCTATTACTCTGATGAAGAACTATTACTCAAAATTATCGATCGTAGCAAATATTACTTTTTTAAAATAAAATAAATTCAAAACGAAGGAAACACACAGAAAGACACAGACATAACTCTCATCGATATTACATCTCAGCCACTCAGCTGAGTACCGACTTGTCTTCCTGCGGGACTCTTCGCTCTTCACACCTCCTGATGACGACGATGGTCGAAATATCGATGTGAGTTATGTCTGTGTCTTTCTGTGTGTTTCCTTCGTTTTGAATTTATTTTATATATATATATATATGACAGAACATTTACTAGGTTCGATATTTCGAATAACTTTTCATAATCAGGAGAATTATAGAAAATATGATGCATCAGACATGATCTCAGTCAGCTTAATGACGAGAAAACTCCCTATGAAGCTGAAACTCTTCATATTACCAGTACCAGTTAGCCAGATTGAAAAATATTTTGCAGCTGCATTCTGCTCCTCTATTACTCTGATGAAGAACTATTACTCAAAATTATCGATCGTAGCAAATATTGTATTCAGTGTAATTTTAGTTTTATTAAGTCTTGTTAGATCCACAGAAATTGGCAGAAAGTACACACAAAAAAAAGATCACAAAGACTGCGTCCAAAAATATTTGAACTGCGTCGTCATTAATCTTTGCTTGTCTTTGGAGTTGTTCTTATCTTTTTACCTGATGACGAGACTTTCGAAATGTATTACTGAGTTTCTGTGATATCTCTTATCTGTTCTTTCTGTGAATTCCCGTTATTTAGGTTGTAAAATCATTTTTTAGGTTTAAAATCATTGGCCCACTGACTTATGATTCCCACAACAATCAAATGTCAGGAGTGCATTTATTCTTTCTACTAAACTTTCTTGTTTTAGCTTTTGAATATGGCAACCCTAACTAAACTATCAGTATTATAGGAAAATGTTTTCGTTGCACTGAACAAAAATTAAGTAAATGATCAATTACTTAGATAAGCATGTATTGTTACTTATATATATGTATGTATAGTTTATAAAATGTTTCCATAAACACGCTGTTTAATAAACAAATGCCTTAACATGGAAAATAATTGTTTAATAAATCTGCATTATTTTTCACATATATGTAAAAAATCTGTTATGACTAAGATTAAGTTACCGTGATATTGTATAGATATTTAAATGTATTTTTTTAAAATTAAGTGTATATATATATTTATAAATATATATATTCTGTGTGTTCAAAATATATCGTACATCTTTGCATGAAAAATGTCTGTTAATGAGTGTTAATTTAATTTAACATTTAAATGCTAAATGTTGAATTCTGTGTTTATCTTTGAAGAAAATGTTAAATGTTGAATTCTGTGTTTATCGTTGAAGAAAATGTTACATGTTGAAATCTGTGTTTATCGTTGAAGAAAATGTTAAAATCTGTATTTATTGTGAATACTAGTAGGCTAGATTAATGTTTTCAGTTTTTCTTTTTGTACCAAAAGATTTATTATGAACCATGTTGTAAATCTGGTAAAGCGAATTACTTTTCTAAATGTTCTGAAAATCTCGATGTTCAGTTGAATGTGACACCCACGTAGAGAATAGAAATGATTGTTCTACTGTGTGACTATTTTAAAGGTTACTTTTATTTTTGGCTCAATTTACTTACTTATGACTTTAATATATCTGTCTTTCATTTATTTTTCTGTTTTTCCTTTAAAATATTCTGTTTAGCTTAAAGGTAAGTAAAATATTTTTTTTTTTAAAAAAGCAGGTCTATGGAACAGGGAGAAACAAATTAACTTAAACTCGAATCAGGTCAAATTTATTAGTTTGATATCAACATAGACATGCCGAATATACCAATTCCCACCATGTGACCAAAGTTAAGATTCATTGGACATGGTTATCTTGGATGGGTGGCAGCATGGATACAATCGGTAATGATATTCTCCCCCTTGTTAATGGAAGACGTGTCAGAAATGAGTACATTTCACCTCTAGGATATCACGACAAAGGAAGTAAATTGTATATGTTGTACTTTGGAAAAAATAGAGTTTGATTTCAATAAATCTGAATTAAAAACAATGACAATGCAATCAATAATAAAGTGTATTTAGGTGTAGGTTAGATTTCAGTGGCATTCTCACCTATAAACCGAACATTCACCCTTTGTGAAACCACACAAAGAAGATTGATACTACATTGGGAATACTAAATTTTACCTAACTGAAGTTTGATTTTTAATTTCGCCAACCCCTTTTTTATTTAGAGTAGGATTTTTTTTCGAATAACCGAAGGTTTAATGTCCTCTCTGAGGGATGACTTGCTTAGATTTATTCACCTCCCACATGAATACATCGGATGCCAGAGTGAGTATCGTACCCCGGACATATCATTTCAGAGGTGAGCAGTTTGTCACTGAGCTAAGAGCATTTAGATTTAATAGAACTAAATTATATAAAAAATAGTTGCATAAAACAAAAATACTATATAATAATATTTGCAAATTATAAGTCTCTTTATTTACATCAAAACAAAATGTAAACACAAAATAATTAAACAATTACAAACAGTTTCAAAATACCAAATTTATTTCGAGGTATGTAATTGTTCCATCCAAAAAATAATAAATTATTTAAATGTTAACCCTAATTAAATAAATGACAAGTGAAGTTTAAAAAGTCATGCTTTAGGACTCATGTAAGTTTTGTTTTTCTAATTAGCATTGTCCAATGTTGCCATAGATTGCAAGAAATTTATTTTATTTGTACAAGTCAGTACTGTGAGCCTAACGCATATTATATTATACAAATAATACATATTAATAATATGTGAGCCTAATGCATATTATGTTAAATCCTATCAACAGAAGGATATTTCTTTTAAAAAAGTATTACAAACATTTTATAATTCCACAATAGTTATATAATAAAACGTTTTTAGTTAAGAAGTGATCGGAAAATTGTTTCAGTTTCATTCAGTCTAAATTTGAAAGAAAACATTTTTAAGATAAAATATTCCTTCTGTTCAAACTAACTGTGAACTCCAGAAGGGAAATTAAAAACTCCCCTGCTATTAATGATCATTGTCCAATCCATTAGAGTCATAATCATTAGTTCGATCATCAAGAAGCAGGAAAGTAACAAATGAACTGACACTGTAACACATTAAAGAGATACATGAGCTCGGGAGCATGAAGAGAGAACCGTATGCAGTTTACCAACCAAAGTATGACGTTCTAAAGTGTTACCGACATATTTTGACCAATATAGAGTCTCAAATAGAAAGGTCATTTCATAAATGCTACCCGTATCATCTCTTAAAAGACATAACTGAAGTTCAATATTATTAGAAGAAAGAACAGTAAAATTAGAACCATTTACCCTGCTATCAAGTTATCTTTTAGAATACTATCCAGTCCTAGAAGGTGTCAGAGATTGCAAGAAAAGGTATAGGGGTAAAGGAGAAGCAACCAGATACTAACCGAATTGCTACCAACTACGCAAACCTTTATCTGCCGTAACCAGTCACAACCAGCATTATCCGAATATACTTTGGGCCTTATAAGCAAACAAAGTTGTTGCGTTCCACTGAAGTGCGAGAAAAAGTTTTAAAAAAGACAAGGTCAAGCCAGAAGAAGAAAAGAGAAAGTTTCTCACCCATCCTCCAAACCACCAAACCAAAGCGCGACTTTCCACCTGCAGACACGAGTCCAACATCGAGAAATCCAAGATAACAGCTAAAGCTGCTGTTAAACCACTGCAGTCAGAAAGAAGTTTTGAGAAAGACAAGCCTTAGTCGCACGAGGCCGTAAAGACGGACAATCCCAGAGACGAGGGCACGCCGAAGAGCCTACCTCCCGCAGACCTCGCCCCAGGACACAAACGCCCCAAAAAGCCTCGAAAGAAAAGTCTTGACAGATACAGGAGTTAGCTACATCTGACTAATAAGGGCGGACTGCCACCCACTTCTCCAGGGGCAGAAGTCTAACGGGTAGACTTCTACCCCTGGACGCCGACCCAAACTAGCCCTCCGCCTAGTTGTGCCTTTCTTAGTTCACGAGGGTACAACTACCCAAGCGTGTTAAGCCCCCCCACCACGACAAGGTGAAGGCACATCGGGGGGGGGGGGGGGTCCCTCCATACCCCTTAACGAAACTTAGCACTCGAGTGAAAAGAAAATATTTACGATGAAGATGAATATGATAAATTAAGTAGTACTAACAATACTAATAAGAGGGGCCAGGTTAGCTCAGTGGTAAGATTAGCTCTGGGATGATAGTCCGGGGTTCTGTCCCCACCTGGCACTCGATTTATTCCCGCGGGAGGTGAATAAATCTGAGTACGTCATCTCTCGGAGAGAACGTTAAGACGTCGGTCCCGAGTCTGAACGATGTCAGGTACTTGTAAATGATCCTTACTCGAAGTGCACTTGAGTTAGGCAAAATTTAGAGCTCCCAATGTAGAAATATTGGGAATCACCGATCAAACAAAAGCCGGTAAACAGCTGTCGTTATCACCTGCTAGGGGATTGGTTTAAACAATAAAAAAAATACTAATATTTTGTGTAATATATATATACAGGTTTTGAGATTTTTTTGAGGCTTTGGTCAGGATATTAAAAACACTTCTTTGCCAACGTTTCGACATATATTTATGTCCTCCTCAGGGCTAAAACAATAATACTTTGAGCACAAATATTATGACTACATTAGGTCTATTGTTTGCTACTATGTAAGACAAAAGATGAACTATGGATTTACGTATTCCAATCTAGTTTTGTGTTATATTGATAAGAATTTACAGAGATTTAAATTTGTTTACCTGGGAAGTCTATTGTGTATCCTTGTTTTTCATGTGCATAAAACTCCTCTACATGTCAACTAGATAAGGGACTGTTGCTAGGGCTCCACATTGTCCTGGAGGTTGCATTTTTGTTATGTTACTTGCAACAAAAGTTGCAAGTAACTAGGCTAGGGCTTGTGGAGCCCTAGCAACAGTCCCTTATCTAGTTAACATGTAGAGGAGTTTTATGCACATGAAAAACAAGGATACACAATAGACTTCCCAGGTAAACAAATTTAAATCTCTGTAAATTCTTATCAATATAACACAAAACTAGATTGGAATACGTAAATCCATAGTTCATCTTTTGTCTTACATAGTAGCAAACAATAGACCTAATGTAGTCATAATATTTGTGCTCAAAGTATTATTGTTTTAGCCCTGAGGAGGACATAAATATATGTCGAAACGTTGGCAAAGAAGTGTTTTTAATATCCTGACCAAAGCCTCAAAAAAATCTCAAAACCTTTGAATAAAGATTGGTCAAGAAACAAACAACATGATGAATATATATATATATACATACTCGTATTTCATATTTCTTTTCTTTAAGATGGTAACCAATAAAAGAGTAGTTTGTAGGTCCATGAGTGCGGTTCTCAGAAAGACCCAGTTACCCGCTGCTCAGCGAAGCTTCCGTTATTACGCCAATGGGTATAGAGGTTGCAAAATTCCTCAGTGATATATGAATATTGGCAGAAAAAAAATATATATATACAAATATAATCGGAATTAGATCAATTTTCTCGGTTCAAAAATCAAACTCTCATTGGCGACGTTTCGATTATTTAAAACCTTTTTCATAGGCAGAAGTCAGAATTTTCTTAGTAAAAAAATTCTGACTTGAGCCTTTAAATAAAACTGAAACGTCGGCAACGGGAGTTTAATTTATAAACCTAGAAAATTGACCGAATCCCGATTACATGACACCTATTCTATCAAACGATCTATATATTATTGAATCTGTTTTAAATATATATATATATATTAATGAAAACTACTTATTACCTTGTTTAAGTAAACTGATACTAGACGCATTATATAGAAAGCTTACAAATAGAATACATTATCACTAATATTTTTTCTCTATTATTATGAGGGATGTTTGTGACTATCATATCGACATATTAGAGCGACTACCAATAACTGATGTAAACTTTTTTTACTCTTTACCTTTCATTAGAAGGGCCAAAGATGAAAGTTAACAAAGGAGATATTATTTAATGGGAATCAATTCTGCAAATTTCATAAAAGTACACACTTCTTTTTATCCGAACCGATTACTAACTATGGAGGCACTTTACATCAAAAGAGAAATGCAAAGAAGTGAATAACCAGATAAATGATATAGACATAAATTTCTAGAATATTTAACTTTACTCTGAAATATTAAGAAATGAAGCAAATAAAGTAAAAAAGATACTATGACAAAGAGAATTGTTTGCTACTTGGTCTGTTTCACCCTGGGGTGCTTTGTCTCAACGATAATGTATTACCATCGTTGATTTGAGGATCTGCGTAAGTAGTTCCTTATTAATGCAGGAAGGTTTATCCCAACTTTGACCTAGGAAGTAGAACGCCTACAGTCGTAAGTTTAATTGTATACATAACCCTAGCATAACCTTTCTGTTCAAAGGGAATATAGAATGAAGGAATTAATTTAATGAACAAGATAAATTTGAATTCATCTCATTAACTTTAATTTAACTTATTTTATTTATCTTTATTAGTTACTTCTCAAATTCTATTAAAGAAGACAGTAAATCTCTAAAAAGCATGCTGAGAGCATGTATACAACCTTAGTACTCTAGGACAACTTGAGAGTAGGACTACTTCATTATCATATCGAATGTCGAAATAATATCGGAGTTATTGTTTTGTTGTGACTTTCCGGGTTCTTTTTCCCTATATATATTAGAGAGCACCAAAATTACACAGCACTACACTACACTACTGAACACTAAAATATTCAGTCAGTCTTCCAGGTTCAAATCAAAGTCTGATAGGTTTAATCTCGGAAAACACTGTTCTTTGGCAGTTCAGGAACTATTTCAGGTGATTAAATAATTATTATTGGAGTTAGGTAAGTGAGGTATGGGATTAATAGTAGGAAAGGTGAGGTAAAAGACTGTTAACAGCGCCGCAGTCGACAAAATTAGAATGTTTTTTTTTATTTTTTAAACTTACTACGCAGGAAGACAAAAAAAATCTGCAAAAAACCATTGCGGGAAAGTCTAAATTGTTAAAATCTTTTTGAGAGGTCAATAATCAAAAATTACACTACAAGAGTATGCTTTTATTTCTTCTTGATATTCTGTTCTGTTTTTTAATAACTTTATAACTCCATTACAACCCTCATACAATTTGGTAAGTTAGTACCAGAAAAAATAATAATAGTCTACTCCTCGCATATAAATAATGAAAATCATCTAATTGATTGGACTGGGGCTAAAATGATTACTTATGAAAAATCATTGTTGTTAAGAAAGATTATCGATTTTTTTCTGATTAAATTTAATAGATCGAAATATTGAATTCTGTAAGTTTTCTTTGTATTCTCTTTTCTGTGTCGTGCATTTGAATAGTAATTTAAAATTTATATATATATATATATATATATATATATATATATATATATATATATGTTAGAATAGAGAAAATAACCCAGAAAAGTCACCAATAAAATCAAATCGACATATATACATACATCCGTTCTCACAGAGCACGAAAAGTGCTCTGTTCAAGTGAAACCGTATTAAGTACCACCAGATTTGTAGGCATAATTATTTCCCTTCCATCATCATGACATTAATAGACTGAAATTAGTACATTAATAAAATGGAAAGACGAACATTAAATACAACATTAGAAGAAAGAAAAGGGAAAGCCTGGCGACAAATACCTAGAATTTATCAACAGAACAAGTTGAAAAGAAACGAAACGAAATAACCAATTTTAAAAATAAAGTTATACTAAACCACAAATAAAAAAAACAAAAAACTCGCGTTAATGTCAGAATGAATATACAGCAAACCAAAATTTGTCTACTTTTTGAAATCATAAATTTTACGTGCAAAACACAGTTGATGTCACTAAAGGAAAATATTCAGCCCTAGATGAAAAATATCCTAAATAAATAAAATCATTTCTGTTTGGAAATTGTAAAATAAATAAACGATTTCGTCAAAATATTAAATTTATAATCACCTATCTGCTTTTGCATCATTCAATACATAGAACGTATATTTACGTCAATAAAAGAAAACTGACTGTATTCTATGAGAATCTTTGATAAAACTTCTACAACATCTATTAAACGTCTACAACTTTTATAATCAACTGCTTATAGCCTAGGATTCATAAAAATTTCTATTTAAGGTGATGACGAAGTTACAAAAATATATTACTGATTGGGAAACGTTCAAAAACAAGTTAACGTAAAGATGTGTTGGAGATTCTTTACCAATCTGGAATAAAAATACACATCCTAAGAAAGTTAGATTATAAGGAATTCAATAAAATACTGTGGATAATGGGTATCACTTAAATATGATGTATGTGTGCATAATAAGCCAACGAGTATGCACTTATTGCGAATAAATTTAAAGGATAGAAGCACTGAAGAGAAGGTAGTCCTGCTGTTTACAAAATCAAATTACTATTCTGAATTTGTTAATCATCCTAATTAATTCACCTCAGGTAGAATGATTTTCACTTCTATTACCCATTTGAAAAAGATATTGGAATTTGTGTCTCACTAAAGAGGAAGAAAAAAGAATTATTCCAAGTCCAAAAAAAATGATGTTAGTAGTAGACTACTTTAGTCTTAACTGTTAACTCAAAATTATATTATTATTATCCACGACGCCACATCCCATGCAGGGATTTAAAGCAACACTCCTACATTCATCTCTGTTCTGATCTCTCCTCCTCCAGGAGCGAACACCCACCCTCCTCAGGTCATCCTGGACATCATCCAGCCACTTCAATCTGGGTTTCACTCGCCTTCTTCTTTCACGATGTCCCTCCGCCCTATTAAATGGCCCATCTATCGGATTCACCAAACTTTAATTGTGCTAACTAACAATGTCTGGTTGAGCAAACAGGACCCCAAGATCCTAGTTTGCGCGAACTCACCAAATTTACGCACATCCTCTCATAGATCCTTCGAAGCACCTTTCGCTCCCAACGACGTAGTTTTTCATCACCATTCACTAGCAAGGACCTAGTTTCTGAGCCATAAACTAGAAATTACCAGGTGATAAATTAATAAACTGGAGAAAGCCAGGTGACAATTACTTAGAATTTATCAACAGAACAAGTTAAAAAAATACGAAACGAAATAACCAAAGTTATCCTAAACCAAAAATAAAAAAAAACTCACTTTTTATTAGATCTGACTTACGAACCAACATTTCTGTACTTTTTAAACACAAATTTAAAAAATTTAAAATATTTATTTATAAATTAATAGATAAGAATTACAACTGATATTATGAGACCTGAATAACGATTTGGAGAGCAAAATAACATTTGTCCCAGGGGTTGATTCTCACATTAACTTCTTGTGAAACGTCGTTTTTGCTGCTAGTAGAAGTCCTAGGTATTTAAAGTCCTTCACACGGTCAAAACACTCGACCCCAATTACTTTCCACATAATATACTGTTTCGAGAGGATGACAATTTAGTTTCACCCATATTTATTGAGAGTTTCATTATACTGGCTCAAAATTAAGTATTAAGGAATATTATTGTGAAATGAGGGTGTGTGGTCAAAGGGCACAAAACTAGCTGTTACACATTTGAGGGAATATGAAACTATTTATTGGCACAGAAATTAAGAATAAATTAATCACAAATGCTTCCAATATACTATATTTACTAATATATTTTAAATGATTACAGAAACTGAAACGCTCATATGAAAACTACGATAACACATAATAACTATTAAATGTACCACATCAAGTAGGACTTTTGAATGTTTGTAAATAGTTTAAATTAACTTTTGATAGTTTAACTGACTTTCGACTCATTACAATAGTATATCAATCACATATGACTGAACGGAATTCTATTTACCTATTTTTTTTTTTCAAAATTTCTTCAATATATAATCAAACCAAGGAGAATGTTTTTTTTTAAAAGTTATCATTTTTCGGAAAAATACTAAAATAAAACATACATTTGTTTATATCTTCATTTACTAATGGTATACAATTAGCTACTAATAGTTTTGTTTGCATAATGATATAAATTAAGTTCTATCATAATAATGATTATTATGATAATGATAATAATGATTAAGTTTTCATGCATAATGAAAATATAATTAATCCGTTATGTGTATGTTTATGTTAAGTTTAAAATATTAGGGCCTGTAAAATATATAAAGTGTTACTGAAAATCGCCCAAGTAATTATACAGCAGTCCCCTTACAAAACATTTTGTTTAAAGGAAAATTATTTCTGTCAGATAAAGTTTTAGAGACACTAGCCAATTGCACTTAGGCCTCGCTTTTGGAACAGATCTCTTGAAATTTATATAATTATTGCATTTAATTTCTCTCTCTCCATAATCCTGAAAAGCTGGATGTATATAGTTAATTATAAAGTGTATGGCGGTAGATATGCAACAGGCTGATGTATATAGTTAATGATAAGTGTATGGCGGTAGATTGTAACAGGCGCAGATATTCAAAATGCTCTCATTTGCTTCAAGTCACAAAAAGACATCACTTTTTCTCCTGACAACAGAGGATGCAAAAAAGGTAGATTAGAGTTATTAGTCGGCCCCCGCCACCTAGAATACATCTAACTACCTCTTTGTATTTACTTCTACTGTTCTTCGAATAACGATCAACTGTTTGAAATATCGATCGTAGTAAGTTTTCAATTCTGTTCTGCCCTGATAATAATTTTTAGTTTACAGCAAGCAATTACAATTTCTTCTGAATCGTACTCTCGTTTTTTTACATATATACTAAAGCAATTGAAAAAGCACTGAAAGAACGCATTTCAATATTTCTTCGAACTGTTGTCATAAGGAGAGAAGCGGGCTCACATTGAAGATTCCTTGCTTTAGTGTAGCATTGCTCCAATTATATGCAGGAAGAGGAACGTGAAATAACGAATGAACTAGAAATCAATAATAATAAATAAATAAATATAATAGACAAGTGTTATACAATAAATAGATACACAAAAAAAGCATAAAATATGAAATAGAAATTATTAACGATTGCGATTTGAACCCAGGAGTTAATCTAACACAAAGAAGACAAATGTGTCTCCTGGGAAATCCTTAAAGAGGGTTTCAAATTTTCAAAATCAGGTAAGACTCGACTATAGATTAAATTGGAGCGATAGTGATACTCAGAAAAATTATCATTTAAATGGTTATGGTAACGTCATTAGTGTACAAAAATACTGAAAACTGTATGAAGGGCAGGTCCGTCTCTTAGCTAGGGCGAACCGCGGCAACGGCCATGGAATCCGCGCTTGTGAGGGCTCCGCGGGACGACGGTAGTGACTGGACAAATGACCTGTTCACTGATCATGCCGGCAATATAATAATTTGTAGGTGGGAGGCCCCAAAGTTTGAGTTGCCCGGTCTACGCGCCTTCCTAGGGATAGCCCTGATGAAGGGTCTCAAATTTCATTTTTTATATAATGATGATGATGACAACTTTTAAAGTGAATGTACTATTAGACGGTTTTATATGAAAACTAAAGGAATCGCTATCAAAAGTGACGTCTAACCAAGGAAAGAGACGACCTTATCGAACACCATGAGAAAAACATAGAACAGGGGTTCTCGACCGGGTTCCATGAAATATTCTGGTGTCCACTAGCAAAATATAATAAATTGGAGGTCCATAAAGAAAAAAAAAACTCATAATGGGTTTTATTATTAAAAAGTTAATTTCTACTATAATTTTGATTTGACGTGGAAAAACCTGAAGTAGATATTCAAACGAAATGTATATTCTAGATTTTAAAAAAAATTCCATATAATTGCACTGAAAGCAATAAAAGAAAAAAAAAGCCGAGCAATACCAACCACAGGGATCTCATTGAATACAAACGTCAATCTCTTTTCTATGACTTATTTTAGCTGTTATTAGAAAACATTTAACTGCTTATCAAAGGTTTTGACCGGTATACATAAATGCTACAGTGAATGCAATTGCCTGAAGAGCTAAGATTTTCATCGGCTTCACCATGGAATAAACATTGTAATATAAGAAACCGGTAATGAATTATTACCACTATAATTTTGATTATTATTACTAATTTTCATTAATATTACTATTATTGTTTTTGCAGAACACTACATTTGCATTAAATTACTTTTCAGATACAAATAAGGTTAACTATATACTATTATTTCGTTGTTTAGTAAAACCTCAAAATGTATATAGAAGAATGTTATGAATAGGTTACAACAAGGGACAACATAAAAAAAAAAACTGTTTCAGATTTATCAGTCAGCAACTGGAAGGAAATGACGAGTGGTTAGAAAACTTCCTCTTTCTTCTCAATACCGTTGACAAAGGAGGGTGCAATTATGGTCACATCTATGTGTGTACAATACTAATTGTATGTAACCCCCCCCCCCCTCTCCGTCTGTTTTCCGGGGTTACGCGTTCCTTCCCCTCCCATAATCCCAAAAAGCGGCGAATTACTGATGCACTTTTAAAACACCTAGGTATGATATTATATACCTAGTAATATAAAGGAAATTTTAAATCAAATCACATTAATAATTAAGCTTCTACAAATTATTTATGTTTAGATAAAAATAAATGATAATACTCTCTAATGTTGGCGCCATGCATTCTTAAAAAATAAAACAAAAGAAGAATAATAAGTGTACAGTATAAATGAGATCTTCAAATTAACAGACCGATATTACTGGGTAGTGCAGTACAAACTTAAAAATCATGTGTGATATTTTTTTTATTTTTTGGGCTAAACTTAAGGACAAGGACAAGGTTAACTAATATACGACAACCTCAAAATAACTTCATACAGGGAAAGAAACTAAAATGCAATACTAAAAAATGAATTTATTAAACTGTTATCGTAAAAATACAAAATGTGAATGCTGTTAATTGGAAATGAAATAATACCAATTTTTTTTCAGACAAAAAAAATATGAATGTTTGATGTAATACATGTGCAATGTTTTAACTTAAAAGCATTAAGATTTATTAGTAGTTAAGAAGAAGCTGCTGGATTAGAAAGGACGCCTCCTCCGCGGCATGACGGGCTGTCGAGCCGCTTCGCCTTCCGACTGAGACTTAGGATTTTTGATGGTTTCATCAACAGACAGAATAAGACAGGTGGCCTCGCAAGCAGCTGTCAAGGCGTTTCGCTTAACAATACTAGGCTCCCAAACCCAGGCTTCCATATTTTCTGATATATCTTCATTGAGCACATCAACCCCATACCAACAGTTCCCTTCAAAACAAATTAATATGATAATAACTCTTTAATAAATTACACCTTATTGATATACACAATTAATTAATTCAAGTAATGTATAATAATTACAACTTAAGACTAAAAAATCAATGAAAATTTAGACTGACTTAAAATTTAGCACTGAAACCCCCATCCATTTGACCAGTGATTCTTAAGTGGTATTCTGCACTCGCGGGTAGTAGGATAGTAGTTACAAATATTTAATTTAATTCAATTTCATCATAAATATTTTGGTTAAAAGTAAATTTTAAATATTTTTTTTTAATTTTATTTGTTTAAAGTCACAACAATGTAAGTGTTACATTACAAGTGACACTGATAGCACAGATGTATGAGGAAACACAGGAGGGAAGAAGCAATCCAGTGACTACACTTCCTGGCGTGGGTCTCAAATTTTAAATATGAATTCCAAATGTTACCTCTTTTCTGATATAAAATTGTTGACTGGAAAGAAGTTCCTCAAACTATGATTAGTACCATCAAGGCAAGCCTTATACAGTTAAGACTAAACATACGACACATAAGTTCCTGTCAAAGATTTACACTATTTTTTCAGGTAGAATGTCCTCATTCAATAATCCAGAAGGAACACAAATCGAACTAAACATGGTGTTCTTTATTCTTCATAAATTTAATTTCATGTAAAAAAAATCGTTAACTATTTCATTTTTCTGATTTTATCAATTATTCTGGTCAGAATATAAACAACTATTGTTTTAAATATATAAATTGATAAATTTTAAATATATAAAAATTGATTTATATATTTGAGCTGTTTTCTTTAAAAGTGGTGTAAGCCTATTTTAACAAAAAAATAGATCACGATAAAAAAAAGATAATAATTTACTATGAACTTTTTATTTAAAACCCTTCCAAAAAAAATATGTTACAATTTTCATTGAATTTTAAGTTTTTTTTTTTTAACAAAAGTTATAAAGTTTTAAAAGTTATTATTTAACAAAAGTTATAATGTTTGTGAAGAATTTATAGAATGACCGTGTTCTTTGAAAGTGGTAAGTCCATTTTAACAAAAAAATTTGGTAACGAAAAACATGAATATAATTTACTATGAACTTTTTTATTTATAAACTCCATATTCATGTTATATTATGAATTATACTATCAATTATAATTACAATTATATTATCAATTATGTTATCAATTATATTCATGTTTTTCGTTACTAAATTTTTTGCTAAAATGGACTTACCACTTTCAAAGAAAACGCTCATTTTATAAATTCTTCACAAACATTATAGCTTTTGTTTAAATATAAAAACACTGAGATGGAATAGATTTTTTTTTATCAGAAGGTTGAGAATGGAAAAAATCTTGGAAATCACAGCATTAGAAGATATTAAATTTTTCGAAGAAACTGTAATCCGTTATGGTATCTAGCTCGTATCGAGGTCGTAAGAAGTTTTATGGACTATCTTTTTTATGTTTTATGGACCATGGTATAAACGACATACCAATCGATAATGCTTATTCTTGGAAAAAGTAAATCAATCTTAAATACACTTATTCTCATCTCCATCACAAGCACAATTACTATCCACTACTTTAACAACGAAAACCTTTAATGAATTCTACAAGTAGCCACTTTTAAGTTACCTGTACTTACAAGTAAACACAGATTATCCTATTATAGTGGTACTTTCGGCCCTATACCACCTCTTCCTATGAAATAAGAAATAAGAAAATAAGTGAAAAGAAATAAGAAAATTATTGACATTATGTTAAAGAAATCACAAATAAATAGTCAATCTTATGCTAATCAAACAAACTTCTCTTCTTAAAACCAATGGACATTTATATTTAAATAAAAGTGTTTACATTAAACGCTGCGACCTCTAATGTGAATATCTCTTTTTTGGGGGGTGCTCAAAAAAAGTTCGATGCCTTGCGAACAGGTTTCAAAATGTCGACACAGTGAATGAAACATTCAATATTGTGATCACATTTCAAAATAAAACATATATTATAAACACCATTTAAAAAATCTGGAGTGACCTACATTCAACTTTACTATAAGTAAATATAATGTCAAACTTCTTGGGTATATAATGTCCCATTTAGACATAATATATCTATATTGGAGATGTTTATTAATATTTCATTGCTGGAGGCCAGATATGTAGTAGACAGTAATTGAACCAGTTATCAAAAATATATACACTTATTTTGGCATATCAAAAAACTGAATCATATAATAACCTTGGGATTACCATAGCAGTAATAACACTTTTGTAAAGTCAAAGAAAAAAAAACGTGTAAGGAAACAATCTCTTACAGGATAACATGGCGTTTGTTCCCATAGCCAGTGGATCTCATGCATGGCCATATACGAGTATAACATTAGATCACTAGTGGAACTGTAACATTTCATGTCGTTATCTGACCCCCTTTAACATTGAAGCATTAAGCCGAAGTTTTCCCTTTAACACTTCAAAATATTCCTATTTTGTCTGACAAATGTCAGAAAAATAAAGGAAAAATTTTAAATTACATTGAATTAGAATCGGTTTTGTAATATAGAACGAAGTAATGAGTAATGTAATGAGTCCATTACTCATACTTCAATATTACCTAAAGATAATATGGTTCATAAACATAAGAAAATCTACATCCGATATTGAGTTTTATTCAAGGGTGCAACATACAGATTGATTAGAGCATTTTGTTAGGCAACAGGAAAAGCATCAGGAATTGTATATTTGATTGCCGTTGATTTTTTAAATGTAAAATTGCATTCTTCTTACGTATCATATTAAGTAATTACATAATTTCAATTTTTTTTTCATTAAACCTCGTAACATCAATTCTAGATGTTTAGATATTTATCCACTAAACAGTAAATGTATGGAATGTAAATAAATGTGAAGGAATCCGACAAGTACTGCAGGTGATCCATTAGTCCAGGATAAAAATTTAGTATTTATCGCTTTATTCTTCTTTGCTGTATTTTAAATTTCACGAATTTTTTTTATAAATTGCTAATTTTCTGTTTAATTTTCTGGCAAAATTTCACTGTTCTTTATTGAGATGTTTAGTGTCAAAAAAACATTCTCTGGGAACAGAAAATATACTATTTTTCTGGTTTGGTTAATGCAATTTCGGAACAAAATACCTCAACTCATCCACTACATATTGCTCTATTCTTAGATACAATTTCATTTTGATCCATCAAACGGCATGGCTTGTACCATTCTTTCAGATTGACAGATCTGAATGCTTGTATCAGTCAAGCTTTCAGATTGACACATAAGTCAAAATTTTTACAGTTTATTGAAAAAAAAATGTCCTGCTGTTTTAAAAATCTGAGGATTTTTTCGTTTGTTGCTTTAGTAACCTCAAAATAACGCCAAAATTTCAAAGCTCTAGAATTAGTAGTTTAGGAGAAAAAAAATGTTATCTAAAAACAAATTTTTGGCAAAAAAAAACTTGACTTTCCCATCAAGCATAATTGCTCCCAAACAATAGGGTTCATTAAAATTTCAATTTGGTCCATCAAAGATTTTAGACTGTAGCATGTTCACAAGCTTTTGAACACACACCCACCCACCAACCCACACAGACATCATCGAAAAAACTTCATAAAACGACTTTTGGGGACCTCAAAACATATAATTCCGCTAAAATCCCAACATCGAATTTTTTCACGATCACTATACTTTACTTAAAGTAAAGTAAAAATAAAGTAAAAAATATTATATCATTGGATTGGTTTATACATCCCAGTTTGGAATGACACAAGGATCTGTAATACTTCTCGACTTAGTGGTATAGGACCACTCGTGTTGAAGCCACTTATTAATATTTATAATATATATTGTTTTTTCAACTTATTGAACAAAAAAAAAATCGTACCTTGAGCATGTTTTTGCCTCAGTTTGTTAAGTACAGTAGTAGCATCAAATCCAGCATTATCACACAACTGTCTAGGGATAATCTCGAGGGCCTTTGCAATAGCTCCAATGAGTAATTGTTCCTTGCCAGCACCTCGTCTAGAATGGTCCCGAAGAGCCTTGCTTATTTCCATTTCATCGCACCACCGCCTATGAACAAATTAAAAAAAAACATCAATTTCAGACTTTGAATGGTCTAATACTTAGTAATAGAATTCAGTTGAAGTATTGTGTAATCTTTACATTACACAAAAATTACGATCAGGAAAACGATCCAAAAGGACAACAAACGTTTCACGGTGAATCACAAACACAGAACTAAGGAACAAAAACACTTACTATCTCTAATTTTCGGTTGAACCGTCATCAGGAGAGTTGAGATAGGGACACCAAGCGCACTTGTGAAGCGACGGTTGGAGACCAACAGTGTTCACTAGTGGAACAGGAACACTGTTGGTGTCCAACCCTCGCTTCACAAGTGCGCTTGGTGTCCCTATCTGAACTCTCCTGATGACGGTTCAACCGAAAATTAGAGACGGTAAGTGTGTTTGTTCCTTAGTTCTGTGTTTGTGATTCACCGTGAAACGTATATAGGTATATATATATATATATATATATATTTCTAAAATTTGGGAACAGTCCTTCATTTAAACATACTTCGTTGAATAATTGGCCATATTTTCAAAACCTTGAACAACTTGTGAAAAAAGGACTTCAGCAAAATGTGGTAAATTATTCAACAAAATATATATGTGTGCACTTCGAACAAAAATAAATCTCAACACACTTTTATCACATGAGCCTGTGGATTTCTGGCATACCTAACTGTTGAACGATACCAAAACTATTGATAAGACATCTACACCGAGCAAACTGATGTAGAGCAAAATATGAACACCCGATGTAGAGTGGTTTTAATAACTTTAATAGCAAACATGTTCGTAATCTATATGTCTGTTTCCTTGTTTTACGCAGTGTAACACATTAAACACTCCTCTTAATGTTTTAGAAAAACCTGCTTAACTACATGTATTAAAACTACATAAACAAAGCTACTCAGAAATGCATGAGTTATTTGGGTATTATGAATATACGCCCGTGAATAGCTATTCATAAATGTAATAGCTAAACAGGCACACCTATTCATATGAAATTAATTCGTTTCGGAAGCGGTTTCATAAGATGAGCTTTTCGTAAGATGAATAGCTAATTACATATAAATAGCCTGCCCCCAATACCCAAAATGTGTAATAATCAATAATAACTGTTATAATTACAATCGAATAAGCATAGGGATAAATTATAAATGAATGTAATAATAATGATAATAATGTGTAATAATATATGAAGTCTTTATCTTCATCTCTTGATTTGAGCGACTAGGTTCGTTAACGGAAGAGTATGGTGGTGGGGGTACAGAGGAGGAGGAGGAGACAAACGTTTCCTAACTGCAAAATGTAGACGTACGAACTTAAAAGAAAATCATTTTTTTAACTTTTTGTAACTTTTATATATATTTTTTTTAAATTCAGAACTTGTTATCATTTGTTTACTTTTCTGTTCTATACTTTTTTTTGCATTTTATATTTCACTTGTTTTAACTACTATCAGCTGAGAAAAATTCTCCCTTGTCCGAGGGAATGCCCAGATCATGCTTGGGGGGGGGGGGGAGCTTATTCGTTAATAATTAGAGTGGATCACCCTTAAACAAGATAAAACGAAGCTATCTGTGTTACGAAAAATCCCGAGATCTAGGGGAAATGCTTAGAAAAAAAACCCTATATTTTACAGGTATGTTTACGTCTGAGATCTGAGAAAACGAGCAAGTACTTCCATAACTTGACCTTCATATGATGAAACAAAGGTCGTAAGATGAGGCACTTTTTTCCCTGAAAAATCTTTTATAACATGGAAATTTCGTAAGAAGAGGTAAAACTGTAGTTAATCATATTTGATGACACGAGTACCAATATGGTGACCTATTCAAAATGTATATAAATGCTATATAATCAAAAGGTTTAAAAAAGAGATGACTCAGGAAAAAATATTTCAATATATAGTCGACTACATTTCACCCTTTGCAACTCTTGTTTCCAGCATTTTTCTCTGTGATGCTAACTAAGCCCTCGAAGACTAAAAAAACTGTGAACCGTAAACTCCGCATTTTTCCTAATGTTTACACTGACATTCACCTATCATTGATTATGCTTACCCAGCACTTATCTTAATTTTTAAAACTTTAAGACCTGATAATGTTTCATTCGTTTGGAATTAAGAACCATAATTAATAAATAGTTATTAATTATTTAAATAAGAAAGTTCATTAATTAAAAATCAATCTCTTTCTAAACTTACACGTACAACAAAAATTCATGGTTGAAAAATGCTGCTATGAATTATAATAATTTTTAATTGGTATTAATTCCAAAATTTCGTTTCTTGAACTAGTTTATGAGCTATTCAGTTTATAGCTATTCAGGTGAATATCAGAAAACTCAATATTGTACACTAATTCACGAGCTAAGTAAGCAGTTATTGTAAGGTATTTGCACATGATTAGTGAGGAAAGATAGATTAAACCTTCACGCACAAGTATCTAATTATACAACGCGTATTTTGTTTAATTACAAAAAAAATCAAAACTACCAAAAAATTAAACAAAATCACAAATTTATTACTTTAAAAGATATAAATTTCTACAAGTATTAGATTCCAGTTAATTATAGGAATAATATTGCAATGGATCTATGTTTAATGTTTCAATTTGGTGAAGATTATGAAACCAAATAGTTAAGTCAAAATTCTTTTTCTGAAGTTTGGAAATAAAACAGATATTCACAACTGTTATAAAACTGCAATTAAAATTGATCTCAACCACTCTACAATAGAGGAATAAAGCATGTATGCCAGTATGTTAAAGAATTTTTTTTTTAAATTAATATCAGTGTTGGGACGATTCCTAAATTTGTTCCAATTTCGATACCAAGTAAGATTCCGATACCAAGTAAGATTCCGATTCCGATACCAAGTAAGATTCCGATTCTGATACCAAGTAAGATTCCGATTCCGATACCAAGTAAGATTCCGATTCCGATACCAAGTAAGATTCCGATTCCGATACCAAGTAAGATTCCGATTCCGATACCAAGTAAGATTCCGATTCCGATACCAAGTAAGATTCCGATTCCGATACCAAGTAAGATTCCGATTCCGATACCAAGTAAGATTCCGATTCCGATACCAAGTAAGATTCCGATTCCGATACCAAGTAAGATTCCGATCCCTGCTTAGGTTCCACAGTAACTCAACTATCTTAATTAATTTCTGTCTTGACCTTATTTGATTAATGTATAACAAATGACAGGAAATTATAAATAAAACCAGATACAGTTAAACAAAGTTATTAATACTTACTACCCAGAATATTGTAGGAAATAATTATGAAAATCAATTTGAATAAATTTTCTTTACAAACATCAGGAAAAATAACGAGAAAGTTAATATAACCATCATAAAAATAATAATTTCTCTACTATAATATATTACTTCCTTAACTGGGTTAATACTCACACCTTTTACTAACTGTACATTTTCATTAATATTCAAGGTATTGTGCCATTTTATTTAAAATATTTTGCAATTTACGACAAAAAGAGTTAGGTTTTAAATAAATTAAATGTTTTTGATGATATAAAAAAGTCAGAGACTAACTATTTTAGTACTATTTGTGAATCCAATGAAAATAAAAAATTACTAATTAATAGGGAATGTCATTTAAAGTAAACATTTTAGTAAATTATGCAACTAGTAACTACCAACTATGTTTAAATAACTTTCCTTCACCTGTAGTTAGCTTTAGTTATTTTTATTAATTTATAACACTGAAATTGCACCACTCAGTTAAAAAAGCACGAAAAATCTCTATTTTTAAAATAGACAGGATTAGAAGGATCGGCGTGCATCCCTGATTTGACTTCTTATCTATAATGGAACCCTGTCATTAATAAATTATGATAAGGAAACATAATATTTCTCCTGTGTCTGCCATCATTCTATTTCGTTTTGATGAATAAAGAGTTCCTCCTACACTAAATAACCTTTCACTCTTAAGGTACTTGTGAGATGGCAGGTTCCACAAGTACTTCTTTGAACCAGCTGACAAATTTGGAAAATTCTTCTGGTTGCAATACCACCAACTAAGAGGAACTTCACCCACTCCAATCATTTTAACTTTTTTCATACTTGGACATTTCAAACTTGATTTCTTTCACCGATGCTCTTTCATTTTTACCATGCTCAGATATAAAGTAGATGATCTTTCTAACTTTCAATGCTTTTCTTGGGCCTTTTTCTTGAATTCTTGCAACCATTGGTTGAAGCTAAAGTATTTAACTTGAAATTGCCTGACTCAGTTAAAAAAGTAAGAGCAATATGTATGAAAATCAATCAGAATAAATTTTCTCTACAAACGGCAGGAAAAGTAATGAGTAAGTTAGAATAATCATCATAAAAATAATAATATACGAGTATATACAACATTATACATTACTGTATAAAAAAAAGTCCGTGTTTTCATCCTTAGTGTCTACTTTTTCATCTGCAGAAAAATCTGAATGCGACGAATCTGAAGTAGTTAGTCAATATGATGGTTTTACTTTTATTTATTGAATTTATATCTTCAAATAACCAATGGTGTAACTTTTCGTGCTTGTTGTCTCACTCATCGTCCAGAAAAGTTGATTTGGATCGCAGGTCTAAATATGTTGCCATAATCAGATTTTTGTTGCTAAAATATGAGAGAAATGTAGAGCTGACCGAAGTTTTCCAAGTTGAACAATCCCTTTGGTTCATCTTTCTCAAAATAATTTACAAATAACTATTGTGTTTGAAATAATTGAAGTTGCCAAAGCCTCACTTACACTTAAATAATTGGTCGAATCTACAAAGTATGTATGTGGCGGAATACGATTATCTTTGAAGTAATGAATTAACTTCTTGTATATCATATTAAATATGTCATAAAAAGTTCTAGGACGTTATTATTATATATTTTTGACAGTATTAATTTCAAACAATACTTCAAACAAATAGAAGTATTGTTATTACAGTTCAAATAAATTACAAATTTAAGAGAACCGTAACGAGAGAATTGGAAACTAGGGTATTTATTTAAAGATGTGAATCCGAATCCTCCAAAAATAAACAATTCTTACGATTGAAGATTCCGATTAATCGTCTCAACACTAATTAATAATTAATGTTATCTTTTTTCCAGCTACGCGAAAATGAAATCACAGCTATAAATTATTGAATTATATTGGCCTTAAGAAAGTTTATATTTACCAGCAACAACAGAGTCATTTTTGACAGTTCGTCTGACAATCATGATGGCGTCATGAAGAGACCGCTCCGTCTCCTCCAAGAACTGTTCAGCTCCACCTCGCAAGATCAGCGTACAGGTCTTGGCGTTAGGACATCCAGTAAACACATTAAATCTGTTCACAAACAATAACCTTTCAAGTAATTTTCATAATTTTTAAATAAGTGATTAAACCATAAATATTATAAATATAGTGGCACAATAATATACAAGTAGGTTAGGTTAGGTTGCAGTGGTAGTCTCACAAGGGAACACACGTAGGTCAAGCATTGTCCCTTTGTGATACCACATAATGAAGATAGATTCTACAGTGGGAGTCTTAAATTTAACGGTGGGACGGTTTAAGGTCCTTCTCCGAGGGACGACATGCACAGATTTATTCACCTCTCGCATGAATGAATCGAGGACCATGTGGGGATCGAACCCCGGTCCTATCAGTTCAAAGGCGAGTACTTTAATCATTGAGCTAACCTGGCCCCTCAATATACAAGTAAAGCAATATAACAGAATTTTTAGATATGAACCACCAACCCATCAATGTTTTGTCAGTACTTAAATAATGAATTGAAATTGAGATAACAGCAAGCTGACACCCGAAGAAAATTAAAAAGAAATAAAGCTATTGATGATAGTTTAGGTATATATTTTTTTCAAGTGAAAAAATAAAATAAAAGAACGAATTCAGTTGAAAACTATGAAACAGAATAGAATGTTAAATGTTTTGACAAAATTAAAATCAATCTCTACAGTATGTAGTGTATTTAACTAAAATCTTCCTCAACCATGCATTATTCTTTCTCTGTCTTTTAGATAAGTACGTTTGATGAAAATTAGTTTCTTTTCATTACAAATAACACTTATACGTCATAAACAAGGTGATTCAGATATAATTGTCAGGAAAATCAATCTATAATCTGAATTAAAGATTTCTAAAATTTTCCCCAACGAGCATAAAAAATAACTTAAAAAAGTCTGATTCATTCAATATAATACATAGAAGAAATTATAATTTAAATTAATGAGGAAAAACTATTGTAAAACCAAAATAGCTCTTTCATTGTATGTGTAATCTTCGTTATTCCAATAAAATGCATACTGAATTTGGAAGTAAAATATTAATTCAAGTTTTTTCAAAGGCAAAATCTTGAGCGTTTATTAAAAATATTGTGATTACGATGACTACATTAACTGATAAAAATTGTCTTGAAGTCTTACCTGTTACCTCCGACCTGCTTTTCTTCAAAATATTCACAAGTTCCTAGAACAGATGTATTAATGTCCTTTACAGTGGTCAATATGGCACCTCCACAAGCTTTCATGGTTCTTTTTAGGTCTTCATCAGGAACTCGTCCAGCGCAGAACATATCCCTAAATATAGAACAGGTTTGTTAAGGCCTTAGATCAGAATTCTAAATAAGGAAATATATTTTTTTGACTAATGGACAGACACATGGGTTGTCAATAAAGCTTTTCAGCTCAATCATTCTTAAGGTGATTGTACTTATGATTCACAAAAATAATAGAACACATTTTTTGCATATTATGAAGTAATTTAAACTGTAGCATTCAATTTTTATATTTGTTAATTCATATTCCATCTTCATATGAAAACAATCATAATTACTATTAAACCTAAAACGAATTTTAAAATAATATATAACGTATTACAATACTGAAATCGTGAAATTTAACAAATAACTATTAAGGTAATCAGTTGCGGAATTATGGTAGTATTAAAATCTAATGAAGTATCAAACTTAATAAGATTTGTTAAATAATGAAAAATTACATCCAAAAATTGAAGTTACCATTTTAACAACTTTACTAAAAAGAGACCTCCATCCCTCATAAATATATCGCGATTTTCCAATTTTTTAACTATTATTATTAATCATTTACCTTCTGTATGTTAAACATGATTTGGAATAAGAAACAAATTTTAAAAATATAAAGAAAGTCAGTTTTGTTTAAAAAAATAATATCAATTAAATAAAGACCTTAGAATCACCGAATAAAACTGAACTGAAATTCAGAAGGTACTTAAATGTCAACCAAACTGCACTGAACAACAATGATTCTTCTTAATGAAAATATGAAGCACAAACCGATCAGCAAAGTACTGCGTCGCAACATCACCAATGGGCAACTTGGATAAAACGATTTGGGCTCCACTTTTAACAATCTTGTCTAATTTCTCGTAGAGGATTTGCCACTCAGCGTCTACAACCTTCTGATATTCCTAAAAGTAATGAAGAAATGATTGCATTATCAAAATATGGGAATAAAAACATTAATGTAACTGTAGTTTTTGTCTTCATAAAATTCAAAGTGTAAGAATGCAATTAACTTAGTCAAAAATGTTAGATCAGCACATAACATATATGAAAATACAATACAACATATTGACATATTTATTAAATGCAATAGGCAATATCATCGCTATAAACACTTATTGTTTAATTAAATATCACCAATGCGGCACCTTTGTAAATTCCAATGTCAAAATGTAATCCTAAATGTTAATTTCTAGGTAACCCATATTCTACATTTCATTAACTGCCTTTTCACTTTTTTTTTAATCTAACTAATATTCTAATAAAATGGTAGCTACTTCAAACTTCATTCATATAACACCTGATCCGGTTTTTTTACACTCTAGTTGGATAGAGAACACAGAACTGCTCTCGTGGAACATTTGCTCCTCCTCATTCCCTCTTCTAATCTCCTCTTGACAACAAACTGGTGTTTCAAATATCGATTATGGTATGCTTTTGTTTTATTCTAGTTTCTTTGTTTTTTCTTCGTTTATAATATATATATATATATATAAAAAGATTTCACATAAACACGTGAAACAACAATCAATGATCAAACCACAATAAGAAATGGGAAAACAAGACTAAGATCTTTCAACCGTAACAAGCGGTCTTCGTCATCAGTTGGGTTTTTGACTCTGACGAAGACCGCTTGTTACGGTTGAAAGATCTTAGTCTTGTTTTCCCATTTCTTATTGTGGTTTGATCATATATATATATATATATTATTTTTATTAAAGTTGGCAAGTTATTAAATAACTTGCCAACTTTAAGTCTGGTATGTTTCTTATATACCTTCTCGAGTTTTCTTATATTATTCCTCCATCTTTCCGGTACCATATAAATCAACTCACCGAATGATTTGTTTATATTTCTATTTTTCATATTTACACAGGGCCGACGTTTCGGTCTACACTGACCATTATCAAGGAAATCTTTTTACAATTCATAATAAAATACTTATTTACATTAACAGTCACTTCGCTTCATTCAAATATAACTAACAAAATACACTTTTCCAATTTACAATCTACCTTATAAACCTAAACATAAACTTGTGTTAACAGGTTTGTTTTTAAATACCCTACATGAATTTTACTCAACATTACTTAATTCACTAATAGTTATTATGTCTTTTTCACGTATGTAACTTTAAAATTCTGGAAAAGCAATTGGCTTGATCGTTAAGGTTCGGCTTCTTTTCCTTTATACATAACGAGACCATAACGAATATATTATACGCAGCCTTGTATGGTTATTATCTCGATATAATACTTCAATGTTGTCTTCCAGTGTTTTTCTATTTAGCTTTCTTTTATGTATTTTCATTGTGTGTTCTTTTGGTGCTCCGGCTGCGAGGTGCATGGTAAGTCTGAGTGAAAGTGTTGTCTTCGTAGAACCAATGTAGCTCGATTTAAGGAGCTCACAGTCTCCCATAGTGCAATTATATCTGTACACTACATTGGTTTTTTGTAGCTGTGTTTTTTGTTCGAGATATTAACCATACAAGGCTGCATATATTTATATATATTCGTATATTTGGGAAACAGTCCTTCATTTATACATGTGAGATTAAATTGTCTGCCCACTTTTGTCTTTATCAGTTTTCTGGATTTCTTTTCCAAATCTCGTAGTCTTACTTTGATTTCTCTAGGAACTAGGTGTATTAACTCACCATATGTTTTGCTGTCCATTTTTTTATTGTTACCGACGTTTTGGTCTTCTTTGACCATCTACTGGGTGATTTTTGAACATACATACATACTACTTTAAAACTATTTAACAATCTTTTAACAAAAACTAAATTCGAACACTCGACTAACAAAATAGAAATATAAACATTAAAACTGGCAGGTTGCAATTCCTGTTATACACACACAGGTGTGTCTTCAGTTTCTTCATTCCTTGTTGAATTCAACATATAATATATATATATAGTAATAATATATTATATATATATTATATATATGAAGTGAATTACAGTTGAATTCAACAAGTTTAAAACTATTTAACAATTTTTTAACAAAAACTAAATTCGAACACTCGACTAACAAAATAGAAATATAAACATTAAAACTGGCAGGTTGCAATTCCTGTTATACACACACAGGTGTGTCTTCAGTTTCTTCATTCCTTGTTCAATTCAACATATAAATATATATATATATATATATATTATATGAATTTAATTACAGTTGAATTCAACAAGGAATAAAGAAACTGAAGACACACCTGTATGTGTATAACAGGAATTGCAACCTGCCAGTTTTAATGTTTATATTTCTATTTTGTTAGTCGAGTGTTCGAATTTAGTTTTTGTTAAAAAATTGTTAAATAGTTTTTAAGTAGTATGTATATATGTTCAAAAATCACCCAGTAGATGGTCAAAGAAGACCGAAACGTCTGTAACAATAAAAAAAATGGACAGCAAAACATATGGTGAGTTAATACACCTAGTTCCTAGAGAAATCAAAATAAGACTACGAGATTTGGAAAAGAAATCCAGAAAACTGATAAGGACAAAAGTGGGCAGAAAATTTAATCACACACACACACACACACACACATATATATATATATATATATATATATATATATATAGTTTGTGTGTGTGTGTGTGTGTGTGTGTGTGTGTGTGTGTGAAAAATAAATTAACACTTGATGTAATAGACGGATTAATTTACCACAATGAAAAATTTGGAAACAGTGCTCTAAGGCCTTTCGTCAACACATCGTCAGAGAGCAAGTGAACTAAAAAATAATAAATTCTTGTTAACCTGGTTGATTGAAGTTTCCAGAATTGTTGGCAACCCTGAATGTGTTTAATGATGAAGAAGTCTTCATCTGTTTAATTATTCCGCTAATCAAAACTTCATCCAATTTATAGAGTCCTAGGCTACTGTTAATCAACTTCTCATAAAAGTTCTTTATGAGTACACTTTCCACAATATTTATTCTTCTTTCCGAAGACACAAATATTAATTCATTTGCTTCATTCCAGTTAATCACATGATTACTGTTTCTCATGTGCATGAACAAGGCACTCTTTTCGTCTTCCCTTCTGATGGAATATTTGTGTTGTTTTATCCTTGTGAGAAGGCCTTTGCTCGTCTGTCCAATGTAAGACATTTCACAGTCAGTACATGGTATCCTGTATACACAACAGTCCTTTCTTTTTGGCTTATTATTGACAAGTCTGTTAAACAAGTTACCATCATTACTGAACACAACAGAAACGTCCAACCTTTTCATAAATGAAGGCATATCTTTCAAACAAGGACTGTATGGAATGACTAACAAATTCCTTCTTGTGAACTGTTCTTCATTATTTAATATCATGGATTGTTTCACCTTTTTTATGATATTGTCGATTAACCTTTTTGCATACATTAAAGAACCTGCAATTATGAAAAATATTTTTGATTTCTTCATCTAAAAATTCTTCACTGCAAATTTTGAAAGCTCCTAAGAACATGCTACTACTGTAGCATCATCCACTTAAAACTGATTTTTTAGTTTTAAGTGGATGAGCCGAGAAGAAATGAACATAAGATGATACATTTGTTGACTTCCTATGAATACTGTACTTTAATTTATTACCGTTCCGATGTAAATTACATCCAAGAAAGAAAGTTTATTACTGTTTTCATGTTCTATTGTAAATGTTATGTATGGATAACCATATTGAGGGTATCCAAAAAGGTGTTAACATTTTCATTTTCAGGCCAAATACATAAAATATCATCTACATACATAAACCATTTAGCATTAGTAGGCAGTATTGTAGGTAGATAGGTGATCTCAAAATATTCCATACAGATATTACTTAAAACTGGGGAGAGACAATTTCCCATAGACAATCCAAACTTTTGTTTATAAAATTTTTCTTGAAACGAAAAACAGCCATCCAATACACCCAAACGAATCAACTCGATTAATACTGGGATAGAAAGTGGTAAATTTTGAACATGTTTGCCTAGTTCTGTCTCTAGGAAATTCAACACATCTTCAACAGGGACATTCGTAAAGAGAGATTTGACAACAAAGCTCACTAATTTACTATTTTGATAAGAACAAGAGTTTAGCTTTGATAAAAGATCAATAATATTCTTGATGTGACTATTAGAAATAGTACCCACTAATGGAGACAAAACTCGTACTAACCATTTTGATAACTTGTATCCAGCTGATCCAATTTAACTAACAATCTATCTGGCTGGACAACCATCCTTACGTGTTTTAATCAAACCATACATGTAGGGTAATGATGCAGATCTCTCAATAAATTTTGCAATTAAACTCTTATTATTGTTTAATATTAATTTTAATTTCTTGTTGAACAGATTGTTATAATTTTCAGTGGGGTCTGAGTTTAATACCTCGTATATACTATTATAAGATAACAATAGTTCCATTTTGGCAGTGTAAAATATCTTGTTCATAAGTACTATGGCTCCTGTTTTGTCAGCTTTTGTGACTTTTATTTCTTTGTTACTTTTTAGTTGTTTATAAACTTCAGTAAATCGTTTCGGACAATAAGGAACTATTTCTGTAATTGATCTATAAATGTATCCTTTGCACATTGCAATTTTAGTTTCATCAATGTTCATCTTTTCCATATTAGAGAAACTATTAGCTAATTCTAAATAATTCCTTTATCATTTGGTATAAAACTAAAACCAAATCCTAAAGCCGACATTTCAATACTATCTAATGGCTTGCTGGTCATATTAATTATAAGTTTTTCGTTCCCACAATTATGCCATGGACTATTTTTATTCAATGATTGAAGTTTTCTTTTATGATACTCACTTGTTCTACGTCGTTTTATTCTCATTGCTTCATAACAGAAATCATAAGCCATACCTTTCCACGAAGTACTATAAGTACTATGGCTCCTGTTTTGTCAGCTTTTGTGACTTTTATTTCTTTGTTACATTTTTAGTTTGTTTATAAACTTCAGTAAATCGTTACGGACAATAAGGAATATTTCTGTAATTGATCTATAAATGTATCCTTTTGCACATTGCAATTTTAGTTTCATCAATGTTCATCTTTTCCATATTAGAAGAACTATTAGCTAATTCTAAATAATTCCTTTATCATTTGGTATAAAACTAAAACCAAATCCTAAAGCCGACATTTCAATACTATACTATAGGCTTGCTGCGTCATTAATTATAAGTTTTTGTTCCCACAATTATCATGGACTATTTTTATTCAATTGATTGAAGTTTCTTTTATGAACTGCACTTGTTCTACGTCGTTATTATCTTATTGCTTCATAACAGAAATCATAAGCCATACCTTTCCACGAAGTACTATAAGTACTATGGCTCCTGTTTTGTCAGCTTTTGTGACTTTTATTTCTTTGTTACTTTTTAGTTGTTTATAAACTTCAGTAAATCGTTTCGGACAATAAGGAACTATTTCTGTAATTGATCTATAAATGTATCCTTTGCACATTGCAATTTTAGTTTCATCAATGTTCATCTTTTCCATATTAGAGAAACTATTAGCTAATTCTAAATAATTCCTTTATCATTTGGTATAAAACTAAAACCAAATCCTAAAGCCGACATTTCAATACTATCTAATGGCTTGCTGGTCATATTAATTATAAGTTTTTCGTTCCCACAATTATGCCATGGACTATTTTTATTCAATGATTGAAGTTTTCTTTTATGATACTCACTTGTTCTACGTCGTTTTATTCTCATTGCTTCATAACAGAAATCATAAGCCATACCTTTCCACGAAGAAGGTAATTCGTAATTCTATTTCTTGAGTTTTCCTACTGTTTTCCTCAATTAAAATCTGTTATTCTATCTTTTCTAAAGCAAGACAATCCTTTATAAACTTCAATTTCAATTTCGTAACGTGAGCTTTAACAAGTGCATGTCGAAAAGATAGAAAAACAAATTCTAATTGAGGAAACGGTAGAAAAACTCAAGAAATTTAGTACGCGTGGCACCCATGAATGAATAATAATCAAAATAACACTTGATGTAATAGATGGATTAATTTACCACAATGAAACAATTCTTGCTGAACAAATTGTTTGTACCAAAATTTCAAGTCTTGTTGTACGAAAAAAATCAAGGTTGTACCAAAATCTTTGTTACCAAAATGTTTTTACAAAATTATTGATAGTCCATTTGACAATTTTCAAAGGTTACTAATGAAAAAGTATATTTCTGTTTCTGATGAGGTCAAGTTGTTTATTCATAACTGTCTCATGATGAAGAGAGAAATAGAATTACGAATACCTTCTTCGTGGAAAGGTATGGCTTACGATTTCTGTTATGAAGCAATGAGAATAAAACGACGTAGAACAAGTGAGTATCATAAAAGAAAACTTCAATCATTGATTAAAAATAGTCCATGGCATAATTGTGGGAACAAAAAACTTATCATTAATATGACGAACAAGCCATTAGATAGTATTGAAATGTCGGCTTTAGGATTTGGTTTTAGTTTTATACCAAATGATAAAGGAATTAATTATTTAGAATTAGCTAATAGTTCCTCTAATATGGAAAAGATGAACATTGATGAAACTAAAATTGCAATGTGCAAAGGATACATTTATAGATCAATTACAGAAATAGTTCCTTATTGTCCGAAACGATTTACTGAAGTTCATAAACAACTAAAAAGCAACAAAGAAATAAAAGTCACAAAAGCTGACAAAACAGGAGCCATAGTACTTATGAACAAGATAGATTACACTGCCAAAATGGAACTATTGTTATCTGATGATAGTATATACGAGGTATTAAACTCAGACCCCACTGAAAATTATAACAATCTGTTCAACAAGAAATTAAAATTAATATTAAACAATAATAAGAGTTTAATTGCAAAATTTATTGAGAGATCTGCATGATTACCCTACATGTATGGTTTGATTAAAACACATAAGGATGGTTGTCCAGCCAGACAGATTGTTAGTTAAATTGGATCAGCTGGATACAGGTTATCAAAATGGTTAGTACGAGTTTTGTCTCCATTATTGGGTACCATTTCTAATAGTCACATCAATAATAATATACGCCAGGGGAATTCCTTAGTAACAGTGCAAAAAACTTAAGTGACGCCAGGAGAAATAGTGATGAAAAAGGAATAATCACGTCGATTTTATATTAAAAAACACGTCTTTCAATAAAAGAGGAGAGAGAGCAGCATTCTGAAATGATGTTGTTTAAAAGTTTAACCGGAATAAACTTTTTTGTGGGCCTTAAAATTGTATGTTAATACCAATAGACAGATCTATTAGCACGAAGGACTGTCAACTATTATACTGAAGGTACAGATGAGTACTGTTAAGTTTTAAATGAACATATGTGGAGAAGTGATCATGTCATTGTAACATTAACGCCAAGAACAGAAAAAAAGACGAAAACAGGGTGAGTGAAAGTGACAGTAAAAACTTTGTCGTTTGTCTGAAATTTCTAATTCATAATTACAACGAGACAAAATGGGAAGGTTATCAATGTAACAAGTATATGAGAAGAATTTACGACTGGCAAAGAAACCTTGTTCTAATAGCCATAAATAAATTAACATAGGAAGGTGGCATAACTGCATTCATAGTAGTATCTCTGGTTTGAAGGGAATGACAACCATCAAACTGAAACTGGTTGTTCTATTAAGGTAAATAAAACGGTAAGTGAGAGGAGGTGTTCGGCGTACAAGAAAGGATTTCAGAGCACCTAAATCCCTAGACTGGTAAATAGAAGTATACAGAGAAGGAAGAGAATGATCAAGGGCTATACGTAGAGAAAGATTTTAAAGTAGGAAGAGGTAACGGAAAGTGTCCTACAACTAGTTGACTATGAACAAGAGGTAAAACATGTAGTCGGCAAAATCCGAGAGTATCTTAGACAACCACAGCTTGACATGATGGATCCTCTGGAAGTATGTAACAACACTTATGAATTTGAGGAAGAAAGTAATAGGACAGGACAGTGCAGCGGGAAGGATCATCAATAATCCTATCATCACGGTACACTCCTCAGTTAACGCTATTTTATTATATAAAGAAACGATTATCTAGAAACAAAGCGAAATGCAAAACTTCTTACTATCTTACATCAAAGTACAAACAACATACAAAAACTAACCTCGACTGAGTTTAACCTAATTTCAGCATTGTCCCTCTCTGCTTTCAATTCCAGTTCTATGTTAAGTAGAGCAATTTTAGGATTCGAATATTTCTTGGGCTGCATTTCATAACCGGCATAAGAGAAAGTCTTCTTGAAAGCGACTCCAGCTATTAGCACTGAATCCTGCGAAATAAACAAATCGTTTAATTTTCTTTTTATACAAAAATCCAAATCACAATTTACAAAAAGAAATAGTTGAAATATTTTCAAGTAATGCAAATTCATTTGCCAATTTTTACTCCCGAGAGTAAAAATGGACAAAAAATATATCTGTACAGGAATACTTCATTTATGTAAACCTAATTTACAAAGCTTAACTCTACAAATACTAAGTACAAAAAATGACATGGTTACACACAAACAGTGATGAAATCATAAATAGATAATTTCTAAAAAGGCTTAAATAAGAAATAAGAAAATAAATAACAAATTAAGAATATCTGAAAGATTGTACTTCCCAATAAAACCAAAAAATTAAACACTTCTTTAGATCAAAAAGACGAATAAATCACCTGAAATTTTGAACAGGGTGACACATTTTGATATTCAGAAATATGACCTCTTCTGAATTTGAAGAGGTCATATTGGCTATCGTAAAGATACCTTGAAATGAATGTTGCCACATCATTCAATCATCCACTTAGTAATTCATAAAACTCTGGTCTTAGTAAGGATATTGTATTTCAATTTTTTTTTCTCTGGGAATGTTTATTTTTACTTTATTTTGGATATTTAACAGTTGTTACATCTAATTAATTGAAAGTAACATTCTCATACTTATAATAGAGTACACCTATTACCTAAAATAATAATTTAAGTCTATAAAAAAATTTCACTAGTGGAATAAAAATCAACATTCAGACCAAATTCACAAATCAGAAAAAAGACTAAGATCTTTCAATCATAACAAGCGGTCTTTGCCAGTTGAGATTTGACTTCGCTTAAGACAGTTTGTCACGGTTGAAATATCTTACTCTTATTGCTGGCTAGCAGACGTGCCTGTCTTTGACGGGTATTTTATAAAAAATCGGAGATGATACGTGGTATTTCAAAATATTATTAGAAAAATTAAAGAATAGTACAAAATATGTTTATTAGCACAGTGTTAAGTAAGTGCCTCTCTATATGTTACATCAGCTGTCCATCCTTCAGGTGCATATAAAAACAGAGAGTTGGAACCTCTGACTCTTGAACAAGTAACATACAATTAACCTTGCGAGAAACACTTGGTCTCACTCACTTCAATTCCTGCCGTAGACAGAGTTTGGCCTTGCGACTTATTTACCGTCATTGCGAAACAGACGCTGACGGGAAATTGCAACCGTTTGATTTGAAAGGGACACTTGCTAGACATCAATGGTATGCGTGGTAAAACACTAACTCTCCAGTACCACACCCATTCAGGATACCAGTCTCTATGGTATATCTGTACACAGTACTTAAGAGTCGCGTCCCGTTGCACATATTTGGAGAACACAAGTTTCGTAACCACATGATTGGTGCTCCTACTTTAAGTTTTAAGTTATGAGCAGGCAGTCCAGGAGCAGTCACGAAGTCAAGAAATTCAATTAGATAATGAACTGCTTTCTCATCATTAATCACTCTGTTTACTGACTTGTAAGTTCTTTCTTCAGCTTGATGCCGTGCAAGAACTTGTTTATTGACTTTTCCTGCCTGCTCATTTATAGGGATGAGAATTTATTGTTCATAAAACCAGTTATCCAGAATAGATGGAAGATCTTGAACTTCGGGAAAGCCCTTGTCAATTATCACTTGCTGGGAGCTTAAATGCAAATGACATTGAAATCAACTAACAATACCTAGTTGCTATACCTGTATATTTTCAAAATAAACATGTCTGTGAAGTTAGCCAAAGACAGCTTAAAAGTCCATAATTTCGCTTCTACATTGAATTTCCAATTCATTTAAAGCCTAGATTTTAAGTTAGACATACACCAACTTACTACCAAAGTTTCAGCTTGTTATGTCTTATGGTGGCTGAGTTTAGTTGAGACAAAATTTTGCGGACAAACCGACAAACAGATATTTTTCTAAGGGTGGATTCGGTTTCTCTAATGTAGAAAACGTAAAAATAACTTGAAATGAGTCAGTTCTAACCTTTCTTTTATTTACATAGATTTCTCACTGTGATTTGGACGTTGATAATCTATCTAATCTTAATAGTAACTGATCTCTTTCATTCATCGATCAGCCTACGTAACACCATTTCAGATAAATAAAGTTCATTCAACGAGCTATAAATGGTGACACGAATTAGTTTACCTCCCACAATGATTATCTTCATATATTTCTTCCATATTTGCAAATTGTAATGAAAATGATATGGCATGCTTAGAAAAATTAGAAGATTCAAAGATATATTTCTATTGAATGACTATGATTCAATATAATGAAATTGAATAATTACCATTAGGAGCAATTTAAATCATATTATTCAGCAAATCATATGTTAATCATAAGTCACACAAAAACAAGAACTAATGAGTTAGATTCGGAATATTCATTGAGTGTTGTTATTAATCAAATCTCTAAATGCAATGAAAGAAATTTGGATACCTATGATGACATCAGTGGAATAGTAGAGTTCAGGTAGTTAATTATCAGTCAATTTGGTTTGATCATTATTTGAGAGGGACGATAGAAACATACTAAATTAAATACAATACATACGATACAATTACGATACATACGATACAATTAATAGTTCATTACTTCAAATTACGTGAGTGGTTATGTATTTTTTTCGTTAATAACATTATTTATTAAAATATGAATTAACCCATCGAAGTCGGTTATTCAGTATTATTCTAATTTTATAAATAAGTTACCTCCTAATAAGTCGATATACTTGATATTTTAATAACAGAAGGTAACAAACCGATAACTGGCAACCAGTGGAAATAATACGAGTGTACTCTAGTCCCTTCTAACAATGAAAAATTCATGAAATTATTTATCACAAACTACCCATTTAATGATAATACAAAATTTCAAATCTCTAAAGTAGCTGTATGAGTGGGAAAAAATTCACACCCATTTTGATATAAATCACGATAAAGAACCTTCCACATAATGCAATATTTTCAAAACAATAGGACACATTCCATACAGAAAACATAATATCTAAAAATTGCATTAGGATTTGTGAACCTTAGACCTACAATGATTACAAATTGTTGGATATAATCCCATACAAAAACCAATCATCAACCAAAAAAAAAATGAAAAATAGACTTAGTACTCTCTATCAAAGTAAGAGTACTTAGTAAACTTCTGACGTACTTTTAAAATCGACTTGTTCCATGATCACTATTACATTAGTTACAGAAATAAAAACTGGAAATTTTTTTCATAAAGCATTAAAAAATAATGGATCTAACAAGACCTGGAGACCCGAAACCGAAACTGGACTTTCGAAACCGAAAGTAAGCTGTTGGACTTGATATTTAATATGCTTTAAAGAACTGATCTAACATGAAACAATTGGATAACTTATTTCTTATTCAAAGTGTTTTGATATGACCAGATAATCATTCTTGTTCTAAACCAGGTATGGGGAACCTGAGGCCTTAAGGCCGCATGTGGTCTTTTGAACCATGAAATGCGACCTTTGAGGTTTATTAAGAAAAATGTTTAAGAATATAAGACTTACAATCTGTTAATAAAGGCAAAAAATCTGGCATTTAGGAAGAAGACTGTTCATCAATCATTACATGAAAAGTCTAAGCTTTTAGAAAATCATTTTCCTGAGTTAACAAAGATAATAAACGAAGGCAATGAGGACACTACTGAATTTTTTGAAAAACGTGAAACAGTTTCAGATGCACTGTCGAGTAATATTATTATATTACTTATTTCTGGATTAATAATAATAAATATTACTTATTATTTATATTATATTACTTATATAATATTATTATATTACTTATTTCGTTTGAATTTTCATCTGTCATTAATATAATGACAGATTCAAATATTTTTACAATATAACTATTATATAAGAATTTGCTTTCCTATTCGTGGTCGCCTTTTAGTAAAAGGACGATGCTAAAATAACCTTTACTTGAAGAAAGACTCCCCACTCCTGTTATCAACGTTAATCGAAACAAAAGACGCTGAAGAATCCACATCTTGTATATCTTTACACTTACAAAGTACAATTTTCAATTACCTAATTTGTAAAGACAAACTAATCATTATACAAATATCATAGTATCATAATTATCAAAGTAACATCAAGTTTTAAACCTCAAGAGCTCCTCCTTGGATTTTCTTAATACCGATCATATCCAAAGGCAGAAGATCGTCAAGAAGGAGGACTGCTTCTACCACCATTTTAGCAAAAAAGTCTTTTTGGAGATGAATAAGTTTAGAGCTAAGAGCCGTTGCAGCACATTTTTCAAGGAGTTTACGGTGTTCACCCTCCCCATACTGGGCGACCTGTAAACATTCACAAAATAGCAGAGACAATGAAGTAATAACATTAGCTCTATTATCTCTTTAGAAGTATTCATCTCTATTTATGCAAAAAGAATGTAAATATCTCTTTTAAGGGTTTTTCATTCATAATGCCTATCTGATTTGTTTTGATATAAATTCCTAAAATCACCCAAATCATGTAAAACAATATAAATATGTAATAAATAAATGTTCAAACCACAAAAATAAATGAGAATAAAAGACTAAGATCTTTCAACCGTAACAAGCGGTATTTGTCATAGTAAAATCTCAGTTGAGAATTTGAAGTTTCATGTGTTTACTGTGAAATCTATTATACGTAATAAATAAAAGATAAGGTATGTGTTTTCGGCCCCAGTATGGCCGAAGTTTACCCAATCAATTGACAAACAACAAAAGACTATCAAACCGATAACAAAAAACGATCAAAAAATGCTTGTCAAAACAAAGTCCTAATAATGAATTGTAAACTACATGAAACAATGAGAAATAAGTGTAATTTAACAATTATTACTATTCACTTGTCGTTAGATCTAATTATTTTTAATATCTCCTTCTCGTTTAACGACTTCTATAAAAGTTATAACCTAAACCTAGAAAAAAAAAAGCAACTGATACTACAGAAGAGAAAGAAAATAGATTAAATCGTAAACGAAAGACAAACTCATGTTAAAGAAACACTTAAACAAATATTATTCATATTGCAGCTCCAACGAAATGGAAAACGCCACCGAGTATTTCAAGAAATCCCCATTAATTAGTTCAGGAGTCCATGTTACGAAACTGATTTTCCAGAACATGTCTGCGGTAAATTAGCAAACTGTGAGAATTTTCACAAGAAATTTTAATAAGAGTTACCTTGACAGCGAGTTCGTCAATTTTTTTAATAGCTATTTGAGTCGCTTCTCTAACAGCTCTTATAATGATTCTTGGATGAATTCCTTCCTCCACAAATGGTTTCAATTGTTTTAAAAATTCAGCTGCTAGAATCACAACACTTGTTGTCCCATCTCCTACCTATATAACAAACAACAAATGTTTAATTGTTCACTCATATTTCAAGCAAAATTAATTTACAAATAAATTGTTTGCAAAGTACTGAGGCAGATCAGAACTTAGACAGACTGCCAGTCTTCAACAAAGCAAACTTTCTGTTACCCAACGACAACCCAGAGGTACATTTGTTTGAACCACTGGTTTTATCAAAAGGGATTAACATTATATTGAATAGTAAACTCGTTTTATTTGTACGCTATATCTACTTTTTAAGACAGCGTTTACAAAATTGATTTACAAAATGATTAGGTAGGAAAAGAAACTACAGACGAATATATTTGATATTCTAATATGTGAAGACTGTAAATTCCAGTTACACGTCTGAAATAATGAGTCGATAATACTAATGTTTATTGAAGTAAAAAGTGCGCAAAGAAATAAATTATATGAAATCACAAAGAATTTCAATCAAACAAAACACGCTTTAAATTACCAACAAAACTTCACTCATTTCATAACGTAATAACATATTTGCATTATTACAATAACTTTAGATGTTAAGACATTTGGTAAGGTTTCAAAACGGTTACTATGAGAGTTAAACAGAGGTACCACATTATTTATTCATTCATTTTATACAATACGATTGATACAACAATAGCTTAATTTACCTCAGCGTCTTGCGACTTAGCGATATCTACAAGACATTTAGCAGATGGATGAACGACATCCAAGAGTTTCATTATAGTTGCTCCATCATTTGAAATTGTAGCGCTTCCTTTATCATTAACAATCAGTTTATCCATGCCCCTTGGACCTAAAGTTGTCCTTACGGCATCAGCAAGAGTCTGACATGCATGTATATTGGATATCAATTCAGACTTTCCTTGAGAGTCCTCTGTTCCTTCTTTTAGAAGAATAATTTGAGGTTGCTGCAATAAATTTAATGCAATTAATAAAACACAAAATAAAGAACATTAAATAACCTATATTATTTATTGTATTCGTTTAATAGTAGTAGTTATATAGCATATATCGGTTTAATTTAAGAAGATAACTTAAGAACATCTGCAAAAAAAAAAGTAAAATTAACAAGTTCGCTAAAGGCAGTTCACGTTATACTAATTTATAATAAATAAACAGGTACAAAACACGGTTTAAATCAATTATCTGACCGTTAAAGAGTACTTCAGTAAATTTCTTCAGTAAATTACTGAGAACGTCAGTAACTATATCTAGATCCCTTAAATGTAATATATCTTTCTGCCTTAAACGTAAACATTATTTCACAGAATACATTAATTACATAAAGCAAAAGAACTTAAAAGAAATAACACAAGAAAAATGAAAATTACATCACCGGCACTGTATATATTTGCAATGCCTATTTAGGAGCAAAGAACGAAAAATGCAATTACAAGCAAATTACATAAATCAGAGAGCATCTAAACAACCAAGATAACTTCATTAATTTACTGTAACAATTCATAAAAAATGGATGAATAGGGATACATTACCATCTTAAAATTACACCTATTGGCAGAATAACCTGGATATAACCTACTAAGGTTATAACAACTCCCAAGTTATGTTTCCCAAAATCTAATACTTTGACCAAAATAAAAAATATTCAATGTAAATATGCATGTTTAATAAACTTCTTTCAAAATATTTACAAAAATCACATTATCATGATACATTGATTCAAATTTTTTTATATCATGTTATTACCTTTAAAAATATTATAAGCTATCTCTGTGTATTTACACATATAATTTGTACTTTCACTCATCATGTTACTCATAACGAGAAAGTTAAATTTTTTTTGCCAAAAATGTGTTTTTAAACATTTTTTTTTCTCCTAAACTACTAACTCTAGAGTTTTGAAATTTGGCATTATCTTTAGAAATAGAAATATTTTCAAGTTTTAAATGGGAATCTTTGTCTTAAATCTTCAATGTAGAAGGAGGTCTGGTAAACTATGTGAGAGATCAGTGGATCTTTAGCTATTGGAACAAAAGCCATGTTTCCCTGTAAGAGATTATTTCGTGACATGAAATCTACCTTTTCACTTTTCAAAAATGTTATCACTGCTGTAGTTATACTAATTATATTATATGTATTAGTGGTATGATTCACAAGAATAAGTATATATATATATTGATAAGTGGATCAATTACTATTTGTACTACCTCCAGGAATGAATGACTAATAAACATTTCCCATTTAGACATTTATTTGATACCTAAATAGAATATTATATGCCTAAGAAGTATGATATTATGTCAATGAAGTATGGTTCATTAAGATACCTTGAAATTTTAAAAAAAAATTGAACAAGAGATTAGCAATTTCTAAAAAAATTTCATGAAATATCAATTACGGCAAAGAGCAATATAGCTATAAAACCTGAATATTGATCCTGGACTAATGGTTACTTGCTTCACTTGTACTTTTTTACATTGTTTACATTGACTTAGAAATTGTTCTAATCAATCTATATGTTGCACTCCTGAACAAAAGTTATTTCTATAGTATAATCTTTTATATTAAGTGATCAAAAGTTAGTTGTCTAAATGTCTATACTTAAGAATTATATTAATGATCATGGGAAGGATAGCATATGCATGTAGTCCATGGAAAGCAGTAAAATTTAATATGCACACATGTTTTATTTTAAGATATTTACAAATTTAATACGTTTCATGGAACTTATTCCTGGAAGTTATTAAAAAAAATGTTTTATTTTAAATTATAACTATTATTCTCAATTCCTTATTAATGTAAACCATATAGCAATAAGAATAAAATTTATCACTAAGCAGTGTAAAAAGAAAACTTTCAAACAAAATAACTATCAAGAAAATTTCAATTTTTATGAAACATTTAACAAATTTGTTTGATTTTATAATGAAGTAAAAAGAAGTCATAATGGAGTTGGCCGCTCTGTTCTAGGACTGTGTAAGTGAACTCTTGGACTCCGTAAAGTTCTTTGCATGTTGGAACCAGTCGACAACTTCCCTTCATCGAAGAATCATGGCGGAAAATGCACTGTGGCTTATACCAAGGTAAATTCAACAATATTTCTTTGTTCACACATCATAACACTTGATATTTTTGTTAACATTAGTCTTTAAACTATAATTTAAGTATATGTCAAAATATATGTTAAATTATATGCAATGAATTAAAATTTAAATGGTAGTTAATTTTCTGCTTTACGTGTATTAAAATAATTGCTTCTTTTTTATTCACCGATATGAAACACACATATAATACGTGTTCTTACCATACATTTTGATATAAAAAATACATTTTATATGTTTTATGGTACTAGTAAAGCTCTTGTTGTATAGGAAGAAGTTTGGTTACATGTTCCTTTAATTATATTAAAGGTATATGTGTGAGGTACCTCATATATGTTGAATGGTTTTTGTGTTTGATGCATTTAAGTCTTTAGTTACATATATGTTTCTTAACTACTCTCCATTTAGCTCATATGTTTTGGGGAGTAGAAATGTATTTGAAGTGATAAAGAGGTGTTGATCGCGTTCTTATTGTTTTATACTACTGTATAAAATAAGTTATATTTCTTGTATGCAATAGATGTTTTATTAACCATAAATTTTTGTTTTCATAAGTATTTCTTTTCTACATGTTCATGGCATTTGCAGGTAGAAACACTTTTCAGGTATATGGAGATGTATACCTAAATTTTATTTTAATTCTACTCTATGAGGTAACTTACTACTGTTAAATAGAATAGCTTATCTATAATATTTAAATGTTTATTTTATAGGTGTTTCTCTTCCACTCAACCAATTAAATCAATTGATAAAGGAATAGAAACCTTTTTGAGGATTCTGAAGAGGTATGATAATATACTGATATTTAATTTTTTTTTGTAAGGTAACATTTAACTTACAGTTGTTAAATAGGTATGTTTTCTATAATCAATAAGTCAACTTTTACATAGCTATGTCTATTCTACCCTTTCTTGCAACTTGTATGTTTTCAGGGGTAGAAACGGTTTTGATGTATATATACAGGTATGATTATTCTTATTTGAGTTATACTACTTTATAGTTGTTAAGTAGGTATGTGTTTAATGATCTATAAGTCGAGCTTAAAGAATTGTCGAAAATATTATTATTACTCGTACTGCCCATAACTACCATTCCATCTTGAGTATCTTTTCCAGCTTTAGATAATGAGCTCAAATTTGATTTTAGGAATACTTTTTATTTAGTACGAAGGGTAGGTAGGACTAACTTATTTGAAGGAAGAAAATTATGATAATCAAAAACCAAATTCAAATCAACTATTTGCTACAGTATCAGGCACTTAAAAATACCTGCATATTTTTAGCTATATACTTGTATATCTGTGTAGCTAGCCAAACACAGCTTAAAAGTCAAAAACTTCGACTCTGACTGGCTAAGTTTGATTGTGACAAATTTTGTGGACAAACAAACAAGCAAAAAATTGTCTAAGGGTGAATTCCTTTTCTCTAATGAACAAAGTGTAAAGATAACTTAAAATCAGTCGGTTCTAAGCAATGTACAGACAAAACCATTCTTTTATTTACAAAGATTGTTTGTGTTTGATTTTATTTAATTGTCAATTAATATATATTAAGTAATTATCATTACAAATCTATATATATATATATATATATATATAAATGAATGTATGTCTGTCTCTTTATACTCGATAGATTAAAAAAACCATACATCCAATCGGAGTGAAAATTTAGCAAATTATTAGGTATATCTCCGAGAAGGTTTATGTAAAGTTTTTTAAAAATCAGAGTTGTAGTTCAGGTAATATCCCAAAAATATTATAATAGATAAGGTTTGCTGTATAACCTGTTAGTTTATATTTTGACTTTAATTGGTAATGGCAGCCGCAGGTAGGTTATTCTTTATGATAATATTTCGACATGCTTTGTTCAACTGGAAATAACCAGGTACCAGAAATTTTATTATTGTTTTCAGTTTGATATTAAAGACAATTATTGTAATTTTATATGGGTTTCTTATTAACTTTAACAAAGCTTTAGTTATTATCAATAGTTTACCATTAACTTTTCAAATCTAATTGGTTTAACTTGCTTTAAGCATCAAAGAAAGTTTAGCGTTAAATAATAACTTATTAACTTTAAGTATGCATGATAGTATTACAAACAATAATGATAGTATTTGAACCATTAATTCTAATCTTAAAAGAATAGTTAAAGTATTTTGTTTAAGTTTAATGGATGTAAGGCTTCTTTATTTATTCCTGATTGATCAATTCGTTTGTTTAAAATATTTAATTATTCGTAATTAGTATCCGGTCCTACTCCATATAGGCAAAATGATAAGTTATTATATATATCGATGATATCTAACTAGAAGACGTTTATGAATGTCTAAATCAGTAAAACTTATAAGGGAATGTATAAGTTTTAATATAAGAATTTAATATAAGAATTACAGCATAAAAAATGGATGAAGAAATATTCAAATCAAAATGTACATATATAAAACTTAATCACTGTATGTATTTGTGGGTATAAATACAGTTCTTAACATAATAACTCTTATCATTACATAATGAAAAATATATTTAAAATTTAACATTTGGGATTCAATTGGCACTTTTAGATACAATACTTCTTCATAAACAAATAATATTTCATCAAAATATCGTTATTCAAAGTTTTAAGAGACAATTTTGTTTACTGCTATAATTTTAATTAAACATTTAAAACTGTGTGAAGTCTTCAAATTGAAATTATTGAATGAAATATAATGTGGTATGGTTTAGCCTCTTCAACTAACTAATTGAAACTATTTTGGGGGTTTAAAATTCGTATCATTATATTTAACAGATAAGTCATATCACATTTAATGAGCTTAGACTTCTTTCAACATTTCTTGATGTATTGTTCGGCAAAAAATATTCTTTTTATTATTTGTTTAATCAAATCTATCAACTTCCAATATTATTAGACAATGTGTGCAATTTATAATAAGTGTTAGATTATATCTTTTTTGAGTAATCTATAATTTTAATTCTGTATTAATTCCGTTTATCTCAAAAAAGTTAAGTGTAACGGAACTATAGAAAATTTAAATTGCTTTCGTTATATGTAATTAATTATTAGAGTTGGAATTAAATTGTTTCCCGGGTAAAGCCGGGTAGATCAGCTAGTTATTAATAAATAACTTAATAATGGATTTTAAATTGTAAGAAATTATTTTAAAAGTAAAAGATGTTTTATGTAGATACAATATTATCGTAAATTGTGTATTTGTTGTTATTAGAATTTTTGGAGAGTCATTTTATTGCCAAATTGTGTTTTTAGACTTTTATTTCTCCCAAAGTACAAACTGTAGAGACTTGAAATTTTGCTAACATCATAGAAGCAACAAAGTCAGTTACTGACAAAAGCATCAGAGTTTTTAAGCAAGTGGAAATATTTTGTTTTCAATAAAATGTATACATTTTTACTTATAATTCAATTTAAAAGATTGTGAGGAGGAGACAAGCCATACCGTTTGACGGATTAAAATTAAATTATACCTAAAAATAGAGCATTATGTGGGGGATAAGTTGAGATATTTTTTAACAAAATTACATTAACCAAAGGGGCGTTATTGTACAATTTCTGTTTTCAGAATTTTTTTTACGCTAAGTGATTCATTAAAAAAAATGAAATTTTGCTAAATATCGAACAAAAAATTAGCAATTTAAAAAAAAATTCAGGTGATTTCAATTACGCCAAAGATGAATAAAACTATAAAAACTGAATATTCATCCTGGATTGATAGTTCACCTGCTATATTGGTTTACATTTATTACATTGTCTACATTTACAAAACGGATACTCATTTTAAGCTAATTTTTCGGTGATTCGCTGACACTGACATTTTTCTTACATATTTCTGGCATTTGTGAATAGAGGAATATTTTGAAGTCTTAAAAGGTAAACTATGGCTTAAATCTTTAGTGTAGATCAGATAACTAGATCGATCACTATGTGTACTACTCCCAGAAAAAATAGTAGTAAGCATCTACCATTTAGACATTTATATTAGGTATAAATAGGACATTATATGGTATATTATATACCCAAGAAGTTTAATATTAAGTTTTCTTATAGTAAAGTGGAGTGTAGGCCACTCCAGAATTTTTGGTTTTATTTTTCAATAAAAGCACGATACATCCTATCGTGTATGTTTCACATTACATGTTGACGTAACGTCAGACCCTTAGACAAATAATAATAAATCATTGTTTACATGAATCCATACTAATTTTGTCAGTTATAGTAAACTTGAAATCATTGATTCATTACTATTATTTAACTGGGGGCTTGAGCCTCAGACCTGTGCGCATACCTGTCATATTTTTATTTTCGATTATTTTTTCTGAATTTAACTTCAGATTTTAACTTCTTTAATAAAAATGCATAGTTCTTTGAGAGAAATATCTTTTATTTCTTTTGTTTTACTTGTGATTTTCCATTTATCTCTGTCCACTCAAAGAGATTTCGTCGCATTTAGATAGAATGTGATCAAATGATTCAGCCTCTTTTCGATGGACAGTACCATAAACAATGATACACTGATGGTCATCAGGTTACAAAACAGAGCACTCTTTCATTCAGCATTCCTTTGTTTGCAGGTCTCCATATGAAAGTCAACTTGTTTACAGTGCTTTCATTATTAGTTTTTCACCTGTCAGTATATCAGAATGAGCCTCTTTCTTGAAATTAGGTAGCATCTATTATTTCATTTATTTTTATTATTTGAGGGTGACTATAGCACTGCGTCTTGAAAAAAAAAACTATTGTACTTCCCCTCTTCTGTACTAAAGTACCCCAGCAGTTAGCTTCAAAGCCTCCAAGAAGCTCAGCACTTTTGCTGGTTCCAGCGGTAAAAGTTTTTTTATGGCTTGTTGAGTTTTAGGTAGCATCTAATCCAGTTGATAATTTGTGTTCACTTCTACAACCCCTGACAAATAATCTATTAAGGACATAGTATTTAATGTCTACCATTATAACTATATTTGAATAATATAATTTATTTAATAGGGTATTTGTTATTAATTATTTATGTAATAAAATGTATTGTTGACCTGTCCCGGTATTAATTTTTTTTTTAATTTGACGTACATAAAGGGCCTTGATTCGGTTTAAAAGAACGTTTTTTATGAAAATTAAAATAAATTTTACACTAAATACGCAGTACAGTAGTTCAATTCTACTATTTTCAGTTACATAAAATAAGATCAAAGAGAATATATTCAGCAGCATTGTGAAATGTTGTTACAAATGGACAGTACATGAACTTAGATGGTAAACATTTATTTTCTGGAGGCTGAAGTAGGTTTTTGGATAAGAATTTGAAATATGCTGGTAATATAGAGCAAGTCAAAGGTTTAGCTAAGAACTCCAAAACCCTGGTACTGGAGGTAGTGAAAAATTCGTACAAGAGAATGAAGTAGGTGACATAATTGTAGGTTCTGAAATAGGTTCCTGGAGGAATGAGAAATTCTGTGATTAACTTTTTTGACAGCAACTTCAAATCCTACTTATAAGGGCTAACCTAAAGTTTCAGTAAGGCATTTAAAATACGTTTTGATATCTTTGAAGGTGAATTTTAAGAGCACTGTAGCTACTGTTCACGAATCATACAAATCATTGCAAGTGAACTCCATTTTTATTAAACATGAAGCTTGCTCAGGTGTTGTTAGGATGGTTGTTTTGTTTGTCTAGCTTCAATTACTAGATTGGCATTAGGTTGACGCCCAAGGACGGCGAAATGTGATTTAGGTCGTCGAGCGATTCGGGAGGGTGTTGAGTGCGCCTGCTCACACGTGCACCTCATCCCACCCTCTTGTCAGTTGAGGTCGCAAGCCTGAGCACTTCCGTCAACTCTGTGTGCTCCTTATCACCATCGACTTCGCTGGTCCACACGTGTGAGTCTTTCCTTATTAATATCTTACTTTTCTTTATAAACTCTTATGGATTAGCATTATTAGTGGCTTGAGACAGACTTGAGAGGAAAAAACAACTTTGTAATGACGATTAACTAACTTGTAAACAATATTTGAAGCAGAGCAGAACTAAGACGTTTCTAGCCGTCCTTAGAGCTTCAATCAAACTTCCAAACGCTAAATACTACCTCAAAACTTTTAAAAATGCTCTTATAGTTTGTATGAAGCTCTAACCACTGTCTATTTCAAATGTAAAGTATCAGTTTCATTTCTAGATTAAAAAGTTATAGCAACATTTCACTTCTCCTTTCGGCTTACCCATTTAAAATCATTGTCATTTGCAATTATGAAATGCACTTTAAATTTTAAACAATATCTTTTCTAAGTACATGATCTATGTATTGAGATAGAACTTGTGGTCTGTAATAATATATTGGCAGTCCGATTTTCTTAAAATAACTTTCTTTTCTAATTTTTATTAGAAAAGATAAGTATATATTATTATACCATAACAAAATTAATATATTACTATAGTTAAGTAATTGAAATATGAATTTTGCAATAATTTTTTTTTTTAAAATGGAGTAACATCGAAGAACTTAAAAGCTATTTTCACATCGTTTACCACTTTTAAAGAATTTATATATATATATATATCAATGATCAAACCACAATAAGAAATGGGAAAACAAGACTAAGATCTTTCAACTGTAACAAGCGGTCTTCGTCAGAGTCAAAAACCCAACTGAAACACTAGATGCAGGAAACATCATTGATTGTTGTTTCACGTGTTTATGTGAAATCTTTATATATATATATATATATATATATATATATATATATATAGGTTTGTTGGAAGCCTTCAGAGCATTTCACATTTTAAAATTTTATTGTGCTAAATCATAGACACATATACGTTATATATATATATATATATTATATATTCACTTGATAAACGGAAAGACGATCCAAACTGGACGCAATAACAGTTCAAAATTGAAGAAAGGTAGCACATAAAGTAAAGAAACACACTTAACGGTTTACTAGCCGTTGCGTCAACAACGTGCTTGGTCTCCCTTTCTCTTTTCCCCTGAAGACGGATTGCCCGAAAATTTGAGTTTGTAAGTGTGTTTCTTTACTTTGTATGTATATATATAATCAAACCACAACATGAAATGGGAAAAAAGACCTTTCAACCTCAACAAGCGGTCTTCGTCAGAGTTAAAAACTCAACTGAGTCAGTTGGGTTTTTGACTAAAACGAAGCCCGCTTGTTGCGGTTGAAAGATCTTCGTCTTTTTTACTCATTTCATATTATGGTTTGACCATTGATTGTTATTTCACGTGTGAAATCTTTATATATATATATATAATATATATATATATATATATATATATCAGCTTCAAAACGAAGAAAAGCAACACAGAGAGAAAGAAACATACTTACAACTCAAATTTTCTCCTAAAATTTGAGTTTGTAAGTGTGTCTGGAGCTGATTTGCGTCCAGTCTGGATCGTTTTTTTGAGATTTTGAGTGATATATATATATATGAATAATATCAAAATAACACTTGATGTAATAGATGGATTAATTTACCACAATGAAACAAATTTATTATTTTTTAGTTCAGTTGCACTCTGACGATGTGTTGACGAAAGGCCTTAGAGCATAGTTTCCAAATTTGTTTCATTGTGGTAAATTAATCCATATATATATATATATATATATATATATATTGTTAAATAACGCCCCATATTTGGCTTGTATCTCCTTCTACACAATTACTCCAGTTTCCGGAATTCGTTCCTCGTCTCTTCATTAAAACTATAAAGTCTATCACCAATATTACTAGTCGACATGTTTCGAATGAACCACATTCATCATCAGGACAATAATGAGAGTAATAGTAGGAAAGCTAGTTATATATATAGAGATGGATTATTAATGTAATGTTTACAGGGCATCGCCCTGTATCACGGAGCATTATGGGGGATTAAGGTAGGGTGGTTGGGCTCACCTACTACCTGGCTAATCTGGGTGTTTCTGTTTGCAAACAGTTTTAAAATTCGACAAGAATTATTAACTTGGATATTTATGGCTGGTTGCTTTTCTTGAATAATTATTGCTTCTAATAGTTGTAATTTAAAATGATTTCTTTCTCGAGCGATAGTTTTCGTGGAATTTACCATCATTTCTCTTGTGAGTTTTGTCTTATGGACTGCTGTTGTATGGCATTTTGGCGCGCCGGCAGAAAGGTGCATAGTAATTCTTCTAGACAATGAAGTCGAAGTCATTCCTATATATGAGCTTTTACGGGCCTCGCAGCTCCGTATTTATCAAAATCATGATTTATCAAATCATTTTTCAATTAATGATTGATAAATAGTCCTCATCCTGAATACTAGATTTTGTTGTCTTTCTTACCAGAATTTTAATTCTTTATATTTTGAAACATTTTTCTCAAAAAAACCCTAGAAGGCCGCACTTTATAATCCAAAGGCTACATGCCTTCATAATTCATAATTAAGGTTCCCCACGCCTGAGTTAGAGATACAAAAAATAAACGACGAAACGGTCCTCGTGAAGTGCCTAAGGTGGACCTTGCGGAGGCGGGCTTCCATGACCCGCATCAACGAAAGCTTTGAAGCTTATGCCAGTCACCAAAAAGGACTGAGGGTTACTTGATGATAGGGTTCATCAAGGATTACTGGGGAAAAATTAAATTGGAAATACAAGGGTAACAGTTAATAGCAAGTTGAGTGATAGTAAAGATTAGGTAAGTTAGGGAAAGAGTCAGTGGTAGCAAGGGAAGGTACAGAGAGAAAGTAGGAGAAGCATCCAGACGGTAGCCCGTCGCGACATGCTAGGCAGACCCTTGTCCGCCACAAACCAGCCACAACTAGGCACGTCCGAATAAATCATATGCCCTTTAATCCCTAGAGTGACTGTTGATTACTTGATGAAAGGGATCATCAAGGATTAAAGGGGAAAAATTAAAGGAAAATACAAGTATAACAGTTAATAAAGAGTGAGAGATAGTAAAGAATAGGCAAGTAAGGGAGGAGTCGGAGATTACAAGATAAGATACTCAGAGAAGGAAGGAGAAACATTCCGACGGTAACACGCCGCAACTGGCTGGGCAGACCCATGCCCACCACAAACCAGCCAAAACAGTCCTGCCCGAATACATGTGACCAATAGTCTCTAAGAGACTTATAGTTTCGCCAAAGCACAAAGCCTCAAGAAGAAAAGATGCCTTGGAACCCCGCCCCGAGACCAGTGCGCGACTGAATGGGCTTGCCACCAGCGGACACCAGCCCAGATAGAGACTCCGAGGTAGCAGCTAATGCCACTGTTGTGCCCATAGCGAATGGTACCTGTTACCTATCAAGGTGGACCGCCCCCAGACCAGCGCGCAGCCAAGCAAAACTTATTCCATCATAATCATCCTCAACAGCAACATCAGAATAAACCTTAGGTCGATAGACATCCGAAGTTACCATAACCTACTAAAGGGTGAAATTCAGAAAAATCTTAAGAAAAACAGGCACTAGTAGGAATAAGGAAAGGGTTAACGACCAGAAACCTGTCAAAACACTCAGTATTTCAAGGAAGTACTTAATGTAGCTGTTGTGTCATCACAGTGAGAAAGAAGTCTTGCGAAAGGCTGGTGCTGGCTGCACAAGGCCGAGTGACAGGCAATGCCACAGACCAGAGCGCGATCGAGCGGACACAGACACCACGCAGCTCACTGCGCCACGCTAGAGTACGGCTGAGAAAGACAGGTGTTAGCCCATAACACTTATATGCCTACAATCCAAAATTAACAAATCTTTCAACGGTTTCTACGGTCGAAAGATCTTAGTGTATGGAAAATTATGTAAGACTGATAATGACTGCCATAAATTTCCAACCCAAGATTTACAGTGATCAAGCCTTCTATAATTAAATTGATTCCTTTTTTAATTACTCTCAACTTCAAGGGAAACAAACTGAATATATATATTTATAATATCAATGTTAAACAATTTTTCTATACTATGAGTAATGAAGAAGTAATTGGAGTTACCAATAAATGGAAACCAGCTCATTAGAATGTTCTGTAATAGTTCTTATATTATATATATATATTAGTGTATTTGGGGAGCAGGCCTTCATTTATACAAGTTGTTTTGAAACCTATGCCTATTTCTAGTCTAACACCTTTTCGGATTAATTTTTCCAATCTTCTCACCTCTGACTTCAAAAGTTCTTGGACAAGATAAATCAGTTTTCCAAAATTTTTATTTCTATATACAACATGTTTCGGTCAACATCGACCATTCTCGATGGTCGATATATATATATATATATATATATATATATATATAGAGAGAGAGAGAGAGAGAGAGAGAGAGAGACAGATAGAGAGAGAGAGTAGGCTTCTACTACTCAAAGAGACTACTTCTGCTCGGCGATGACGAATGTTGAAATATCGTAGTGAGTCTTTAGTGTGTGCTTTTATCTCTTTTTCTCTTTCCTTTGAGAACTATATATATATATATATAATATATATATTTTATATACATATATATATAAATATATATATGATAAAATCAAATAACACTTATAAATAGATGGACTAATTTACCACAATGAAAACAATTTTTTAAAACAATGCTCTAAGGCCTTTCGTTAATACATCTTCGGAGAGCAAGTCTTGCTCTCCGAAGATGTATTAACGAAAGGCCTTAGAGCATTGTTTTAAAAAATTTTTCATTGTGGTAAATTAATCCATATATATATATATATATATATATATATATATATTCATCCAAAATAAGAAATGGGGATAAAAAGACTAAGAACTTTCAATCCTAACAAGCGGTCTTCATCAGAGTCAAAAACCCAACTGACGAAGCCATCGTCCTGGGTAGAAACACTCTTGGGATAATCGCAACCAAAAGACGCAAACACATATAATTTTAGAAAGATTGTCTCAAGGCTATCAAAAGAAAATGCAATAAAGAATTAAAAATGATAATAGCAAATGAGTCGGGCTTCTTCATTCTAAGGAGAACCACTGATTATATTCCCTAACTGCAGACTCCTCAGTAAGTGATACCATTCATTACTATTTAATAATGAATTTAATAATTCATGCAAAAGACTGCTGCTTCTAAGAGTTATCAAAGAGATAGATTGTCTTAGGACATATATAATAGAATTTTGAACAAAACTAGCAGACAATTTACTAGAAGCAACTGAATAGGTTGACTGTGAAGTGTCTTAAAATGATTCTGCCGCAGAGACCTGCATGTTAGGCCTATTGTTTGGTCTCTGGCTCCAAGGATACCAGAGACCAACCGACCGTTAACTTCTCAAATTGTTACACTGTTCAGTATTCCCCCTCACCTGACTCATTCTAAGCCAAAATAGAAACTTTCTCTCAATGAAAGAAAAAATACGATTAGTTTACTGCATTTTAATAGATCAGAGTTACAACATGATCCTTTTGCTACAAGGAACCATTGCACGTAACCATGTTCAGTGGTACAGAAATGAGTACTGTGATATAACTTCAAATACTATTAATTTATATTTATGAAACCTTGACCCCAATACATAATAGAGTATTAATAAAAGACTTTTTTGGTCCAACTTGAAACATTTTATCTTTTCACACTTCTACTCTACCGCAATGTACATTTTTCTTATTGTTCCAGTGTATAAACCACAAAAGTCATTAACACCATTGCACATCTGGAGTTCTATATATTATCCTACTCAAGTTCATTTAGAATAGAGTCAAACTTATTCCTTGCAAGAGTTGAAATTGCACAGACTCGGTACCAAAAGCTTTACATTATCTCTGTAAAACGTCCTAATATTTGCTCACATATACCATTAAAAAAGTTTTTTTCTACTTGCTTGGTTGTACAGGATTAAGCAGACTAATCGAAGCCAATTTCGTGAACTGATTGATGGAAGGTGGTTTGTTTTTTACTGATAGATGAAAAAATAACTTTAGAAGAATGTATCTAAATAATATATATTTTGGTGAATTGTATTTTACTTACCTGATAGATAGAAAAATAACTTTATCAGAATGAAAAACTTGACTAAAGAAGAACTAGAATGAAAATAGGCATATTATTCAATGAAATATGTTTAAATGAAGGTTTGTTCCCGAAGTATATATATATATATATATATATATATATATATATATATATATATATATATATATATTATTGAAAATGATCGCAGTTTCTGCGTTAACGACCTTTTTGTTAACGCAGAAACTGCGATCATTTTCAATAAAATATGCTTGAGAGAAGATCTGCTGCCAATATATACCAATATATATATATATAAGTTCACTTAATAATCCAAACTAGACAGAATAACAGTTCAAAATTGAGGATAGGTAGCACACAAAGTAAAGAAACACACTTACAAACTCAAATTTTTGGATAATCCGACTTCAGGAGAAAAGGGAAAGAGAGATCAAGCACGTTGTAGACGCAACGGCTAGTATCCTGAAGACGGATTGCCCGAAAATTTGAGTTTGTAAGCGTGTTTTTTTTACTTTGTGTGCTACGTATCCTCAATTTTGAACTGTTATATATATATATATAAGAAATGATGGTAATTAAAATTAAGAGTGAGCGAATGAATAAGAGAGAGAGTGAGATAAAGATAAAAAGGACAAAGAGAGCTTTTCAAAGCAAATGCCAGACTCAGGACAACAAATTATTTCGAGGCTATTGAAAGTTTAATAAAAGTCAAGTTAATGATGGGAGAGATATTCAGAGAAAACCAATATTCAATATGAATTCTCTAATGACTTTGAAAAAGTCTATAGTACTTACGATTTGAAAATCAATGTTGATTAAAGCTAGTCTATTTTATACATTAAGATACATTTTTTATCATCGATAATTTCAAATTATTTTCAGAACAGTTATTAACTCACTTTCCGCTACGCTCTTAGGTGTTTTTAACATATGTATGTCAAAACAGAATATTAATATAGGTAGTATTCTTCCAATCCCATGTCCATAATTTTTTGATCAGTTCTTCTGATAGTTCTTGATTAGTTTAAAATTGGGTTTTGTGAGTGGCAGTATTAGTTTTCATAAAATTTTATTGCTCACAAAATAATTGTTTCCAATAAAAAGTCCTTTATTAGTAATGAAACAACTACAGGATACCCGGAAAAGTTATTTGAAAGAACAAGCAGAAGCAATAGTATAACTGTATAGGACAATGGGAACATTATAAATGGATGTAAGAAAATAAATAACGGTGGAATTGAGTTAGAAACTACTCTAGGTCAAAGCAGGCTTTATGGAGGAGGTGAAAGAACATGTCAAAACTTCTTCTGTGACTGTGAAACACATTTCAAGGTTCTGATATTTGTTGCAATAACGAAGAAATAATTTTAGAACATTATGAAAGATTAAAATAAGTGTAAAGAATGATTTCAAGTTATTAAAATTATTGGTAAAACTCAAAGCGGATGTAACAAATTGTATATTTCTAAATAGATTTTTCTTAAATTTTTAAATGTATAATGTACTGTATATTCCATTTGTGGGTGTGTTGTAGTATAAAAAAGTAATTAACTGATTAGGCGCTGTGTTGCTTGAAAAAGCACAAACACAACAATGGCATAGGAATTCGGCGAAATAGCAAGAACAAAGAAATAACAATGAACAAACCTTAGCCTGAACATAGGTCATCTTCAGGTTTAAATTTACTAAATTATACAAATCTAAATTGAAAGTATATTTCAATTTATAACGCACAAAAAAACTGAACCATTATACAAAATAAATTTATGCTAAATTCCAATTTGCAAATTGGAATCTTACTGACTGAAATGGAAGTGGGATAGTCAGACAACCCATTGTCTGACTATGGGATTTAGGATTTTACCTGACTGCATTCTCTAATTTTTCTTCCTTTTTTAATATGTTTATTTAAAAGCTATTAAAACTTAATATTTGTTTATAAGCTTTCTATTCTATTTTGTAATTTCTCTGTATGTTGTTTATCGATTTTGTAATTAACATATTTAATTATTAAGATTACTATATAATAGTTTTTATTCATAATATTTTAAGAATAATTCTGAAGTGGTCAACACTCAACTTTATCATAAGTAATCATATTATCAAAGTCAGGGATAGAAAATTTCATTAAGTGTTTATTTTATGTTAGCACCATATTGAATGCCTTTCATTCAAATCTCAAGATAGCCATATGGATGGTTCAAAAATATGGGTCAGTTTATTCATTTGTTTGAAAGTTAGGTAATATATATCTCGTCTATCAGTCAATGAGGTAACTGATTTTCGTTCTGTTTGACTGTGGTTTTGTCGACTGCAAGAAGGAATAGTTGAAGGGAGCATTATGAGGCGAAACAAAGGGCTGGTTCAACACCGGAAACATATCGAGGAAGGGCGTCACGCTGGACTCATTCGTCCTAATGGAGGATCAGTTTCAGCCCTTGAACACAGTATTGGGAAATCACTTATTCAGCAGTTTTGTCGCCTTCCTACTTCATATCTTACTCTAAGATTAACTCTTATGCTAACTTAACATTTGTACTCCTAAGAAATCACCAAGAAAAAATTGGTTCAACTATTTAGGTAGTTCTATTAATTTTTTTAAGACAATCTTCAAATCCATCCATTTTGCCTTAACAAATCTAAAATAACTTAGGCGTTATTTCATAAAATTTTAAAGTAGAATATACTAATTCATGAATTTATTAAAGATAACCTTATAATGTTTTGTGAATTTCCCATAAATATTTGTATAATACATTTTTACATATACATATGTGTATATAAAAAGATTTCACATAAACACGTGAAACAACAATCAATGATCAAACCACAATAAGAAATGGGAAAACAAGACTAAGATCTTTCAACCGTAACAAGCGGTCTTCGTCAGAGTCAAAAACCCAACTGAGTTCAAACACAAACAACTGAACTCAGTTGGGTTTTTGACTCTGACGAAGACCGCTTGTTACGGTTGAAAGATCTTAGTCTTGTTTTCTCATTTCCTATTGTGGTTTGATCATTGATATGTGTATATATAAATATTTCAAGTACATATGTAGTATATATTAAAGAAAATATAATCTAATATTTCAAGACTTTAATATAGTTGAATCTGCTTGTATAATTAACGTCCAAACCACAGTAAGAAATCAGAGAAATGACTAGGATCTTTCAATCAAACCAAGTGGTCTTTTTAGAGTTCAACTGATATTCACGCAGATTGCTTGTTTGGTAGGAAGATTTTACTCATTTTTCTGATTTCTTATAGAGGTTTAGACATGGATTTATATTTCAAATGTTTATTGTGAAATCTTTAAACATATTTGTATATATCAAGAAACAATTTATATTTATAATTTACTAATATTTATTTATAAAATTATAATCATAAATAGATGCTCAAGCACTAAATAATCATACCGGCGCCTGTAAAGTTCGTGCAGTTTGTGTTTGAATCCCTAAAACGATAATTCTTTCTAACCTCCAGAGTATATAAACAGAACTACTTCAAGATCCCATATTTGTATTTTTATGGGAATCGCAACTTATACTTCCACTTTGAGTTTTCCTATACATAACTTAGTATTTTAAAGCATGGTTTAAATTTATTGTAAATCGTAAATTAAGATAAATGTTTAAAGATATTTACTGATTGTAGGAATTTGATTTCTATCCGTAAAGCAAAATATAAATATATTTTTAGCGTTTATTTATCTTTTATTTCCTTTCGTTATACATATGTGCAGACAGACAGAAACATACACACAACACACACACACACGCACGCGCACACACGCACACGCACACACACTACTTGCTCACACGCACACACGCACACACACGCGCACACACGCACACCACACACACACACACACACCACACACACACACACACACACACACACACACACACACACACACACACACACACAACACACACACACAAACAAACAAATTGAGCTTCATATTCAATAATGAAGCATTGATAACATTTTATCAACATCAAAGAAATGCTGTAAATGACTTGGATCTGTTAGTGTCACCAGGTCTATAGTTCAATTCCGTCTTTCCAGTTATTCCTTTTGCAATTAAAATCATTAATATGAAAAATTGAGTTTATCCAGAGAGATTTTTTTTATTCCTGTGTAAGGTACTTTTTCTTTGCTTTTGTTTTCTATTGTTGCTTGCGAAATGTGTTTATTATTGATTTCCAAGCCTGATTATAGTCACCCATCATTCAAGTGTTATGATTTAGCTTTTAAATTTTGTATTTCTTAGGTCTAAGAATTTCACTTGTATAAAAGGTAGCGATTAAGGTCAAAGAAGACTTTTTCAAGGATCTAAAAATACTCTTCTAAAATGAATTTGACACATAGATTAGTGTCAAAAGGCAGGTGGTATCAGAGAAAGGATACTGATGGATGGGTTTTTTTTTCGTCACGTGACCGAAGCAGATTGATAGACTCTGTCTTCTCGCCCTGATTTCGACATTGACTTCCCTCTGAAACCTACTTTCCAAATTGGTACTTACGCAATATCCGTTTTAAATAAAAATTATTTAATAGTTAAAAAACCTATAATGCATAGTACGGATGAGTGTCTCTCCTGTAAATTTAAAACTACTATCTTTTGCAATTACTAAAGATATGTTCTGTGACTCAGTTTGACATACCTAAATCACTACCACGGTCAACCTAAAATTAAAAAAAAGATTGATAAAGCCATTTGAGAATGCTTGACAAACAAACAGACAATCGTACAGAATATTTTATATATATAGAAAATTAGGAAATTTCCTGATATTTTAAAATATACTTTTTGATAAGAAAAACGGTTTTGCTATTTTTAACCGCATATTATACATAATACTATACGTATTATGTATATATTATACTATTATATTATTATACATAATAATATTTAATGTATATACATAGACTTGTTTAATAGTTCTAATCTGAAGAGGATGTTTACCAATGCTGGAGTAATTCCTTTGGTTAAATATTATCTCTACTAATATTTGTTTACATGTTCTACTAATATAATTCAATTAATTAAATTACTAAAAATCCTTAACTGCAATATGTATACGGTTGATCAACAGGCGTACAAATTATTTCCTATAAGTTATTTGTCAGTTTGACTGGTTCAATATCTTCTGCCCTATTCAAATGGTTAGTTGGTGTTTTTGGTTCATTTAGGGTAAAATTCAGGTTCAGTATTGAAATTTATATTGATTTAATAATTAAATTAAAAAGCTTTTACTTAATAAAAGATAAGTATTGATTAGTTGGGCAGAACACGTAAAAATTATTATTAGATCAAGTAGAAAGAATTAGTGAATTTTTGTGATCTCTTTTATGTGTGTTGTTTCTGTGAATTCAGTTCATATAAATATTTAAACCTAAAATATCATATTAATTCTATTTAGTCAATAGATAGCTAAATTATAATCAGACTATAATACATTCTCTCCTAAATCGCTAAAGTTTATTCTTCCCATAAATATTAACAAGAAATGTCAAAATATCTGTTTTTAGACATGTGTTGAGTGCTTTAAAGGTTTGCCTCCTTGAATTCCTTAATGATGAAATTAATGAAAATACTTCCATTGTCATTTCACTAAAATACCCGTCATTTAATGGGAAAGAGTTAGAGAGTGCTTAGAAAACGTTTTGAAATGATGTAAGAGAATCCTGTTTAATGTCAAATGTCATATCATTAGTAAATTATGAGTCATCAAATTACCACTTCCTAGGCTTACTCGAAATGTTGATTTTAATATAGTTTTTCTAATTATAATATGTTGGTTAAAAACTTTCCTAGGGAACTGGAGTGCATTTATTTATAAAATTCCGAGTAAATATGATAAAATTTATGTTAGTCAAACTGGTATATCATTAAAGACATGTGTCCAACAACAGTAATACAACGAAACTAGAGGTATAAAGTACCACTTTCTTGGATATAAATAATGAGAATCATGATATAAACTGTACACAAGCTGAAATAATTACATGTGAAAGATTACACATTATCAAATCCTCTTCGATTAAATTCAATAGATAAAATATTCTAAGCATTAGTAATGATTTATTCAAGCCAGTCTCATTACTGACAAGGGCGATAGCTTTGTCTACAATGATTGACGGCTAACAGATTATTTCTTACTTATTTCGTATTGAACTCCTTTGTTTACTTTCATTTACCTTCTCAGTATTTAGGTAGGTAAATACTGAGTTTATCCAGAGAGTGTAGTTTCTACTCCCTTTACTTCACGCCCTTCAAAATACTTTCCTTGCTTCTATCCCTTCTACACCACACCAGTATTCTACATCACTTCTGTCATCATCAGTTACAGTCTAACGAAGATCACTTTTTTTGGTTGAAAGATCTTAGTCATTTTTCTGATATCCTTATTGTCATTTAGACATCGATTTTTGTTTCACTTGTTTAATGTGAAATCTTCTTATATATTTGTGTATCTGTCTTTATTATTATTATTATTATTATTATTTGAGGGTGACTATAGCACTGCATCCTAAAAACAATATTGTATATTGTACTTTCTCCCTTCTGTACCAAAGTGCCCCAGCAGTAGCTTCAACGCCTCCAAGAAGATCAGTACTTTTGCTGGGTCCAGGGATGAAAGTTTTTCTATGGTTTTGTTGAGTGTCCCGAATCATCTACCTCTGTGCAGCAAAGTTGCCTTACAGTCAGCCAGCAGGTGCTACGGTGTTTCTTTCATTTCTTTGCAGAATGTGCACAAACCATAATTGATAAAATCCATTCAGGCTTCCTAAGTTTCGGGAGAAAGTGACTTTCTTTCTCCTTATACGAGTCCTTAGGCACACTTGTGGGAGGTTGGCTCCCATTAGTTAGCGCGTTTGGACTCTCTGCGCTTCCAGAGGATGGCCTCCTGAACTTCTTTCTCCTTAGTATCATACTAGGGAAAATCTCTGAAGCTCTCTTAGTGTTATTTTATCCGTTCCGGTAGAACACCACATACCGGAGTAAGGCTATTTACTCAAGAGAGTCACCTCGTACTCTTGAGGCTCCGTTCATAATACAGTAACCCCTGTATCATCCATCCTTCGGCCGGATCGCATAAAGCCTTGAATTGGAGCTGGGAAATAGTAGAGGATTTGGGAAGTTGGAAGGATGTGAAACGAAGGCGGCAGGCCCAGCCCCTGGTAACCTTCTTCTCCTCTTTCGTTTGTCCTTGCATATAGCTGGTTGACAGAGTAGCTTCGAGAAGACTGATAGATGGAGTTGAGTGCTAGAGGCTATTAGAGGTGCATAATCACTCCGTTACTACCCCTTACCTATCTTAGGCCCCACAATCTATTGACTATGTGTAATTAGTATAGATGGAAGGTATACAAGTTTTCTCTGTTTTCTTCAAAAAGATTTTCCTTCAAAGTTTATGTTTTCTCTTACATATTAATTAATTTAATATGTAAGCTATATTATCAAATACAGAAATCGGGCTCAACAAATCAAATGATTCGGGGAAACACAATGAGTGGTTCATTCAATGTCTCAATTTTTCATTTCCAAGTTTCATACTGTGATTTATACTTTCTATATCCATTTTTTATTACTGTTTTAAAATCTTAATATATATGGGAGGGGGGGGGGGGGGCTGAGTCCGTGTGTGTATGTACATGTCGTTAAAATTAGAATTATTATTGAAAAATACAAAATGAAGAAAAAGCTCAAGGGTTTTACTGAAATAGGAAAAAAGGTAGTGATAAAAGTCATAAATAAAAGAAAATAAAAGAAAAAAGGAAATGGTTTGAATTCAGATACGATATCGTCTGAGTACTTCAGTAAAACTATTGAAAGAAATATTGTTGAAACGCAGTTGTCCAACTTGCAAGACATACAAAATAAAGGGAATATGAATTTTGATACCAGCTGTTCTACTTCTCACTTTTCAGATATGTTAACAGGAAATATATATTGTTTGATTTAAATTTGTACTTTCATTTGAATAAGGTTAATTAAGACTGAACATTATGAGAAGAATATTGAAAACTCCATCTTCATAACAATAACAAATTGAAATATGGTTAAAAATTAAAATTACATATACATATGCCTTAAACAAATTAATAGTTATTAAACTTTAATTTCAAAAATTAAAAAACAATAGTTTCAATTGACACTTATTTTTTATTACAATATGATTGTTATGTAGTTGATGCTCAAACATTAACCCACTTTTAAAATAGGATACATATTCGGTTATCAAAGCAAGAAATATCTAAAACCCTAAACGCATGCATTTATATCTTCTGAATAATGGTATTTAATAAAAGCAGCAGGCTTGTATTAAACCAAATTACCTTACGTGAATATGAATATGTCTTTACACGCCCTACAAGTTCATATAGTCAAAGAAATTAAATTTAAAATAAAGTACTATGATTTGTGTTTTAACTATTTTGCATTATATCAATTGACAATTCTTTTTACTATAATTATGATTATAAATTATGATGTATAATAGATACTTTCTCTGGCTATAGCCAGTTAGTATTATAAGGAGTGAATATTGTTATCAAATGTAATAAGAAAATAATCGAAAATTAAAGTAAATCAGTTGGATAGTTGAAGCTCGCGTTTTTTTTTTTTAAATGAAAGTTTAAAGGTACTAAAAACAGTTGGCTAAAGTGACTAGGACTGGTTGAAATCTGATTTTGTGCAGTTCGTAAGTTAAGGAATGATACTTAGGAAGAAGCTTCAGCACTCTCTAGAGGATTACCCACCTGTACAAATAGCCTTCCTGCTTCGCAACCTCACACTTTACTACCAAATTGTCCCATATCACTTCAAACACCTTAAACACCACTTACTCTATTCTTTATTAATACCCATTGCGCCCTATCTGACGATTTAAACATTACTGCATAGACAAACTATTATCTAATTCGCTTAAGGGATTACTTTATTAAAAAGCCTCTTATTCTTTCATAAGTTTATATATTACAACCAAAATCAACCTTATTAAACAAAACTATTTTAACCATCAATAATTTACACACTTATTATAAACTATTCAATTTGTTCTAAAGGTTAATAAACATTTCTTTTTTACTTTACTATTACTAAGATAAATGTTTATGTTTTAACCTAAAGCCCATGTTTTGTATTACATTAAACGTGTCTATTAGTGTTCAGATGTACTAAAAGTTGTAGAACATACTATTGGTCACAGAATCTGAGAAATCATTATGATATTTGACATATAAGAAGTTTTCTGTTTTAATAAACTGCTATTAATTACTATTATTATTTATTATTAATTTTTCTTTGTTTTTAAATTTTATTGCAGCATGTTCTACATTGTATTACGTGCATTAATTACTCCATTTGTAATAATAATTATTATTATTAAAGTGAGAGCCAAAATCCTTACGAATTTGAAATTAATATAGGAATTTAGATTGATGATCTGCTAAGAAACTACCAGAGAGAGGTCTATCTATATGATGATGCTTTAGATATTTGAAAATGTCGTCTAAAACATCATGAGCACTTTGGAGAAAGTACTCCAAAAAATGGAAAATATTTCAAAAGCTCATGATCGATATCTATTCCATGATCACTATATCTTATTTATAACAAAGTAATAATATATTTTAAAGTACTTAAAACATCAAGACTGAATATTTTTCATGGTTTCCTAGGTTATTGTAAACTTTTGTTGTTTTTCTTTTGTAAATACTGAGATAAAAAGCAAATTGTGATTGATCTAGTAATCTGAAATCAGAAAATATGAAATACAAAAGTACTATAAATTGCGGAGACTCGGTGTCAGCTGGAGGCACGTGACAGACTGATGTGCGCCTGCCGGACGATGCCTTATAAATCCCTCACTCCATTCAACATGAAATACCTTCTCCCAATATCGCTCTTCACCGCCACTCATCTGTCTCTCTTCTCATTTCCCCTTACTCATCTATAATTTCCTCCCTAAAATTGTTGGTTTACACAGATAAGTTATTTGTTTTTCTTCCAGTATAGCACATAAATTTTGCTCCTTTATTTCCATTTTCTCCAAAAAAAAAAGCCTAAATTATACCTAACTCAAACCTATAGTATTACAATTTTAAAGTTGGCATACTATTTGAATTAGTCTGCTTACTTTAAAATTTTTGCATAGAATTAATGTTAGTTAATTAATTTATTTTATGAACGTATTATTAAATTAATGAATTTTGAATGTATTAATTTAATAATAGGTTTAATGAAATTTTAAACTCTCCTAATCAACAAATAAGTTATATGTTCATCAAATGTATAAAAAATATTGACCTCTAATTTTAAAAGGTAATTTCATAATTATAATTATTATTTTTTTCGCTATAACATAACCTGAAAAGAAGTAAGATTTAATGAAATTAGATTGAAAAATAGCATCCTGGCAACTTTGGAGAATAAGGAGTAGTGGTTGTGACAGTGCACTCTAATTCCCTTTTTTCTCAATTATAAAAATTCTTGCATAATTGGCCATTTCAATTTTTAACTTTGATATTCATGGCTCTTCTAGACTCTTGGGCCCTGGTGCGGCGCACCGGCTGCATACCCCTCTTGTGAGGCCTGCCTTTGGCTGTTAGTACACAGTAGTAAATAAAAAGATTCTTTCTTACTGTACTACTTTGTTTCCCCAAACATCCCTTTCTGGACATTTATCCTTTCATGCACTTTAACCCTTTTAAAATACCACTCTTCCCTCCCACTTTTCTCAACCCCAGCCAGATGTTTCTCAAACACCAGATCCTTTCTGCATCTAGTGTTTCAGTTGGGTTTTTTGACTCTGACGTAGACCGCTTGTTACAGTTGAAAGATCTTAGTCTTGTTTTCTCATTTCATATTGTGGTTTGATCATTGACAGTAGCAAATATAGTAGTACTAGTAGTAGTAGTAGTATAGACTAGCGGTATATGCCTCACCACGTGATACCAAAGCATTGGTATTACGTGAAGTAATACCAAAGGACTAAAAATTCGAAGTATCTAAGAACTGTTTAACTATGACCATATATACTTTATCGAAAACAGATTGACTCATCTACACCAAACAAATAGTAATAAATTTCAGTAATCTTTATTATTAATATTTTCTAAATTATTTGTTCGTAGAGAACTTGAGTGATATGTTTATTTTGATCTAGAAGAGGAAAGTGTTTAGATAGAATGTCATGAAAAAATTGAGGGCAATACACTTAAAAGAAATTGCTCTTCACGCCCTGCTTGGTCCTGATGTGAAAATCTATTTCCTTCTCCCGAGTTCACCTTCCTACATTTAGAGTCTCAGATCGTTCATATTGGACTGTATATCGTTTACTGCTTAAAATGTTAAAATATGAATCAGTTTAAGTTTAAAGTTAATTGAATGTTTTTTTTAACTTTAACTACTTTTTTATTACTAAACGTAAAGTAATAATAACCATCAAAAACCTTGATATCAATCATTAATGGCTTGTAAGTTTTTAAAATATCGTGAATATTTTTTTTACTAATATTCTAGTGATAATGCATATGTTTTTTTGCACGAGAAACGCTATACTAATAATTATAATGAAATCGTTAACATCAAATCCTTGATTCAGTGAACATCTGTATAATATTGAGGCTAAACTAAAACATAAAAGAGGTACATAGTTAAGTAAAAAAGTTTGTTTTGTTAAAAATTATTAACATATTGAATGGAAATTTTATATGTATAATTATTTTATAGTCATAATTCAACAGTTTTTAATTATTTCAAATTCGTTGTCCTATGACGATGCCTGGCCTGGGCAGAGTCAGTTTTAGACATACCGGAATTTCAGATCATAGCTCGAGTCTTTGTGTGAGAGTCTGAAGATCAAAGTTGTACAATCAATGAATGAAATAGGATCATATTAGATCCATATGAACGTATAAGTTAATAAATTTGCTAAATGAATAAGGATAAACATTTTAGAAAAAGTTAATAAAAATGAATTATTTTTTTAAATTAATATGATTAGGCAACGCAATTCTTTGGGTCTAATGTTAACGACAGGGCACCCTTTTATGAATGAATACCCTTTGAAAAAGATCCTAAAGGGATATTTAAATATCTAAAGCTCGAGTTAGATGTGAGATCAGGTCCCTCCATTATGTTCCCTCGGTCAGCATTCACCAATACCTGTGTATATATCAAAAGCTGAAAGAGGGTACGCCGACTGTAAGGGCGTACTGCCTCCCTCTTAGAATAAAGACCTCCCTGCCAACACACTCACCAATCGGCTAAAACAGGCCTTTTGTCAACTGGGCCGCATTATGTCATTTCCAATTGACCACGGACCGCATATAAATTCTGTGGTATTTGTATACTATGTATATATATAATCTAGGAGGTGTCAGAGCTTATTTTTCTTCATTCTGATTCTTCTACGACATTTTGTCTCATATACATATCTTAGGTGTTACTGAAAGAATCAGAATGAAGAAAAATAAGCTCTGACACCTCCTAGATTATATAAAGAAGAGTAAATAAATAAATAAATAAATATTATATCATATAATATAATTAATATAATTTGCTATATAATGATATCAAGGATAAACATTTTAGAAACATAGTTAAATCAGAAGAACACACTTACAGTTCTATTTTCGGTTTGAATTGTCTTCAGGATATGATTAGAGAGGGAAACCAAGCGCACTGGATCAGAGACGTTGCCTCGGGGTCTCAATGTTAACGACAGGGCAGTTCCCTTTTATTCGAATGAAATACAACCTTTGAAAATAGATCCTAAAGGAATATTTTTAAATATCTAAAGCTTCGAGTTTAGATGTGAGATCAGTCCCTCCATTATGTTCCCTCTGGTCAGCATTTCACCAATACCATGTGATATATATCAAAAGCTGAAAGAGGGTACGCCGACTGAAAGGGCAGTACTGCCTCCCTCTTAGAATAAAGACCTCCCTGCCAAACCACACTCACCAATCGGCTAAAACAGGCCTATTTGTCAAGACGGTTGGAGACACGTCTCGGAGGGTCAAAACCAACCGTCTCTGATCAAACATTGTGCGGTTGGTTGTCCCTCTTCTCCATCTCTCCTGAAACGGTTCAAACCGAAAATTTAGAGACTGTATAGTGTGTTCTTCTGATTTCTCTATGTTTCTTTGTTTAGTATTGAACTATATTTGTTTTCCGTTTTGGATCGTGTTTCCAACGAAAAAAAGTATATATAATATATATGTATAAAATTAGAAGAAACGATTCTTCGAACTGAATAAACTAGAATTTAAAAAAAAACACATAGAAAGGAAACCACTGAACTCACTACTATATTTCGATGTCCTCGTCTTCAGGAAAAGAAGTGAATCGCTCCAAAGGCTGATAACGACTGACTTGGCGTTCGAACTGAAGCACTCAAACAGTGTAGCCAACTTTCGGACGAAAGGTAGACAGGGAAAATAAAGAAATAAAAGCCAAATAAAAATTAAAAAAAAGAAAACATTTAACTAAAATAAAATTAAAAGCTGATAACAAAAAATCAATAACAAATAACCTCAATCGTTGATTTTTTTTGTTATCAGCTTTTAATTTTATTTTAGTTAAATGTTTTCTTTTTTTAATTTTTATTTGGCTTTTATTTCTTTATTTTCCCTGTCTACCTTTCCTCCGAAAGTTGGCTACACTGTTTGAGTGCTTCAGTTCGAACGCCAAGTCAGTCGTTATCAGCCTTTGAAGCGATTCACTTCTTTTCCTGAAGACGAGGACATCGAAATATAGTAGTGAGTTCAGTGGTTTCCTTTCTATGTGTTCTTTTTTAAATTCTAGTTTATATATATATTTATTTATTCAAAATCGAAGAAGAGTAACACACAGAGTAAAGAAACACACAAACTCAAATTTTTAAGGAATCGTTTTTAGGAGAAAAGACTAAGTGAGACCAAGCACGTTGTAGACGCAACGGCAAGTAACCCGTTGCAACCATAATATGTACGTTGCGTCTACGAATACGTGCGTTGTCTCCCTTTCTCTTTTTTCCTAAAGATGGATTGCCCGAAAATTTGAGTTTGTGTGTTTCTTTACTCTCTGTGTTACTCTTTTTCGATTTTTAATTCAATTGTATCCGGTTTGGATGGTCTTTCCGTTTATTAAGTGAATATATACATACAAATAAAATTTTATCAAGGCTCGATCAGTTCTACAATTTTTTAAGGTTTAAGATAAAAACGTGGTTAGCATAATCCACTTTAATATACATAAATTTTGGTAAACTTTAAATATGGAATATATTAAGATAATGTAAATTTTATTATATGCCATGTGTTATTATTTAGAATTTAAGCAGATAGTAAAATAATGTATAAATAATGTTCTGCTTAATTTATTAATTAAGCTGACAACAATTTCAACAGTTGACTTCATATCTCTGTCAAGATCTTTTATCCTAAGTCAGTTTGTTAGGCCGTGTTAATAATTATAACATAGACAGTGAAACAAGCTGGAAAAACTATATCCTTATATACACGAAAGTATCAACGCTAAACCACAATAAGAAATGTGAAAGATCTTAGTTTTTTGTGTTGTTGTTTTACGTTGTTTTGAAAGATTGTTGTTTTACGTGTTTATTGTGAAATTTTATACACCAAAGTAAATATGAGGAATTATTATTGTTGTATTTTTTACTGTTATAATAATATTTTTATAACAACGTTTATTATACTGTGCTACAATTATTACCTACAGTATGAGTAGATAGTATATCATTATATAATATATTATATAATATACCTAAAATATATATTTATATAGATGCTATAATTATATAAGTTATATATATAACAACATATTATAATATAAGATAACTATAACCATAATATAATATATAACTTATTATTATAATTATAATTATAAAAACGTCTCTGTGTTTCAAATTATATTGGATGTCTATAATACTGAACACTCGTTATTATCCGTGATGGCATACAAACATTTAAAGATTCAGTTTTACCGCATTTCAACAGTAACGATTGGAAATATTTAAAATATTTAAGAAGCCGCTTGCGTCACCACTACTGAGATCTAATCTCATCCATACAATTCAAATTTCAACTCAATGCTTGTTTCTTTGTCCAAATTTAAATACAATCACATTGGAGATAACAGTTGTATGATACTGTTACCTGCATTGTAGCAAGAGTAATCATACAGCTGCTTAACCAATACTTAATATTCTTTATTATTAGAATGTTGCAAAATCAATTTCATTTAAACTTCTTCACCATGGCAAGTTTTTTGGGGGGGATGACGTTAGTGTTTCTTATTTTACAGAGTGATATTGTGCTTGAAATATTATTAGATATGTTTTGTCAATCAATCAATCTTAAAAATGAAAGATCTACTAATTTCATCTAAAACAATAATAAATATATATAAACTTACAAATAGCAATACCTGAAACAAGTAATTTGTCATATTCTATTACTTTTGAAGGAATGTAAATAAATATATAAAACAACATTTACTATTACTCTCATCTTGGAAGAAAAGGTAGTCTCCGAGTTAAACATTTTGGTAGCTCTATCTAATTATAATAAGGCAGGTACTCTGTAAATATACATACCTCTATATGTACTTATCAATAAAAAGATTTCACATAAACACGTGAAATAACAATCACATGACAGAAAGCGGATAGTTTTTTACTCTTTCTTGCTATAATCCTTTGTTTCCCTAAACATCCCTTTCTGGACATTAGTCCTTTCCTGCGCTTTCACCCTTTTAAAATACCACTCTTCCCTCCCACTCTTCTCAACCCATCACCAAATGTTTTCTGCATCTAGTGTTTCAGTTGGATTTTTGACTCTGACGAAGACCGCTTGTTACAGTTGAGAGATCTTAGTCTTGTTTTCCCATTTCATATTGTGGTTTTATCATTGGTATTCTTATCAATATTTTGGTTTACCATGTTTCAATGTTTATGTTATAATTATTAACATGCCTGACACACTGACTAAGAAGGTTACAGAGATGAGGTTGTCAGAGCTGCAGAGGCAACTGTAAACAAATAGAAATGAATAGCGTTCCATCAGACTGCGGGATAAGTGATAACACAGAGGACTGCGTCTAATAGGATGTGCTTTTGGGGACTTCACCTAGGCTGCCTAAATATTCCCATTTTTGAGGATGCGATTGGTCTCTTACAAAATGGATCCAAGTTAAAAAAAAGAAATCAATTTAGTACGTTTTATTATGGTATGGTTTAAAGAATAAGGTGCATGATTAAATCAAAACAGATTAAGAGGTTGCAGAGTGATCACATTCTTGGTTTCAAACATTCCCTGCCTAATTTGGTAAGGTTGGTTTTACACAGTCTCATACCTTGAGGACTAAGGATTACAATACAGTAGGACTAAAGGATTTAGCCAGTCTGACTTAGAAGTAATCCGTTCTCTAAAATGCAAGTCCGCATTTTGCAGTCACTGCCAAGGGGTGAAGTAGTGTCACATGCTTTAGAGCAATACCCGCAATCACCAGGATCCCGAAATTATTCAAGTCAACCATGTAACATGGAATTAGTTCTGTCACTTTAGGGTTAATAATTTAAGATGTTTCGATTTTCTTAAATTATGTTTTCATTTATTCTTAAAAGAATATGTAAGAGTAGTACCTATGCCCATAGTTTATACCAAATACCGAATTAAAAAGTACAGAAATTTACTTACTGACTCTACAAACACAGCAGTATAAAAATTCAGCAGTAGTAGGTCCGTGACCTGGAACTGCTAATTGCAACGCACACTACAATGGTTGCCCATAGTGCCTCATAACGTCCATTATATACTTTACTCTTATATGACCACTCTTTATTGTGATACATGTTCATACATTAGCAAATACATCTTCTATAAACTTATACTGAGTGCTGAAAATTTCTGTATTTCTTCCTGAATTCTTTTACATATGATTTATTCCAGTCGTAAATACTAAATTCTTTATATTTGTGTACCAACGTTATCATTTACAAACTAACTTGTCATATTAAACAAAATACATAAAGTTTTATATTTTAGATTTTTATGTTAACAAATTCAACTCAAATTAAATTAATCTCTTAGACTACTTAATCCAATGAGAATTAGCCACCGTTGTCTAGCTTTCTACCCATGTATTGTATTTATAATTTTTTTATTAATCTTTCAAGAGTAACACAAAAAGAGTACAGTCAGCAGAAAGCAGGCTTAGATCCTTTCTGCAACATTTCTAAGGGTCTGCTGCAACCTAGCACTCAAGCACTAGGTAGATTTGCATGCCTAAGATCAGAGTAACTGTTCATGGTTAGATCCTTTTTAAAAATCAGACTTCATATTAAACTGGCTATACTACCAGAGTGTACACTACTAATGTACGAAGTCGGTGTAGTTAAATATGTCTTTAGGATTTTTATATAGAAGACTTTTCAGATTTTGTTTATATCTAAATATTTAATACTTATAAACTATAGATCACAGAAAAGATGATTGCAAAATATTCAGATTAGCATTTAACATTTCCATATTAACATTTTCTATTACAATTTTTTTGCAACATTCATAGGAAACACTTTTATCAATGGCGTTACCTAAGCCTTCGAAATTTTAAAAAACCTTTAAGTTTATAATTGGCGCTAGGTATATGTTCACATTTTATTATTAACCTCTTAGTGACTCAGGCATTCTCATCCAGCTCTTTGATATTCATTTTTTCATTGCATTGGTGAAATTAAGAAATACATGTTAGTTAATAATGAAAAATAAACTATTAATTCTTTTCTAAAAATATGTGACAAATAAAATAAGTTCTTGGATGACCTGTTATCAATTAGAATAAATTATACTTGATTTTCTTTTGGCAATTTAGTTCTAACGAATTCCAATTCCCTTCAAATTTAATAGATAGTTGGCAATAATAAATTACAGAACACATGTACCAGTATTTTGAACACAAAAACCTGTTAAATTACTTATTATTGCTGATCTCACTTCTGCGAAGTACCTCAATACGACTAGTTTTCTATATGACTTTACGCAGCGTGAAGTAACTTCTTCTTAGTAATAATTTCCAAGTTAAATGCCCCATTTATTTTAAAAGCTGTTTTAATAGCATTATTTGGTTATACATCATTTTAATAAAGTTTACTCTTATTTAAGTTTGTAATTTATTTATTTTTTTTTTGGTAAGCAGGGTAAATGCATTTATGTACATAGTGCTGGGCTCCCAAAATTTTTTTGTAATTTAATACGTTTGATATATTTTTTTATTATTTATTTATTTTATTGACAGTGATTATAGTACTGCGTCGTAAGAACTATTGTAATGTCCCCCCTTCTGTACTATAGTACCCCAGTTAGCTTCAACGCCTCTAAGAAGCTCAGCACTTTTTGCTAGGTCGAAAGACAGTTTGATATGTGTACACAATTTTATTTAGTTTACTTTAACTAAAAGCAATTTAATCAATTTATATTTAAAAATAACGCCCTGTTTATAACATTATACATGTTATTAATATTGAATATGTATTTTTATGTATGACAACAATGAATTGTGGTCATTAAATAATCAAGAAGTAATTAAAGCAATAAAGTAAAATAAATTCACTCTTTAGTTGATTATTTAATTGTATAATGCAGGGCTGGCCAACCTGCGACTTGCGAGCAACATGCGGCTATTTGAGATATTATTTGTGGCTCTCAATAAATATACCCGAGTTCCCTTTTCATTTTCTGCTATTATACTTTAAAAAAATATTATCGTTATGTTTTTAAATACTTTTTTTGCATACCTTTTAAATATGTTTAATTTGTTGCGAAACATTTCAAATTTTGAAAAATGGCTCGGGTTATGAAGGAGTTTGACCAGCTCTGGTCAAATATAATCATAATATAAGATCTTCATGGTATAATGGTATGAAGAGCTCTCATGGTTTATTGTCACATATAGTATTCACATTTGTCCAAAATACAAATATAGGTTTAAAGTACACAATACATTTTCTCATTGGCTTTAGCCCAATATTGTAAAATATCTAAAAATGGAAATTTGATTCAAACCTCCAGTAAGCTTTCTTATTCAATATAGCAACCTTGAAACCCTGAGACATAATGTATTTTACCTTGCTTCTATTGAAAGCATATTATATAAACAACTGTGGCGGAAAATTAACGTAGGAGATAAGCTTCTTTACCAGACACTGAGTAAAATAATATTTTATTTTCTATCAACTGGAAGTATTTTCTGCTTTACTTATAAATTGTGTCATGTCCATCTACTATATGGGAAAATATTTACTATATATATATATAATATATATATATCATTAAATAACTTGCCAGTTTTAAGTCTAGTATGTTTCTTACATACCTTCTCGAGTTTTCTTATATTATTCCTCCATCTTTCCGGTACCATATAAATCAACTCACCGAATGATTTGTTTATATTTCTATTTTTCATATTTACACATGGCCGACATTTCGGTCTACATTGATCAGAAATATTGTAAAAAGATACTTTTTACATAGGTCTCCCTATCTTTTCTCTCCTGATGACGGTTAAACCGAAAAATAGAGACTGTAAGTCTGTTTTTCTATTTACTGTGAACCTATAGTTTACTTTGAAACGTTTGTTGTGGATCGTTTTTCTCATGATATTATATATATATATCAACATATATATATATATATACATATATATATATATATATATATATATATATATCAATCAAGGATGTCAGCGTCACCTACGATGGGGGTCATCTTTCTACATCTGTCCATATCAAGCCTACTAACGCCCAGCAGTACCTTCACTTCAATAGTTGCCATCCCTCCCACGTAAAAAAAGCTATCCCCAGATCATTGTCCATACGCCTCCATAAAATTTGTAGCAGAATAAAAGATCGTTCCTTCCAAATAGATTTATTGAAACAGAAATTTTCTGACCGAGGATATCCTTCTAATTTCATTAACAACCGTATAGTCCCTGCAGACGTTCATCAAATTCAGGTCCTAGGAGGGATCGCAGTGACTCTAATTTCCTCATCACCACTTATTTTCCTGGTGCTCATAGGCTGAGTGCAGTTGTCAGGGAGTTTTTCCCTATACTTTCTTCTTCTTCCTGTACTTCTTCAGTCTTTAGTGAGCCACCTTCCATTTCCTATCGCAAACCTGCTAATCTTCAATCTATCTTCTCTAACATCTCTTCTCCTAAGCCTCCAAAAACTGCTGGTGGTATGGTTCAATGTGGACGTCGTGGATGTCTTACTTGTCCTATCATCAATCCTGTTCCTTCCTTTACCTCTGTCCATAGTAAACGCACCTACCCTATCTCTCACAAGACCTCTTGTACCTCTGGTAACTCCGTTTACCGTTTGGATTGCACCCAGTGTGATTCTTTTTATGTGGCTTCCACCAAGCTAAGCCTGCGTATGAATAATCACAGGTCATCCGTTGGCAAACGCAGTGACCTTCCCGTTGCTACTCATGCCAGTTCTCACGCACTCAGTTTTAATGACTGTTTCCGGGTACAGGTCCTGAGGCAGATTGATCAGACTAATTCGAAAGTTACTCTGAGAGCTTCAGAAGAAGCACTTATTAGTCTTCTGGGCGGTAGATCGGCTCCTGGGCTTAACCTCAATCGTTGATTTTTTTTTATTTTTATTTTTAATTTTTTATTTTTTATTTTTATTTTTTAAGTTGTTATCAGCTTTTAATTTTATTTTAGTTAAATGTTTTCTTTTTTAATTTTTATTTGGCTTTTATTTCTTTATCTTCCCTGTCTACCTTTCCTCCGAAAGTTGGCTACACTGTTTGGGTGCTTCGGTTCGAGCGCCAAGTCAGTCGTTATCAGCCTTTGGAGCGATTCACTTCTTTTCCTGAAGACGAGGACATCGAAATATAGTAGTGAGTTCAGTGGTTTCCTTTCTATGTGTTCTTTTTTAAATTCTGGTTTATATATATATATAGTTCAATATAGACAAAGAAACATAGAGAAATCAAAAGAACACACTTACAGTCTCTAATTTTCGGTTTGAACCGTCTTCAGGAGAGATAAGAGGGGAAACCAAGCGCACTTGCGTTAACCATCCTGAAGACGGTTCGAACCGAAAATTAGAGACTGTAAGTGTGTTCTTTTGATTTCTCTATGTTTCTTTGTCTATACTGAACTATATTTGTCCGTTTTGGATAGTATTTTTAACGAAAAAGTATATATATATATATATTAAGACTACCCATGACTCGTTGGGTCATCCAACACCTTCTTTTTTAATGCAGTCATGTTCACATAAATGCATTTTGTTTTATATTATTTTTATATTATTAGAAACTTTAAATTAATTCATTTCTAATAAAGATGATAATAAACATATTTTTATGTTTATAGCATAATAAAGAACAAAGAGAACAACGCAAAATAAAGAGAACAAATTCTCTTTACTTTACATTTTTTTGTACAATTTGAATTTTCCAAAAAAAAAAAAACTTTAATTTTATCATTCTGTTTGATCCTACTGAGAGCAACATGCATTTGGCCATGTTGAAATTCTGTTTTACATAAATGAACTAAAACTTTCTGTAGAGTCTCTCCTTGACACTTATGAATAGTCATGGCAAATCCTAACTGAATGGGAAATTGAATCCTTCAAAAAGAACTGTTGTCCTCTTCAGATAAAACAATTTTCCATTTTGGAACTAGAACTATTTCCCTTTGACAACGTGTTCTGATAATTTTCTAAAACAATGACATTATCATAAAGTTCCTCAGTTGTTTACTTGTTCCATTACATAAGCACGGTAGATCAATGTTTCTCATACATACACATGATAGGAATTTTCTTTCTTTTTGAGTTCTAGGTTATGTTGGAACAACCCAGACAACCATAGTGAGTGAAGAAATTCTTGAGGGTAATGCGTAGGTTCTGTTCCTACACAAACACACACGAGTTATATGACAGATATTGTTTAATTTCTCCTGGAAATTATTCAATGAACCTATGATTAATTTCACTGTGTGTCTCGTTAAATAAAACTTCAATAGAATTTTCTGTGAACAATATTTGTGTGTTGGTGAATGAAGAGTATATGTATTCAATACACTAATCAACATTATGTGAACGGGTAACATGTCTTCGGGAAGTAATAATCTCTTTATTTTCATTCTTTTTAACACTGTTTTCAGTAATATGTATCAGAAATTTTGAGTATTCCTCATCTTCTTGAACTCTCATATTGTTAGTTAAATGGAATTTAGTAAATTTGCGCCACAAGTAAGGCGCAAGCATTGTAGATATCTGCACAGTTCTTCTATTGACAACTGGAAAGAGTTGTTAATTCCTGAGATGCTACAGCCAACAAACTCCTTAATTTAGAGTGAATTAGTTTTATTACGAGCTTTCCTGTACCTTCCGATCCTTCGGGAGGCTTAACTCTATCATCGTTATTGAAATAGTCTAATCGAAAGAAGAAAGTTTAGGCATTACGAAAAAGAGTATTTTGTGTGCTGTTAATATTTTAGTTATATTAATTTGATAATATTAATATAACAACTTCTGTTAACTATAATAAATATCATTTGTTGATATATTAAATAATTATATCATATTCGCGTCGGTTATTCATTAAATTTCCTCTTTCTAAAGTTATTATGATTATCCACTACAATTTGGGTCGAAAGGCTATTATTTAATCTTTCGACGTCATTTATAGCATGTTTGGAAGGTAATTGTACAAAAGTCCCTTTGGTGCAGACGGTAGCGCGCTGGACCTCCAATGCCAAGTGCGTGGGTTGGATCCCAAGAAAAATTCTAGTATTTTACTCAGTTTAGTGTGTGTGCAAATGTTTAAACAAGAACAACAGAGTTTTATAAGCATACTAAATATATATATTTCATTAAATTGTTTGCCTACTTTTAGTCTTTCGTATTTTGTTAGATACTTTTTCCACCTACTTCCCAGATATCCACAGGTTGGGTATCATCCCAATCTGGAACTTTTCCCAATCTTTCCTCTTCCCCCGCAACCATCAGAACCTTCCCTAATCCCCCACGCCTATTCTACAGACGCCTTCCCAACCTTGGCAATTTTCTCTCGCACAAGAGTCTAACCTCCACGAGGGCGAACTGTTTGCCCTTGGGAGCGAAAATAGCAACTCATACCAGAAGATTTGCCCTGCACCCCTGTGGGATTGCACCAAACGACGATGCAGTCCAAATAGGCATTACTGTAGACAATAATTAGCACTGCAAAACACGATATTCCAAAAATGCTACCTATAATGAAAGCTCTAATCAATTCTATTCATTCAAGAAAAATATGGTTATAATTATATATTATAAATAGCGGCCAATCTTATCATAAGAGTATTAAATTGGAAAAGAAACTGAAATCCATAATTCATAATATTAATTTGAACAAATAATTGAAGTAGTAAAATATTTTTATATGTAAAATCTTATTTTAATTTTATATTGAGCGTTTTGTATGGAATGTAACTGCCTGATAATCGAGTATTACACCAAAACATGTCACAATACTTATTATGACACTAAAACACCGTATAAATAAATAGATGTAATTACCAGAATTTTTGTTGAGATTATTTACCAAGTACCAGATGATCTGAGCTAGCAAGTGAAGAAATTAGAAAAGGTATGTAAGATAATTACGGAAGCTAAAATTGACAAATTGTTTAATGATAACAGTTTTAAAGAAAGACTGTTCTATGACTACTATCTCATTTATTTTTGTTTATTAAAGTAAATATCAATTGAATGTAATATCAATATGTTCTTATAACAATTTTACACGGACTGGGATGGGCATCAAGGGGATAGTTGTTTTGAGCCAAGGCGATTCGCTCATTGAATCAATACCTTGTTTTTGTTTGGACTGGTGATCGTTTTGTAAGAAGTAATATAGATTTAAATGGCTGAAAAGACAGAAAATATAATTTATATAATAATTTGATTATAAAAGTGGTTGGGTAGGTCAGTTGCGACTTGAATAATGAAAAGTAGAAAAGTGAACCTGTCAGGGTTAAATGACAGAAGAGCATCCTGTTTTGAGAAAGTAAAAAGAGGAGACTGTGTCCTTGACAAGATAAATAGTGGCAGTGACGAATGACAACCAAGCCGAGACTGTTTTATTGAAGAAAAGATATAAATTACCAGGGACAATTTAGAGGTCGCGAGATTCCGTTGCGGTGAAAGCCTTCCAAGGATCAATCTTGTTCATAACTCTAGCGGTGAAGATATCATCTGCTGGTCATTAGCATGAGACTCGTGGTGGATTAGCAGTCTGCGGCCTACTCTTGTATTGCTGTAACCTGGTCATTTCAGACTACGAAAATAATATCGTGAAGCCCATTTATTCTAATAAAATAGACTTTTTCTTGGAAATTATTGAAAACATAAATTATTTTATGTAAAATAATTAAATATTATATTTTAATTTATGCATTCCGCTGCCCTTTTCCCAACACATGTTTCTTTATTACAATTAACAGTAAATAAAGTGTTAAAGTGTTAAAGTTAAATACATACATATTTTCAACACCACTGAGGATTTGTAGACTCATGTTATTCGATAAATCTGTCAGAGCTTATTTTTCTTCATTGTGATTCTTCCTACGACATTTTGTCTCATATACATATCTTAGGTGTTGCTGTATGACATCGACCACACTCTCACGACGACTGACAATGCACTTGCAAGCAGGAGCCATCGCTAGACACACCTCCGAGGAACATGGAAGAAAACTCACCCGCCAGGACCTTGTTCAAAACACCATCATTTTAAAGAAAAGTAATGATCCGGCCAGACTGCAAATATATGAAGCCATGAAAATCATGAAGCACAACCCATTAATTAATCGTCAACACACGGGGGTTTCACGCACACTGCAGCTACTAGGTGACCAACCACCAGCTACTCGCCAAGCCGACACTCAGTCACGGCCCAGTATTCAGAACAGCAACACCTAAGATATGTATATGAGACAAAATGTCGTAGGAAGAATCACAATGAAGAAAAATAAGCTCTGACACCTCCTAGAATATATATATATATATATATATATATATATATATATATATATATATATATATATATATATATATATATATGTTTTATTAAAAGTAATGCCCAATTTAACTTTTACACTTTTTCTTATCCGTTTTTCAAGTGTTCTCATACTTGACTTCCATGGTTCTGGAACTAAAAACATAAGTTCACCAAAATTTTTATTACTATACACCGACATGTTTCGGTCATCGTTGACCATTTTCAAGGTTAAAGAATATATAAAATTATTAATGATCGAAAAGTGAATAACAATTAAAATAAACTAAAATAAACATAACGAGTCCATAACACATATTCACAACTAGGGAGGTTATCAAAGGTAAAGGTATGTTGAGGTTTCACCAGGCTCTTGGTTACCTTCCATCCGTCATTTGTATCTGGGAAGGTAATCGATTAACTT